>OZ024858.1:47377029-47417029 GCA_964017155.1 Oasisia sp. SBJ-2009 | reverse complement strand
GAATGCACTAAGGCTGCTCGGATACATATCCACCACTGCCTATAGTCGGGTATTGATTTATACAGCTCAGTGAACTGGAAGAATGTACAGTGGAGAAAATAAACTTGCCCAAGGTGTTAGCACCGCAGCACAGGATTCGAACACGGGTCCTTTTTGTTTAACGGGGTCCCGTCATCTAGAACGAGCATACGAGTCACTTACCGCCAACTTCGACGCTGCGACCAACAAGACGGCGAGGACATACAAACGTTGGACACATAGTGTCATGTTCCTTGATATTCTGCCCAGCTCTTGTCCAAGACGACACGCTTGTCACTGCGAGTCTGAGACGACACGCTGGTCACTGCGAGTATGAGAGAAAGGTGGGCTTTCGACGTGTCTCGGTCGTCCAAACAGAGAGACGCTGTTCATAAATGCTGCGACATTCACATATGGCCCGCAAGTATATGACGGTAGGTGATTGGCAACAACTCCTTTGTCGTAAGGGCAGCCAATCATTGACCTGCGATACGATCAAGCCAACTGGTTTATTGAGATCAACCCGGAAGAAATGTGGAATGCAAGATACAATCTACCACAGAGCAGGTATATCGACATTACATAAAGCGCCTGTTTTTGCAATTCGCACCTGCTTGGTTTGATATGAAAGCAACAATAAACTGAAACCATTTATCCAAATCAATAAAACCACATGTTCAAGGAACTATTTTTATCGCTTGATGGATACACTTCATGACAACATTAAATCAGGAGAAAACAGTATTTCATTTCCCCACCGCGTTAGTAGATGGCGACATACCACCAAATGGAGTCCTACGCCATTATAATAGTCCTGCTTAAAAGAACTGCATGGCGCAGTTTTTGTAAATTCCTGGAACCAATTAATGTAGGACTGGTTGAGTATAAATAAAAACAATTGTGCAGCATGGCATCAGAGCTGTGAAAAAATTACATTTGTCAGACAGTGACCAGGCGCGTATGCATACAGGTGTAGTTCGGCCTAGAGGTGTCAACATGGGCAATCGCCGGCTGATTGGAGCAGAAATGGAGGGGTGTCAGGTTAGAGATTGGATTGTAGGAGAAAAAGATATGTCATTTTCACGAATTTTATATATGATATGTGTGAATGGAGGATACTTAGTGTCTGAAATTTTCAATAACATTGATAGAAAAACCTGGCGGGAAATCAAAAAAACGTTACAATGGCCGCGTATGTACCCAGATCCAACTGGTCATGGCAAAGGATAGGAATATAATTATATTATATTCGCTAGAGGACACTACTGTCTTTTGACGTTGTGCTAATTTAAAGTTGCATTCTGACATAATTTCCCCTTTTTAACGCATTTTAGAAAAGTCAGTGTACACCATGACCGATATTTGCTTATTAGTATACTTCCTACCACATGTCTCACTTTGTGGATTTATACGTTATTTGATCAAATATAAGTTTGCAACAAACAACGGCTCTGGAGTTTCCCAAAGGTCGATCTATTTTTACCATCGGAACTCTGCGGTCAACGTAAGTAAACGATGGGGCAAACTAAAAGGCGGTTCCACATATCCACGTTAGTCGCTAGAGGCGCCACTATGCAACAATACCCTAGTTATTTAAATCATGCTCAATTAGCCATTGACCGTACAGGCGCGTAGCTAGCGATAGTTTGTATATGGGCAACTGGGCATGCCGTAAATATGGAGCGTATCGAGAGGTGGCATCATAGTGAATGAGGTATGCCGTTTCCGTGCGGTCTGCCAATTGTGATCCGCCTTTTAGTGTGGCCCCCTCCTGACAGCGCTTTTCACCGGAATTCTCTTCATCGAGGTCTAAACCAATCAGAGAATTCTAACTGTGGAGGCTCACCGGAATTTTGTTTCGTCTTTTGCTGCTTTTTATCTTAAAATGGCATATTATGTGAAAACAATTGATAGGTAGTTGAGGAAAACAATATATAGTGTATGGGGAATGCTGGTTTACTGGAACATTTTGTTTTAAACATGGCGGAAGTCAGAATGCAACTTTAAGTAACATCAATACGCTCAAGACAAAAATGCTTACATTTTACAGTTAAAATGAAATCTTAACAAAATAAACTAAAAACGTAATGACAAATGATGCATGTTAGCAAAGCATACCCTGCGCAAAACTAACAGTAATTGTCACGATGCGGATTGATATTTGAAGGTTGATCTTTTGAGACGATACGTTTATAAACATTAGAACACAACAAAACACGAATGCAAAAAATCGTGGTAACTATATATTTACATTGGCATAAAATGCTTAATGTTATTGAAACAAAATATGTTCTATCTGAAGATTTCGAAAAAAAACAGCTGATATATGCGGCACCGCCCCCGCCCCCCACACTACGCTCAACGTCAGCGCGACGTCAGGGGCACACTAAAAGGCCCTTTATGTGCGTTGTTATAGTTGGCGCCTTATAGTTTACGGTGTTCTTGTGACGTTGAGATGTCTTTCAATAATATATATATATATATATATATATATATATATATATATATATATATATATATATATATATATATATGTCATTGTTGTAGTGAAATAGTAATACTAAGAATACTTACTGTGTTGGTGAAAATAAAAACAAACAAACAAACAACAAATCCAAGAATTGTTATTTCACCTTTCAAACATTGTATATGCTAACTAGTACTGTAGTTAAATATGCTTATTACACGTACGTTATTATTGAAAGACATCTTGACATCACAAGAACACCGTAAACTATAAGGCGCCAACTTTAACAACGGACGTAAAGGGCCCCACGTAAATATGGAGCGTATCGATCGGTGGCATCTTTGTGAATGTGGTCCGCCGTTTCCGCACGGTCTGCCAGTTGTGGCCCGCCTTTTAGTGTGGCCCCGTCAGACGAAAGCGGCGTAAACAACAACTGCTTGCATAATCAGCCACAGACCGAGTAGTAGTCGTAGCAGTTCGGGAATCCTGTTGCCGTAAAGATGTTGAAGGGCTATGATCACATAGCCCAAGCGGCAATGGGAACACTGTTTACCTGGCGTGTAACGGCCCTTGGTAGCGCTTTGGTTTTTGTGTTCTCGGGCGCACAGGTGAGACCGTTCATTAATTTGAGTCGTGTGGTGGGCGATAATGGAAGATAATTGAAACGTAAATGCATGCAAACACTCAAAAAGAAAAATGCTATAATTAGGATATGAACAGCACTGCAGAGAGTGTATATATACACATGTGTATATGTGAACTTCTGTCTTTTAAGTTTGATTTATCCACTCACTATTTAAATTTGTATATTTGGTGAGTTATAACAACTAGTAGTAGGGGTTTGACTAGAAGGCGCACGACCACGAACGATCACGCACGACCAACGCACGACCACGAACGACCTCGCACGACCACGTAATATATCGGTATGACTAGAAGGCGCACGACCACGCATGACCAACGCACGACCACGCACGACCATGAAATAGGTTATATCGGTGGATATCATGATGATTAATGACATCTATGTGGTATATGTGTGCCTTATCACGCCCTTATGTAAAACGTAGAGTGCGTATTGTAACTAAGAGTGATGCAATTTGGGCATTTTGCGCGATCTTCCGAACGAACCCACTTTTGTCATAGCAGCGCTACCTGGTGAATGACGTTATAACTACAAACATAAATACTTAGGGTAAGTGTCAAAAGTGGAAAGTAACGGCGAAAATGTATCAAATAAATGTTCCGTTGAATTACCAATTCTGGTCAAACATACAATTTATGTTATTTTACGTTTAGTGTCCTTTTTTGCAAGAAATACCCATATAATTTAGAACTTATGTAATTTCGACTTTGACTGAAAATTAGCTGAGTAGTGGCAGTATAATAGAGTGAGACTTATGTCATGTCTTGGGCATATATTTACTAATCTTTTTATAACTTATACAACTTATAAATTATTTTAGCTATTCTTTTTTTATTGTGTTTATCTACATGTATATATTGGATATTTATCAATTGTAAAATCGGTTGTATTGGTTATACCTATTTTCTGTTATACTACGGTTTTACATTATATAACCTATAACTTTATTTGATTACCACTTTGCTGGTTTTCTACTTTGCATCTGCATAATGACTGATCTTATCTTCTTTAACTTCAGAATAAAATTACATTGACATCACTGGTATTTGCTAAATATATATGTTTGCAGCATGAAACTGTTATTGCATTAAAAAGGGCCCAAGACTTGTGAAGTAACTATTTTTATAGAAAACATTATACAGAATTCTGCAGAATTGCACAAAATATTCGTATATAATTTATCTTTACCTAAAGGATATAAATTTTAGAATTATGCCTAATTGTTTGCTGTGGGTATATAGGTGTATGTAATACTAATTTTATGTATTGATTTCATTAATGTATGTTTTTTATTCAAATAATTGTCATCAACAAGAATGTTATTACTAATAGTAATAACATTGTTGATAACATGTTGAAAACATTTGCAAGTAATTTAATTTTTATAAAGGTCAATGTATCTGTGACACTTGACATGTGTTTGCCATCCACAGAGCATAATGTCCAGAGATAGCTAGAGCAGTGACAATGCATACAGGCATATTGACCTTAATTGGATAACATTTTCTAATTTTGCACAGGCATTTCCTGTTTTAATGCCATACAGGAAATCAAAATTTGATCGAATCCTTCTCAAGGCATCTCAGTGCCAAAATGTCATTGTTTTAATGGTGTGAATATTGTTTTCCAAAAATGTAATATTTTCTCAAATGTTGTATTGACACTCCATGTTGTAATGCCACTATTGTTCACCAAAATCACAATATAGTCCAAAGGAATTCAGGGCGTCTTAGCCCATTTTTTTACTATATTGTATTTTAAATGCAACATAACAATTTTTTTATATGAATTATGTGTCTTCATTGAAAGAGTGTACAATGTTGTTTTTATAGTATGTATACATGTTATGATAAATGATGGGCGTTCGCTGCTGGTATTTCTAAGGGCACCTCAGGGCCTCCCAAAAATCTGCATGTCCACATTTTGCCTGTCTGCCTGGACAGGCTGGGAAAGGATAGTTGTGTATTATCTGGCTTGACCCCAACTCTTGAGGCTAGGTGGCCTGTCAGGAACATGGCTAATTGGTAACAAGCATACCTGGGCTGATACTGGTGACTATACCCACTGCCATGCACTGAGGGCCAGGTGGCATTTCTAAAAGTCATAGCTAACTGGTATATTTCATTTGTCGCATGCTGCTTTTGCATGTTTTATTTAAGCTGTACATGGCGTATTTTCAAAGCTATAGATGTTCTGAAAATACTGAGATATTGAGTTTAGGTTGATCCGTATTTAATTATCTTTAAAATAGTGTGACTAGCATTTGTCACCTGTATGTGACAAACATATAAAACTAATATTCTGAACTATAAAATAAAATGTCATGCACGTTATTGATATCAATTACTGCATTCACTGAGCTAGCTGAGTGGTGTGGATATAGATAACTCCATTTTGACTAAACACCACCAATGACCAGTCTGTCGCTGTTTTCAACACAATTTGACATCACATGCAAAATTAATAGTAATTTGGCTGATTTTTAACTTGAAGCTACACAAGTATAAAAAGTCAATACCACGAGTCTATGTTTAATCCCAGTCATTACCTACACCAATTTTTGTTTGGGACTTCACCCTGCATTTCCACTTGATGTCAGTAACTAGTACATGTGATGTTGAAGAAACACGTTCATTCAACGCGTTACCAGTGTTGAGGTCAAAGAAGTTGTAGACACTTATTTTGGTGTAGCATCAGATGCTTGTTTCTATATGGTAGCCATACATAGTTTTCGGCACATCAAGCAATACCAGTGTTCCTAAATTAGATGAAACATTGAAGTTAATTAAGCATTACATTAACCACAGCAGATATCTCTATTTGCAGTCCATCGTAAAGCACATAATGATTAAAACCACACAAACAATCTTGAATATAACGTTGTTTTATTATTAGATTAAGTTCATTGTAATGCATTTTACTTATACTTGTACAATTGTGAGAGCTTCAGAGCAGATATTTTATTTTGATGCACACTATTTATGCTTAATAAAATAATGCTATATAAATGCTGAATTACAGTGAAAAAATATACTAACATTTGTTTGGCTATAACTACAAAATAGGTTTATCTTTGGAGTTTGAACATTGGTGTGGTCTAGATATTACATGAATAACAATAATTTGTATAGCCATTTTTAGAACAGCTGGGCAATTCTAGTCCAATTATCTATTTGTACCATACCCATTCCATGTGATCCACTAATTGCTTAGATAATCTTTCATCAAAGATGTGGGAAAATACAAGCTTTTGTGCTTTCTTAATAACCATAACACAATGTTGCACTGAGTATAACTGTATAACGATGATGTATATTTCTGATGTTTATTTATTGTTATCACATTTGAGAATAAATTATTATTTGTCTGGATAATTGAAATTTATAAATATACAATTCTCACTTGTCGGATCAATGCAACTCTTTTATAATAGAGTTAGATCAGTTTACATTTACACAGACAGCAGAACAGAGACCTACAACATATTTGTTTTCAGACAAGCTATCTCCTAACCCCTGTGTAACCTCTAGCATAAAACCCTGGGGGGTAGGTGTAGCCTAGTTTGGGAACCTCTGCCTTAAGCCAGGGGCACATGAGATGACTGGAACAGATTGTGGATTTTCTTCCTTGTCCAGAAGGCAGGGTAATTATTTACCCATTCTAGCTTCACTGTGCCACAAATTGGAGGCCAATATTCCCAGGGGGTCTGACCATAAAGCTAACATGTATAAACAGACTTGCTTCAGACTGACATTTAATCCTAATTACCTAACAGTGGCAGGATAAATTTAACAGGCAGCTGCATGGCTGGAGTTCTTTCTCAAATGGAAAAGCAAAGGTTCTCTGTTCTACCTATAATTCCTGTTATAATTATTATTTATTAGTTGAATAAATTGTGTGTATTTTATGTTTTGCAAATTTAAGTTTAAGTTACAAAATGAATTAAGAAAAAGGGGAAAAAAATTGTAATGATCAAGGTTTAATGTTTTTTATTTATAAGAACGTAATTTATGTTTCATATTTTCATAGGGATATGCCTACATACAGCGAGTCATTTTTTAAAGAAAGAATTATGTTTCATGGGGACCTGGAAGTCTTTCTAACATCATGGTTCTATAGGTATTTGATGTTTTTAAGTTTGACATAATAAATTGTATATGGTTAACACAAAAACCTGTGGACAACATTCTTCTACCAGGTGCACATTAATCATTGCCAGGGGTAGAACAAAAAGAAAGAAATGAAACGGAAGTGAGAGTATGTACAGTGAAGGTTAAAACCTTAAAGCAGATGACACACAAACATTTCTTTGGCCACACCTGACACTTGTCACTCCCTAAATCAGCTCAGGAACTGTCTCCATGACATCTCCCTTTGGATGAAAAACAGTAAATTAAAGCTTAATGCAGATAAGGCTGAATTTGTCATCGTTGGTACAGTACAGTACCCCAATGCATCGTAGAAAACTTGACGGCTTTTCCCGGACACATATTTTGAGACTCCATATCACACCAGCCACCTCAGTGCTAAATCTCGGAGTAACGTTTGATGAAAACTTCAATTTCAAACACGACAAATTATACTAAAAACATGTCACTGCTGTTTTTACCATAAGTGTAATCTTTGCTAGTATATATCTCACTTTCCATTGCCAAAACCATTGCAACAGCTTTAGTAAGCAGCAGACTTGACTACTGGAATTCCTTCCTTTACAATACTGCAAAAAATTATATAGCAACATTTCAACATGTCAAATTGTTTTTAGCAAGGGCACTGATTGAGAGAAACGAGGAGAACATATTATGTTCTCCTTGTTTCTCTCACTCGGTGTCGCTTTGAAATCATGATATAGGCACCCTGTGCACTATTGCATTATTTTAAAGATTTGTACAATAGCCTATCAAACCCTCTCATCAACACAACCAGCATGTTCGATGCTCGTTCCAGTGAGAAATTACAGACAGCTACGATCAATCAGTAGTAACCCTCTTTACATTCCTTATTAGATTAGAATTGGACGGAAATATAGTCTCATTCTGCCAGCATACCTATCTCTATAAAGCTGCCTATCCTCCTTGAATTCCTATAGCACCTTATTTTGATCCATTCATTGATGACTGGCACATTGTTATACGTTTAATCCTTTAGTGTCAGTTGTGTCTGCTGAAACAATGTCTGAAGGAACATCAACAGTCAACAGTTATTTTCAACATGTAACCTAGACTTAAAGTACAATATCAAAATGTCAGGTATCTATTTTACAAAGTTCTAAAGCCATTGATGATAGTTTAAAACAGTGGTGTATTTACTCAAAAGTAGTTAAAAAGAACTTATTTTTCTAAATTTCATTGATTGCAATAATACATGAGAAACAAAATTGTGAGTTGTCTGCATAGTGGTAAATTAGACATTATACATTATTGTTACACACAATTATAATGTTTTAGTTTTTGTTGCCAAAAAAATTCTATATCAGCAGAAATATGTATATTTGGACAAGTCCAATGGCATATTACATAAAATGTGAAATTTCTAGTTCACTGATTAATTTTTATTTTTTGGGTTGATGGACATTTCAGTATATTGTAGCGTTGAATTTAATATGGAATCAAACAATGTGTTTTTATTTCCTTTAACAGAATACAGATTATATTACAGCAAATTCCAATGCGGTATATAATATACCGCATTGGAATTTGCTGTAATATAATCTGTATTCTGTACTGGTCATAAGTGAGATGATTAATATTGTATACATATACATGTATGTGTATATCATATTAATACATATGCGTTGTATAATATATATATATAAATATAATATTATATATATATATATATAATTTTTTTTTGAGGTAATACAATATATATATATATATATATATATATATATATTGAAGGAATAAATTCAGATGTCATAATGATAAACATTACCTCAAACTAAAATTAATGTCGATTGTAAATGTAATATTTTAGTTATTTCAATCTGGTCTTCAAATTATAAACAGCTATCAAGTCTGTGGACACCGTAAAATGGCTCACAAAAAAACTTGTCTGAAAACAAATATGTTGTAGGTCTCTGTTCTGCTGTCTGTGTAAATGTAAACTGATCTAACTCTATTATAAAAGAGTTGCATTGATCCGACAAGTGAGAATTGTATATTTATAAATTTCAATTATCCAGACAAATAATAATTTATTCTCAAATGTGATAACAATAAATAAACATCAGAAATATACATCATCGTTATACAGTTATACTCAGTGCAACATTGTGTTATGGTTATTAAGAAAGCACAAAAGCTTGTATTTTCCCACATCTTTGATGAAAGATTATCTAAGCAATTAGTGGATCACATGGAATGGGTATGGTACAAATAGATAATTGGACTAGAATTGCCCAGCTGTTCTAAAAATGGCTATACAAATTATTGTTATTCATGTAATATCTAGACCACACCAATGTTCAAACTCCTATAACTACAAAAACTATTTTGTAGTTATAGCCAAACAAATGTTAGTATATCTTTTCACTGTAATTCAGCATTTATATAGCATTATTTTATTAAGCATAAATAGTGTGCATCAAAATAAAATATCTGCTCTGAAGCTCTCACAATTGTACAAGTATAAGTAAAATGCATTACAATGAACTTAATCTAATAATAAAACAACGTTATATTCAAGATTGTTTGTGTGGTTTTAATCATTATGTGCTTTACGATGGACTGCAAATAGAGATATCTGCTGTGGTTATTGTAATGCTTAATTAACTTCAATGTTTCATCTAATTTAGGAACACTGGTATTGCTTGATGTGCCGAAAACTATGTATGGCTACCATATAGAAACAAGCATCTGATGCTACACCAAAATAAGTGTCTACAACTTCTTTGACCTCAACACTGGTAACGCGTTGAATGAACGTGTTTCTTCAGCATCACATGTACTAGTTACTGACATCAAGTGGAAATGCAGGGTGAAGTCTCAAACAAAAATTGGTGTAGGTAATGACTGGGATTAAACATAGACTCGTGGTATTGACTTTTTATACTTGTGTAGCTTCAAGTTAAAAATCAGCCAAATTACTATTAATTTTGCATGTGATGCCAAATTGTGTTGAAAACAGCGACAGACTGGTCATTGGTGGTTTTTAGTCAAAATGAAGTTATCTATATCCACTCCACTCAGCTAGCTCAGTGAATGCAGTAATTGATATCAATAACGTGCATTAGTGCTGGTTCGATACCAGGTTTTGTTCGATACCGATCGATACCTGAATTTTGTTCGATACTCGATACTTACGTTGTAAGTCTAATATTCACATAGAACACAGTTCCCAGTAGAAACAGTATGCAACAGAAGTAGTACTGGTTCGATACCAGAATTCTTCGATACCGATCGATATATTGCTGGTTCGATACCAGAATTCCTCGATATCAATCGATACCAGATTTTTATTCGATACTCAAAATTTACCTTGTAAATGTAATTCAGTACAGTAGAGATCTCCAAAGAAACACACTACTATCCACTTAGACTAATGCCACAGAAACACACACAATTTTTCACTTACAAGTAGAGAAATATATGATAATTTTATAATCATGCAAACAATGATTAAAATGCAATTTTCATTTTATGTAAGTAAACAAACAACAGTTTCAATATAATTGATTACTGTTGTAAAACTAAAAGGTAACTGTAATATAAAATTAAAACAATAAAGACAACTGCAATAAAATACCTAGTGACAAATAAATTCATCAATTGCACTGAATTATTTTAAATTAATAACAGTACTTCACCCCAGCTGTTTGTAAATACACTATAATATAGCAGCTTAATTTCAATTCAATGTGTCTCCTAATGTGACCATCAACAAATACAGCTGAAACATAACATACAAATAATATGTTATTATTATATTAAATATAAATACACCTATCACTTACAACAGTGTAAAAATTACAATTGCACTTCCCAGTTCACACAATTTTTTTTTATGTGAAACTTAAATTACCACGCGTTATCAAGTACACATAACAAGTCCCATAATGTGTTTGCAACTGTTTTCAAGAACCGAACAGTTTCTTCCTCTACCTCTGGCTCTGCCAGTGGTGAATCTGTTCGGCCAGTGCCAGTGACTGGCAGTGTCACAGTGAGTGACAGTACATGCAGTAAGCACATCGTCATCGTTAATCAGTCACGTCGTGTATGTCACTTCTTGGCGATGTTTGCCGCAGTTACTTAGCAGATTCGCTTCGACTGTGACTAGATGTCCATTGCTCGCTCACTGTCGAATATTTCGATAGAATACGTTCTCGGGTCAATGGCAATGGCAATGGCAATGGCAATGCGACGTTGTCCACGACGTCGACGACGCCATACGATGAAAGTTGATCATCACGTTTTGGTAGCTTCTTGAATGGTGACATGTTTCGTCAAATTCGATGTATTTCCCCCGCTATCTTTGAGACGCCTCTAGCAGAGCAGACACTCTTTGTTAGAAAACTGCCAAATTATTAGCGATGAACGTTGCGACTTGTTGTCGTTCGCCTTGGTTGTGGGCATCGTGTACGGCAAATGGTGGCGCCACCAAACGGAACCCGGATAAACATAACCTCCGCATCGCGCTCGAATAAATATTTATATTAATAATATTATTATTAAACTAGTTTCATAAATACTAGTGCGTGCAATAAACACTCTATACAAATACTATACGATGTGTGTTTTTGTACGCGTAACCGTAAATAAAGTAGGGAGAAAGATGGCATGGTACTGCCACCAAACGAGAGCGTCACATACGAACCTTGGTTTGGGTAACGAGGCTAACCGAAGTCTGGCCTAGGCTAAGATCGCACACAAAAAACAGTTATTATACAGACTAATTCTACAATAAAGTTTTAGAAAACAATTCACATGTTATGTTATATTATTTTTAAACAACCACGTCTAAGTCAATTTAGGCTGCGAAGCGCTGTAGTGATAGCTCCCGTAAACAACGTCGTCATCAACAACGATGTTGCGCCTTCGCATCGACTTCGTCGAATGGACTCGATGTCGAGTATCGAAATATCGAAGGTATCGAAGGTATCGAAGGTATCGAAGGTATCGAAGGTATCGAAGGTATCGAAGGTATCGAAGGTATCGAATAGTGGGCGTTCGATACCAAAAATATCGAAGTATCGCGATACCACTAAATATCGGTATCGAACTTTCGCAAGTATCGCGATACTTCGATATTTTTGGTATCGAACCAGCACTAACGTGCATGACATTTTATTTTATAGTTCAGAATATTAGTTTTATATGTTTGTCACATACAGGTGACAAATGCTAGTCACACTATTTTAAAGATAATTAAATACGCATCAACCTAAACTCAATATCTCAGTATTTTCAGAACATCTATAGCTTTGAAAATACGCCATGTACAGCTTAAATAAAACATGCAGAAGCAGCATGCGACAAATGAAATATACCAGTTAGCTATGACTTTTAGAAATGCCACCTGGCCCTCAGTGCATGGCAGTGGGTATAGTCACCAGTATCAGCCCAGGTATGCTTGTTACCAATTAGCCATGTTCCTGACAGGCCACCTAGCCTCAAGAGTTGGGGTCAAGCCAGATAATACACAACTATCCTTTCCCAGCCTGTCCAGGCAGACAGGCAAAATGTGGACATGCAGATTTTTGGGAGGCCCTGAGGTGCCCTTAGAAATACCAGCAGCGAACGCCCATCATTTATCATAACATGTATACATACTATAAAAACAACATTGTACACTCTTTCAATGAAGACACATAATTCATATAAACAATTGTTATGTTGCATTTAAAATACAATATAGTAAAAAGTGGGCTAAGACGCCCTGAATTCCTTTGGACTATATTGTGATTTTGGTGAACAATAGTGGCATTACAACATGGAGTGCCAATACAACATTTGAGAAAATATTACATTTTTGGAAAACAATATTCACACCATTAAAACAATGACATTTTGGCACTGAGATGCCTTGAGAAGGATTCGATCAAATTTTGATTTCCTGTATGGCATTAAAACAGGAAATGCCTGTGCAAAATTAGAAAATGTTATCCAATTAAGGTCAATATGCCTGTATGCATTTTCACTGCTCTAGCTATCTCTGGACATTATGCTCTGTGGATGGCAAACACATGTCAAGTGTCACAGATACATTGACCTTTATAAAAATTAAATTACTTGCAAATGTTTTCAACATGTTATCAACAATGTTATTACTATTAGTAATAACATTCTTGTTGATGACAATTATTTGAATAAAAAACATACATTAATGAAATCAATACATAAAATTAGTATTACATACACCTATATACCCACAGCAAACAATTAGGCATAATTCTAAAATTTATATCCTTTAGGTAAAGATAAATTATATACGAATATTTTGTGCAATTCTGCAGAATTCTGTATAATGTTTTCTATAAAAATAGTTACTTCACAAGTCTTGGGCCCTTTTTAATGCAATAACAGTTTCATGCTGCAAACACATATATTTAGCAAATACCAGTGATGTCAATGTAATTTTATTCTGAAGTTAAAGAAGATAAGATCAGTCATTATGCAGATGCAAAGTAGAAAACCAGCAAAGTGGTAATCAAATAAAGTTATAGGTTATATAATGTAAAACCGTAGTATAACAGAAAATAGGTATAACCTATACAACCGATTTTACAATTGATAAATATCCAATTTATACATGTAGATAAACACAATAAAAAAAGAATAGCTAAAATAATTTATAAGTTGTATAAGTTATAAAAAGATTAGTAAATATATGCCCAAGACATGACATAAGTCTCACTCTATTATACTGCCACTACTCAGCTAATTTTCAGTCAAAGTCGAAATTACATAAGTTCTAAATTATATGGGTATTTCTTGCAAAAAAGGACACTAAACGTAAAATAACATAAATTGTATGTTTGACCAGAATTGGTAATTCAACGGAACATTTATTTGATACATTTTCGCCGTTACTTTCCACTTTTGACACTTACCCTAAGTATTTATGTTTGTAGTTATAACGTCATTCACCAGGTAGCGCTGCTATGACAAAAGTGGGTTCGTTCGGAAGATCGCGCAAAATGCCCAAATTGCATCACTCTTAGTTACAATACGCACTCTACGTTTTACATAAGGGCGTGATAAGGCACACATATACCACATAGATGTCATTAATCATCATGATATCCACCGATATAACCTATTTCATGGTCGTGCGTGGTCGTGCGTTGGTCATGCGTGGTCGTGCGCCTTGTAGTCATACCGTAGTAGTACTATTATTGAATTAGTAGACTAGGCCAGGGTCTACTACAATCAAGACTTTCTTTTGACACTTCTAGTTCTAGTTGTTTCCAGCACTCGGCAACGTTCTTTTAACTGACTAGTCTGTATATTGTGGTTACAACATGATCTTATGAGGTCTCATTTAACTAGTCAGCCTTTTTCAGAACATCACGCCAAGCCGACCTTCTATGCTGGCACTGAGGATGGTCACTGCCAGGGTGCTTGTCGTCCTCAGTGGTTCTTTTACGTCCCAAATTGAGACGGGACCGACATTAACGTGATTCTCCGATTCACGAGGGATACACAGTCCCCAATGTTGAGAGCCAGATTTTTACATCACAACTGCTGGTACCGGGGATCGAACCCGTGCCGCCGGCATGAGAGGCGGGTGTGGTAACCACTACACCACCCGCGCTCTCTTTCTAGCGTGATCTGCCCTGATTCAGAAATTTCTGACAAAATCACAGAGACGAAACATCACAAACTATAGAAGAGGCAGTTTGGGCACATTCGGTGAAGATAGAATGGCCGAGATGTCCCAAGTCACTTATATTCTGGGACCTGGGCGATTGCTATATTACTTCTAAAATGCAGTGTTTTGTAACACAATTATTATCATGTGTGTACATACTAACCTTTGATACATAATTATAGTCCACATGTGGTGTCACATTTGTTTGAAATCACTGTAAAATAAAAAATATTAAATATTGTTTCTCCACTAAATTGAAATGTTAACATGTATAATAATGTGTTTTTATTAAGTTACATTGATGAATACTAAACATGTGAAGTATACAGCCAATATTTATGACAATGTATAGATTTATAAATTTCTTTCTCTGACATGTTCCAGAGAAAGGTGTTGGATGGATGCTTAGGGTTTGCTGCTGGGGTGAGTATTACACTGACAGTGCTGTCTTAAATAAGACATATTGGCTTACAGTAAAATAATTGAGTAAGGTGGCTAGCCTATGAAGTTGCTAAGTGGCTAAAGATAAAAATTTGCAACATAGCTTCCTTCACTTATTTTTTGCATTCTAATAATTTAAATAAACTTGTTAGTTATCACTGTAATAACTGATGATGCTTCTCTGAAGTTTAAAATAACTTGTTACAGACTTGTTGACATTTCGCATCAGGAATAATAGTAATTTTTTTACAAACATACACAATTGTCACTCACTCACTCACACACACACACACACACACACACACACACACACACACACACACACACACACACACACACACACACACACACACACACACACACATACACCACACGCACGCACGCACGCACGCACACACACACACAGTACAGTGTTGCCATAGGCTGATCTTTGTTGAATGAATGTAGGTGACCCAGTACGGGCGACCGCTTGGACAGCCATGGAGGCTAGACCGGGCGACAACAACAGCACTGTCCAAGTCCAGGTGAACGAGTGGACTGGCCTCGATATCATCATTGACGGCGTCAAGGAAGCCTTCGACGAGCCTTCGATATCAAGCCAAGAGTTCCCCGGTAGAGATGTGTTACCATAAGCGTCAAAACAAAATGAATATGGGGGGGGGGGGGCACTGACACAGACTTGTAGCTTCAGCACTTCAGTTGAAAGTCTAAATGTTGGTTTCGCCCCCACCCATAGTTCCCCACCCATCCGTTCCAAGGCTGCGAGTTGAATGTTTACGTCATCTGTTTCATTCTACCATATTTAGTTGTTGGACCCAAGATGTAGTGATTAATGTTCCACGCATATATGCAATAATGAACGAGGGGAGATTTGGGGATTTCTGGTCCGGTCTTTCACCCTTGGCTTTCACCAACATCAACAAAGTATTGCAGGGGACTAATCTCCAAATATAAATGTTGGAAATAGTAATTATATCTTTCGAGAGTTAGATAAGTCAATCAAATGCCATGTTTCTGGGTTGGCTTTAGGACATTTTGTGATATCAATAAAACAACTATTGGAGGTCATATTAGTTATACAAATTGTTGTCTCTGGCAGGTTGTCTAAAGATGTCTGGATGTGCTGCTTTCTTGCAGGCGTCACCGTTTTGTACAACGTGTCTGACGACAAGAAAGTAGAGCTGCGGCTGCAGGGCGCCAGCGAGTATGTCATAAAGATAGCAGCAGTAGACGGGACGTTGTCTTACGTACTGACATGGCCTCGCAATGCAGGTATGCTTTCTCTGTTTGTCTGCCTGTCTGTCAGTCACAGTCAGTCTGTCTGTCTGTCTGTCTGTCAGCCTGCGTGCGTGCCCGCCCGCCCGCCCGCCCGCCTGCCTCTTTTTCCGTCTTTCTTCCCCTCTCCCACTTGTTCTCTTTCATCGTCTTGTCATTTGCAGCGGCAAATGCTTTATGATACAAACACACATATGTGTGTCAGCGTGAAAACCTTTTTGAATAATATTTTATTTAAGCAACTTGATTGAAGTGTTCACTCAGTATTTATTAACTCATTATATTGCATTATGATCTTTGTGACATCTTATCGGATGATTTCTGAAGATATACGTATCTACCCTATATCTTAATTCGTGATGTACTGGTTAATGACACTAACAGGTATGTCGTATGAGAAGTGTTATGTCATGGAGTTTGTGCCCCGCAGAACAACCACGTGGGTTGCTAGGCAACGCTAACGGAGATTAGCAATTCGATTGCGAGAAAACGATTCGAACAGTTTGGCGAGACATGTAAGTCAAGAAGATTGACATCTGTAAGACATGAATTAATGTCTTGGATCTAAGATAATTAGATCACCTTTTGTGCATATCGCGGGGTCGGATCTACGCAGATAAATAGTTACGGACGGACGGGCGGGTGGGCGAGCAAACACATGACCTTGGGGTTTTAAAATATTACAATTAAGGTATCACTATATTTGGGGTTAATGCCGCCATAAAGATGTGTGGGGTTCTACCCAGCAACGTTTGGACATTTTGTAAATTATAAATATTCTTGCAGATAATGTTGAGGGTGTAATATAATAATCCTAATTTGTGTATGCTAAATAAAGTGCTATAAAACTACGCTGAGTAGATATTAAAAATAATACGATGGTAAATACAGCCAGTTAATTATAAACAGTCTGGCAGCACTAGTGTAAACACAGACATATCAGTGAGCCTGTATGTACAATGGGCATTCATACATGTCGTATATTAACACGGTTTTGTTTTACTTGATTTCCTACGCAGGGCGGACGACAGCCGACGATTCGCTGTTCGTCTATGACACCGGATCAAGTCATACGACGTACGTTGATTCCTCCTTCGAGTCAGTATTCGTGACTCCATCGGAAAGCGGCGACGCCATGGATACTGCGAACCGGATGTGTGGCAGATCACAACAGTGCATATTCGACTACCTCCTCACCGGAAAGAAGTCCCTGGCGCTGAATTCTGCAGAAGCTGTTCGCGAACATGCAGCGTTTGTCGAAGCCTCGAGGCACGGTAGAAACAAAGAAACACCTTGTTGAATATGCCGATTATGTTTAGTATTGCAATTTTGAAGAAGATGTATATATATATATATATATATATATATATATATATATATATATATATATATATGTATATATATATATATATATATATATATATATATATATATATATATATATATATATATATATATATATATATATGTATATATATGTATATATATATATGTATATATATATATATATATATATATATATATATATAAATAAGATATATATATATATATATACATATATATATATATATATATATATATCATATATATATATATATATATATATATCCACCACCAAACATCAACATTTACAACTACACATAATATACTATACCTCATATACATATACTCTACTGCGTTGCACTGCAGGGCAAGAGACCGGACGTGACGGGACGGAACAAAATGGAATATTAATATAAAATATTAATGCAAAATACATTAAAAAAGGTTAATGCATATTTTTCATTGCGCTTAAATCACTATGACATTCGATGTTAGACATTCGCGTTCTGCTCCTTGGTGTTGACATCCTACGACCTATCTTTAGTTGTCAGCTGCGGTTTCCTCGACCCACTGGGAAATGGTTCCATGAACGGAAGCCCACTCTTTGGGACTTCTCGTGAAACTACGGCTTCCGACTGGAAGGTTCGACTCAGCGAAACTGTAGAGAAGACGGAACATGGAGCGGCCCAAGCACCACGTGTACTGGCTAGTCGACTTAATAAGTCAGAGAAACAGAATACGGTTAGATGCATTGGCTGGTCGAGACTCCAACAATACGACAGCCACGCAAAACAAGTTATAATAGAATATATGACAATTATTGTTTCACATATTTTAGTCATAGAGTGAATACTGTTTTTCATTAATTAATTATCGGTGGTAATTGATACTGTTATATATATGATGTCCAATGCACGCTGTTCGGTAGCATACTTTGTCACATCGTCAGATCAAGTTGTTCTATAATCTAGTTTGAAAAACGAATACAAATCATTACATATTCAGAAACTAGCATTTGTGTACTCGTGGCTGAATCGCTTCCAGTGTTGCTAGTGCAATACCTGCGCGAGTATTGTCACACTGTCTTCACCCATCGGTTGAGCTACATTTCGAAGGCAGCACTTCTCATTATTACAATGTGTTGAATATAAACTGGTTCCCGATGTCTGCTATCGCCAGCACGTCCCGTCATTAGGCCTGTAAAACGATTTCATAATTTTGAATTCAGCATCTCGACTTCTCTGGCATTCAGCCACGTTGAAATGACTACGCGAAGAATCTTCGCACGCAAATATCCATCATCCAAGTCTTTGATTTGATTTGATGATATCGTCACTCACAAGGATAGCGTCTTCATGACGAAATGCCAAATAAATGCTTTGTTTCACAGACATTGTTATGTGTATATAATATATATTTTATTATGTGTTTATATATACTATATGTATATATATATATATACATGCATACATGCAAATATATATATTTGTGTGTACATAATATATACCCATAATATATATATATTTATATATATATGTATATATATATGTGTGTGTGTATGTGTTTTTGTGTGTGTGTGAGAGAGTGCGTGTGAGTGAGTGTGTGTGTGTGGTATTTGTATGTGTGCGTGCGTGCGTGCGTGTGTGCGTACGTGTGTGTTTCGTGCGTGCAGAACTCCACTGTGGATCATTGGAAGCGCCATCTCATGGCAGCAAGCAAGGCAGCAATGTGACGGTTGACTCTGTTGTGACGTTTACTTGTGACGGCGGCTATCGACTCGAAGGAACACTGAAGAGGAAGTGTGCAGACCACGGCACATGGGATGGCGTGGAAGCCAAGTGTGTCGGTCAGTCGCAGATCCTTCGTATGATTGATAATGTAATAGCAGGTGCTCGAATCTAATGCTTTGTCTGTGCTCGTGTCTGTCTGTCTGTCTGTCGGTCGGTATGTCGGTCGGTATGTCGGTCGGTATGTCGGTCGGTATGTCGGTCGGTCGGTCGGTCGGTCGGTCGGTCGGTCGGTCGGTCGGTCGGTCGGTCGGTCGGTCGGTCGGTCGGTCGGTCGGTCGGTCGGTCGGTCGGTCGGTCGGTCGGTCGGTCGGTCGGTCGGTCGGTCGGTCGGTCGGGTCGGGTCGGGTCGGGTCGGGTCTGTGTGTGTGTGTGTGTGTGTGTGTGTGTGTGTGTGTGTGTGTGTGTGTATGTGTATGTGTGTATGTATGTATGTATGTATGTATGTATGTCAGTGGCTGCCTGTTGCGGTTTGTTTGTGTATACATTCGAGCTGGGACTCTTCAACACACAGCATCCTCACACGGATGGGATCAAAACTTACAAGAGATACAGTACTAAACGGCGAGATTGAGCGAGATCTGTGCGCGTTTGTTCCCATCATGCCCTAGCTCCTATCTAACAGCTCTGGTTGGATGTATACATTGCGTGGCCACGTGCCTACGTCACAGTCAAGATTATGCTTGTGACTTCGGTCAAGCTTTGTCTTTACCAACAATGTTGATAACGATTTATATTTGAGAATTCCATTGATGTCGTCGCATGACAAACACTACTGCATACATTTACCACTTTAGCAACTTTCCCCTATTTTCTATCACACACAAAATCGTCTGAAACCAGAACTTAAATCAAATATACAACTAGGCACCTGTGTTCGGCAACCATTTTGTTTTGCAAATATCTATATCTTTCCGAGCAATGGTGATATCCAGTTATATAATGTGACATGAATTATCAGACTGAGAGGTGTGTGCTTGATATCTCCGAGACATCGACGGTCTTTGTTCCATCTGTCCCGAACTTATACAAGTTTGTTTGATGCTTGTTCATTCATCCTGCACAACATATAGGCAGGTT
The DNA here is from genome assembly GCA_964017155.1 of Oasisia sp. SBJ-2009. NCBI lineage: Eukaryota > Metazoa > Annelida > Polychaeta > Sabellida > Siboglinidae > Oasisia > Oasisia sp. SBJ-2009. Next base: position 47,396,181 of record OZ024858.1, on the reverse strand, counting down.
AGCATACATACGTACATCCTAACACAGTATAGACATACACTATACAAATACAACATATACCACGTGCATATACCACACACACACGCACATACACACACATACATAAATACATACGAACACACACACACGCGCGCGCGCGCGCACTCACACACACGCACACATGCACGAATAATGAATATATCATGAAATCGCATGGTTTCGTAGCGTTGCTACTTTTGCTTCGTGTGTGTGTGTGTGTGTGTGAGAGTGTGTATGCGTGTGTATGTTAGTGTGTGTGTGTGTGTATTAGTGCGTGTGTTTGCGTGCGTGTATGTGTGTGAGAGTGTGTGTGTGTGCGTGCGTGTGTTTGTGCATGCGTGCGTGCCTATCAATCACTTTGCTTTAATTCTACAAAATCGTACTCGATGAGAATGTATATGTGCATAAGCAGGTTTTTGTATGCATGTATGTATGTATGTTTGTCTGTTTGTATGTTTGTATGTTTGTGTATATGTATGCATATATATATATATATATATATATATATATATATATATATACATATCGTATATATCATATATATATATATATATGTGTGTGTGTGTGTGTGTGTGCATGCATGTGCATGCATGTGCATGCATGTGCATGCATGTGCATGAGTGTGTGATTTAATAAAAAAAAACAATTAACTGTAATGGCAGCATCGAAGACTGTGTCTGTACGAAATTGTTTCTTCTTCTTACAGCCGTCGTTAAGCATAACACTTCCGAGGAACAACAGCGAACATGCCAAAGCACTGCCATATTCCTCCGTCACGTGATCCTAGATTGCACACCGTGAGGAAACAGTTGCTGATATCGCACCGCGTCCTTCCTTCCATGATTTAGTATCACACTGCGAAGTCCGGTATTCCTGGACGATGGACAACGAAAGCGTTTCGGCACAGCCAATGGTCACGCAACAGCACGCAGCCTGTGCCCCGATATCGTCGAAGTCTCCATTTGGGTGGCGAAGCGGAGGCGGAAATGTTCAAAGACGTCACTATACACTGATACATGCTACTAACATTCACCACTTCAGTAAAGTATATTATATTAAAGTATATTATATTCTATAAATTGTCAGACTGCGGTGTTTTTGGCAATATCACACAAATGGCATCTATCGGAGGAATGACTCCATCATAATGTGTAGACGACAAAACACGGGAACTGTTGTATTCAATGTTATCCTTGCTGTTGTTGCTAAGCTACTTGTCATTGATGCATCTTGATTGCATTTCGTAAGACATACATCATTATAAAAACAACTTTTGTCGAAGTTATTTTATGCACTTTACCTCCTCACTCCATAGTTTAAATTAATTAAACCATCAGCATTGTTTTATTGCTAAGTAGTGTTCTTTTATTTAATCAACAAAATATTACGGAACCTACTCTTATGTACCATCCATAATTCGAACCGACATTATATACACATGTTGGCGGTAAAATATTGCATCAGTAACATTGGGTTTGCTCGTAGTGTTTATTGAGTAGAAAGAGCGTATATAGTATTACAATTGTGGTAGAACAGTGTCCTAACATGTTAATAATGTCATTTATTTGTTTGGAATGGAGGATCTAATATTTGTACTTCAATTATGTTTGTCATATGCCGCCAATGTTATGATTTATGTTCAAAACGTAATCTATTATCTTTCAATATGTGTATATTAAATACATTCTGTTAATTAAGCCAATTTGTTCTACCTGTCAAACTCTGGCATTGCTGTTTCATGTCAATCTAACTACCCATCAAAATTATTAATTGTTTAAATAAGAGCACCATGCTTAACGAAATACGCAGCTGTTTGAAATTTTGTTCTGTATGTTGTCGTATTAGTCCGTGATCGTTCCTTTCTACTACGATATCAGCCTGTTATAGTTACGATTACGCATTTGAGTGTATAATACATTATTGATTCCATAACACATAGAGCCATACGTGAATTATGAAAACAGTTCTGAGAAAAGTGTTCTGTCAACAAAAATAATAATTGATAAACAAAATGAAATATGTTAAGGAAGCAACAACTAAAACATTTGTGTGTGTGTGTGTGTGTGTGTGTGTGTGTGTGTGTGTGTGTGTGCGTGTGTGTGTGTGTGTGTGTGTGTGTGTGTGTGTGTGTGTGTGTGTGTGTGTGTGTGTGTGTAATTTTGGTATGACAATGCACGCGACAGAAATGCTAGCCTTTGCCACACATTCAAAAGTTGTATTGAACCAATACAGCACCATTAATATACACTTATGTTATACCTGACAGCAAAGTATGGTTTCACTTTATGTTAATGTATATTCACTGTCTATTTAAAATAGTATTGCCAGCAAACGGAATACTACGTGTAAATGTGGTTAGAGTTATGGAAGATTCTTAATCGAAATTTTCGTAATATTAATGATGTAAATAAGAGCACGCTGCTTAACGAAATACGCAGCTGTTTGAAACATTATTCTGTATGTTTTCATACTAGTCCGTGATCGTTCTTTACTACTACGATGTCAGCCCGTTATAGTTACGAGTACTCGTCGTGTCGTGGTGTGTGATGTGGCTTGTGACCAAGCGAGATTTGTCCTCGTTGCGAGGACGGGTTCCTGTGCACCTGTCAGAACAGTGACATGACTTCAACAAAGATCACCGTGTTTTCTTTTCGGCTCACAATATGTGTAACAGGCGTCTGGTGCGACAGGGATAGTCGAACAGGCCACGCTAAGACATGTCGGCCGTTGCCAGCATGATTGAAAACTGATTTTTAATTGAATAATCGCACCATCGAAGTTGGGCGAACACCATGTTTGGTGCCGTCGAAATAGGTAATGTATATTCGGTGTAGGGACACGAGATAGTAAGTTTATGGTTAAACCCCGGTAGCATTATTTTTCTGAATACAACTAACACACTCAAAGGGGAAAAGAACAATGTCCTTTATTGCCAACAGTGACGTCAACATTATGGTGGTGCAAGTTGTGCAAATGCATAAAATGTAATGATAACAACTCTATTATATCAAGTGTTGTCATCACAGTAAAACACCCACATATAAACACGCACGCACGCTCACATACATACATATATATATATATATATATATATATATATATATGCACGTCCACATAATGTCCAATGATGCAGCATATATACTGTGTACACGTTGATATAGGACAAATAGCGTTCCTTGATATGACATGTACTGTGTACACTGCCTGCTTCCGCACTACTCTAAGCAACTCCGACCGTTGGGGGCAAGATCCAGTGGGTTAGAGTTAGAGACCATCACGTTATAATCTACGACAGATTACCCAGTTACCACCTATGTGGGATCCTTTACTACCCTTGGCATAGACAACAGACAGACGGGACCAACGCATCTTCATTTATTTTCCAACCGTCGCCGACAATGTAAGGTGAACGAAATTGCGTGTCGAGCTGGTGGCATGTGGAGTTGCGTCACCGTTCAGCCGTCCCCTCCACTGATATCAGTTACAAGCAACATCTTGTAAAGGTTATACCCGGCGCTCTACTGCGAGACTTACGCTTACCGCAAAACACATATGATACACACCAAGTTAAAATAGGGTTAGTTACTAAAGTAATCATACATATGCAATACGTCTAGTAGCATACGTTACGTTAGCAGAAATTAAATACACTCTCCTGGAATAACATGTTGGGTGATGTGCTTATAATATACATGTATATATTTGGTGCTCTACGTACAATAATTAGTATGTGACCACATGAGGATAACTGCATTCATCCACTTTTATTTAAGTTAGTATCGAGCTGATTTAAGAGAGGCAGCATGAAGTGTATATATATATATATATATATATATATATATATATATATATATATATATATATATACATATATACATATATACTGGCTGCTTTGTGGATATATGCTATCTCATCATGTCTATGTCGCTCTACAATTTGATACGTTATTCGATAAATGTATTCTGTGTAAAATTGCCGGTCACCAAGCGCAATAATAAATGTATGACACGATGACATTTATAATAGTCTGTGACGTGCACCGTTTTATATTAACATTGCGTTTTTATATAAACAACGTTTCTATGCAATCATATCTGGTTAACTATACATTTATATTTTAAAATGAAATCAATCTAAATGCAACTTTGACGAAAAGCATTTGGCGTTTGCGTAGTACATTATTAACTTAACACATATAAAATTAGTGTGTAGTTACACGTATACATCATATGAATACAAATTATTTCACCACCATTAGTTGTGACAACAGATGCTGCAGTTGGGTCAGCATAAAAAAATGAATACCGTTTATTTATGCAGATAACGAACCAATTAGTGAGTTATTCAATAATTAGCTAAAGTTATTAAGTTGATCAAGCATTATTGTTTACTTTTAGTTCACACACTTATTGACAACAATTGTACATAGGTGGATGTACATGACGGACATATTTTATGTGGCTTAAAATTCACAGTTGTTTGTTAACGAATTAAAATACGATATTACAAGTTACAAGTCATCGGTTCTTGTAAAGGTGATATAGACATAGCATTCCAAAGCGCTGATTTCGTACAAATATCGCATTTCTTTCAACTTTTGTTGAGCTATTCTGGCCAGCCTACCCCTGTCCACCCTCTCACTGTGTGGATTGTTTAATCCATATACAGACAGTGGATATACGTATATGTGTTAGGGTGGCCAAATCTTACATGGTGGGACAATTATTTTTGAGATTACCGACGCATATGTGTTAAACTATAATGTTGCGTGAGAAAACAACCGTGTTATAATTTCAGAGAAATCCATTGAGACGAACCGACCTCTCAACGCACTAAACGTTTATCGCAACTCATACATTTAAATCGCATAGTGATACATTTAAGAACTTGTCCATTTGGCAGTCACATGTGCTCAATTGTGAGCCAATAAATGTTGTATCCTATGAACATTTTGATTGATTTGGACTCAGGCCCTAGAACGAATTCAGCTTGACTGCCCAAGCGGCAACTACAAGTAGCTCAGTTAATTTGAATAGGTCGTAAAATTGCTGAGGGCGTGCATGCCATGCTACTGCAGACACTGTGGCCCAGTATTGTCATATCCCACCGCCCCATTTGCACCTTGCACTCCATCTCCTCCCAATACATCCAACATACCAGTAGGACAAACACGTCTGTGTCGTCTTCGCTAAGTCACGGATCATGCTTTTGCCAGAGTTGGCCGCATCAATGAGATAGAAGATCACGGTGAACACATTACAAAAATGCTTCATCGTAACGAGTCTCCATCATCAAGATCTGTAGTACATTGAACGTAGACACACATGAGATATGTTCGGCTTATTGTTGTTGCTCTTCGTTATATACATATCCTGTGTTTCAAATGTACATCATGGTGTGCAATAAATCTTGTTCACTAAAAAGGTATGTATTGAGCTATATTATGATTCCGTTTACGTCACAGTAATAATTTTAATAAAATATGTTCATTCATTGTAACATATTTCCAATGTCTTTCACACATAATTACGTAATGCAGGAAATTATCTCAAAGAGAAATATGAGTGCCAAAGTTATTAACGATGCTTGTACTGTGTACAGCATGTACCTGTGTGATTGACAAGTTCTTAAATGTATCACTATTATTTGTTCACCCAACCCCATCTCTTTAGCCCGAATGCGTTGGTGATTTCAAATATGTTGGCCACCCTGATATATACAGATACCATTAATAAGAACCATGGATGCGTGAATATATAATGTATAGTTGTTCCTACCCTTGTCATTAACATAACGTTTAGTGTGCATAAAGCAATAACACACGCACGCACGCACGCGCGCACACACCCACATTTACTGCCCACGAGGAAACCATTGTGTCTTGTCCAATATCATTAAACTATGTTTCCATATTCGGAACCACACTGAATGACATCCGAGGCATGGGTAAAACCAACTAGGAAAATGTGATTACTGTAAAACCCTTCTTCTTCTTCTTCTCCTTTCGACGGACCCGTGTGGTCTACGGGCCAGTACAGTCTCTCCTGTTCGTGGTGGCTTGGTCGAGAGTTTCGTATTCGTGCTCTGGTTCACCGACATCCTGAATAATCGGTTCGCCACTTGGTTCGTAGGCTTGGTTCTGAAATGCCGGGGGAAATTGACTTCCGGCACTTGTATCCGGTGACGCCCTCCTCCTAAAAGCACACGCATCGAATGGCGAGTTGGACATCATTCATTGTATGCATATAATATCTAGGGGGTAAATGTTTCAAGGATGAAGCAGTACTGGGGTAATATGAATGGGAGTGGGACTACTACAGAGTAAATGCTTCGCAGCTAAAACACGTAAGAGGCACGAGTTAAAGTAAGGAGCCAAGCCCCCCTCCCGCCCCCGCCCCCTCTCTTTTAAGATACGAGCTAAAGTAAGGAGACAAGCCCCCGCCCCCTACCCCATCCCTCCGCCCACCTCCTTCCGACCGTCCCCAATCCAGCCGCCGTCCTCTACCTTCCCCGTTCATTCATATTTCCGGCTGAAATGTGCGCTGGCAGGCTTGGCTCCGTGTTCGTCCTACCACCAATTTGAGCCTAGGCCGTCATCAGTGGTTAAATGCCCACCCCTCATTTTGCCGCATGTTTGCCTATTTTCCACCCCAAATCAGAATTATGCGATCTCGCCCCTCCCTGAAACGAAATGATGGTGACGCTCTAACGTAGAGCAATCGACTTTTCGACTCCGCGGCAAAACGGAAGAGATACACAGACGGCGAATAATGAGGAGATTGAGATGTACAACAGTACAACACACGTTTGACACCAGGATAGAGTGGATGATGAGTGTGGGGAACTTTGAAGTACTGAACTGCGTCTTGTGAGAGAATTGCTGTGAGGAAGATATCATGTAGGCGTCACTGGAGTCTACAATTTTGCTCAACCCTTGAAATCATCCTCGCTTCATTTCGATACCGGGCGTGACTGTGAGATGTCTTGTCACGATATTCTGTCGAGTAAAGAATCTGGGAGGAACCGGTTGGTTGCAGCAGCACGGAGATAAATAGTTCGCGGTGCCAGCTGGCAAAAGTCGCTGTTACCTGTCACTGAGTCGAGGGTTCCCAAGGAATATTCGACATGCGATGTGACCGTCGGTGGTGAGGAACGTTCTGCAGTGGCGCAATTTCTGCCGGAAATATGAATGAACGGGGAAGGGAGAGGACGGCGGCTGGACTGGGGACGATCGGAAGGAGGTGGGCGGGGGGAGAGGGTAGGGGGCGGGGGGAGGCTTGTCTCCTTACTTTAGCTCGTGTCTTAAAAGTGAGGTGGGGGCGGGGGTGGGTGGGAGGGGGGCTTGTCTCCTTACTTACTCGTGTCTCATACGTGTTTTAGCTGCGAAGCATTTACCCTGTAGTAATCCCACTCCCATTCATATTACCCCAGTCCTGCTTCATCCTTGAAGCATTTACCCACTAGTTGTATTCCTTTACCGGCGAAGTGACAGGCACTCGTCTGATCTAATGTGTCATTGCAATCCCATCATTTCGTAGGCCTGAAATGATGCTATGCGAACAAAGGTAATAAATGACGGAAATCCCACTTTGAAACATCAAAATGTTGAGTAAGATTACAAAATCATTAAATCTCGCTCGTAGATGGTGCTATCGCAAAAGTAAGCAGATTTGGAACCAGTGAGAAAAACTAGGTCGGATAAGCTCTATATACCATCCAATATGTCAACACAGCGAAAGTCGAAAGTTTGAAACATCGAAAACTCGAGTTGAGGGACGAAAATCAAAAATCGACGACTTTGCGTATTCTAGGCTTGCTCTGGGCTTTCCAAAATGGTATAGCACATGTCTTTAGCTATTCCCAATCGCTGGATCAATTCGTATCACCTTAGTGTTTAGGAAACTCTTAGCCATTCATATTAGGAAGGGTACTGCCGTACCCTTCCTGATAACAACACGTGGTTATTTAATCAGAGTAAGTAAGGTAGGATTCGTAAACACAATGCAGATGTCTGCGTGCAATGCAACACCCCCACATACCTTATGTTTAATGGAATCTTATCATATTCTTCCCAATCTACTTTGTCTAATGGTCGTACCTGGCGCAGTAGCAGACGACCAGTAGAATGATACCGAGAAGGAGCAGTACCAAGCCACCTGCACCACCTCCGATGAAGTACAGAGAGTTCGAAGAAGTTCTTGGTTGCGGTAGCGGTAGCGGTTGCGGTTGCTTGGTTGGATCTTTGGCTAAACAAATGTTTTGGTATAACTATAACTAATAAATAAATTAATTAGTTAATGAAATAAATGCAATATTAGTAAATAATAACAAAGCTATATATTCAATAAAATTATATATATATATATATATATACATATATAATATATATATATATATATATATATATATATATATATATATTATAATATATATATATATTATATTTGTTTATATAATGTGATATATATATAATACATACATATAGTAAATATATATTATAATATATATGTTTATATAATGTGATATATATATAATACATACATATAGTAAATATATATTATAATATATATGTATATATAATATTATATATATATACATACATATATATATATATATATATATATATATATATATATATATACACACATTTCCTAATTTCCCTTGGGACATTACATTTTTGCAGCAGATGTATGAGCTTCTTTCTGACAAATAATTGATGACAAAAATAAATGCTAAATATTATTCCAACATGCAGTTACAGATAGCTATAGTGTCAGTGTGAGTGTCTGAACAGAGACGTAACGTTACCTGCTTTGCTGTTACTGCAACGGACACCTTCATATCCATCAGCACAGATGCACACTGGACTTTCCGGAATATCTTTGTTACACGTTCCGCCATTCAGACAGAAACCACTGTTACATTTGTCTACAAATCAATAAGTATACGCATTAGGTTTAGTAGTTACGTAGTATTTGCATTTGGACAGAGGCTGCCTTGGAATACAGTCTGTAAAAAGGGCCATACGATTACAACAATTCCAAGTTTGTGTGTAACTCAAGTGACTTGATATAAAAAAAGAGAACTTGGGAATACGCCTAGATAAGTTAGATAAGTGAAAGATGTTACGTTAATAGTGAAGTGAAATTTTATTATCTTTGTGTCTTCAAATACGTGATGCACCTGCCGAATAATGTGTCATATATGAAGTATTTTAATTGCAAACTCATGTGTCTCTAAGTTTGTTCAAATGTGGGCATTCGTCAGATGTTAGATACGCTAGATGAGTAGCCACTGAGTGATTCAGCATGTGCACGTGGTTACATTTCATACAGCGCTTTGACAATTATATTTCAAAAAGGCACTTGACTAAACAATCATTCGATTATGTACACATACTAGTTTAGCCTATACACACGGGGTTGCGATACGCCCATTACATTACTAGTTGGGAAATTGTATATAAAAATGTGAAAGTTGCTTGCAACTTGTCTTACGTGTACATAACGAATCAGACGAGTCCAAAATCCACCCTTCTCTGCAGCCACAAATGTACTCTGGTCCGTCACCCACGAGGGTACATGTTCCTCCATTGACATATGAAGTGCAGTTGTTCGCTCCGTTGTGACAGGAGTCGGTGGCTGTAACAATATTGCAGTTCTGCTACTTCAGCCGCCACCATGTATAGCATCTCGTTTTTGCAATGTATACACAGCACATTTACTTACTAAGTAATATTATAATTCTTAATTCTTCTACACATACGTTAAACTAAAAAGTAAAAGCAAATGCAAAAAAGTACATATATAACATTATTGTTATACTCTTTGAAACATTGCACTTCTCCATTGCACTGAAATCCAATCCAGATGGTGATAATAATTATAATACTTGCAAAATAAGTATATGGTGAACACAGAACCTAGCTGCCTCGTGGTGTATCAAAGGAAACATAAGGACGTACAAACAAGAACCACGTACAGAAGCAATGATCCTTTGTCGTAGCTCCTTCCTTAGATGTGATCATCTTTTCTCCACAACGTTTACACACTTCCTGCCACTTCTTGTCCTGGTATGTACCCAGTGGACACGCCTTGCAAGTCTTACCCTGTATCATGTGTCCAGCAGTGCAGTTTCCTGTGCGAGAAACATTAAACTTGACATGAAACACATGCTACAATTGTAAAAAGTTAAACTGCGACGACGTCAACAAGTTTGTGTGTTATCAATACAGTATTATCCCTTTTCTGTGCTCGGTTACCATTCTGTCGTTTGTTATAGGTTTTCTAATATGACGTTCTTCTATATATTATATTCGGTTACACCAACACATGGATGATTGTAAGTAGATGAATATTTCAATGTCCATGCCCAGGTGAAATATGGTTGAGGCAAACTAATGGTCGATGACATGACCGATATATTGGTGTCCACGTGTAATGCATTTAACTGTTATGTGGTTTGAAATGTTTTTGTGGTTCTGGTTACTCGGACACAAGAATCGCATTTGAACATAGAATAACACGATTACACGAAATTGTGCACATAGAAACCAAACCAAAAATAAAACAAATATTAACGTCCTAGTCTGTAACACTTAGCGTAGAATAATGTATTTAACCACATACGAGAACAGTAATGTCATATTCTGACAGAAAGATTCACGTTTATAATGTGTGTCATGATCTGTTCAACACGTGTATCTAAGAAACGCAAGATTGATAATTCATAAAACAATTACCAGATTGCTTATGCAGAAAACATTCACTGGCTCATCGATAGTAATGTTTTCATATTATATATTTGATGGTATCCAAATAAATATTAATTATTTGGGAAACTTTCCAATTTAATTTTATATTTCGTGTAAGTTCTTAGATGCGTTTTTGCTCTGCAGCCTAATGGCGACATCCGTTGCATTGGCGACCTCACCTGGACTGTGTTTTGAGGAATAGAATCAACACAACATAGTATTCGTCATCAGAGAGGATGATACATGAACGAAACGCATTGTATACAATAATTGTCGAAATGCTGGGTGAGTGAATATGTTTTTTCACAGTCGTTGTCAGTGAGAATGAATATATATTGAAATTATTTTACGGTTATTTTTTATAAATAGCAAAATACACGCATATATAACTACAACGTCCACTAAGCTGCTATACATATTCTAAAATTAGATGTTATTGATCTATGTTTTTACGTCTTCACGTTTATTTATGATAACGATATAAAGCAGCCTGGATCTGAAATATAATGTTTTGCTGCATTAACAAGGCAATGCGTTGACTAACTTTCTATGAAACGTCACTGCTTACCAGGGGCTATGAGCGAGGATTATATGTGAATGAATCTGTATAGTTGCAATTGGTGTACGTTTACGGTACCTTGGTGACAGTCGGACTCTGCTGTTGCCCCCTCGCCAGGGGTAATCAGATGGAGAGGACACCGTTGGCAGTCGATGTGTTGAATCCTATCTCTGTAGAAGCCGCGAGGACAAATTTTACACTCGCCAATTGTGCCGTTGAGTTGCCATCCAGAATCACAGTTTTCTAGGAAAACAGACAATCTGTACACATAAACACAAAACTGTAGAAAAGGATAAAGGGATTAACGTTAATGAAATTGTACATGGAGGAATGTTTAGAAATCGCTGGTAGCCATTCCGTCACTCGATCTCATCTTAGATAGTTCTGTATCATTTCAAACTTGGGTTCCTATTGTAGTGAGTCTGAATATAAAAACCACATTATGAAAACACTTCTCTCATTGATTAAAACCATTACTGCCACTATCATTTCTGTTTCAGACGACGCAAGTTGTAACAAAAGTTTGGTGCCTGTTGATCAGCATGTGTTTGCTGTATATATATATATATATATATATATATATATATATATATATATATATATATATATATATATATATATATATATATATATATATATACAAGTGTATTTATTTATGCAACCTATCACTTAATGTCACATAACAAGTGTTACGTCAACTGGACTTCTAAAAGTAGGTTTTATGTATATCATAGTATTTGATGCTCGTGTGGCCGCAAGTGTTTATAAGAGTGTGTTGGTGTGCGTTCACAAGCGTACGTTTGCAGTCCGTTACACTTGTGCTGCCGGTTGAAGCCGTTGTCATTGAATCAGGACATTTGATGCACGAGTCCTGCCACGGTTTGTCCTGATAGAAGCCACGCTTACACGGTGAACACTCCTGCTTAGTGGAATCTGTGTAGTGTTGGCCTTTGGTGCAGTCAGCTGAACATAGATGACATATCTTAAAAGGAGGGTGTCACAAGTTTGCTGAGAAGATTGCTATAATGGAAATATGTGCAGGAAAAGACATCACAGCGTAGTAACAGGAAGGGAAACGTGAGGCGACTCTTAAACAGTCTAAACTTGTATCACACAAATCATCACCGGTGTCGGTCATAGGTGAAAGAGTTTGAAGGATCATAACCTAACGAATGCTAAACAAATGGAATGATACGAAATAACAAAATGTATTATTTAAGGGAGATGATCGTTACAACAAGAATTATACAAATCATACGAATTATTGAAAATAATTGCAACTGAAATGATGAGCTATGACTTAAGTGCAAATACACTAGTATAAAGAGTACATTAATGTATTATTAGTGTATTGTGTGAAGATATTTGTTTGCATGAGATATTTGATAGCTGCCTATACTAAATATCATATAATTGTGTGTTATTCCAATAAGTTGAGAACATTGTTTGTCGCAAGCGAGACGTACCAACTTCACACTGGTCTTTAGTGGAAGCCCCTGACGTCGCTGTTGTTCTGTCCTCAAGGCAGTGAACACATTCGTCGTGGACATGTTGCGTCCTGTAGGCACCTCGTGGACACGGCTCACAAGATCTGCTAGTTATTTCGTATTCTGTTCCATTGGGACAGTTGGCTGCAACACATAAACGCAATGGTTGACTAAATACATACAGTAGATATTAATGTGAAAGGAATGTAGTTGCACTGTGTTCTTGCATTGCTCCACATACACATATGGTCATATGTGCGCATGCGCATACGTTTGCGTTCATGGTGTCTGCGATGATCGAAATAAGTAAATTGGATGGTTTCTAGTTGACCCGCAAGACCAGCATTAAAAGGATTGGTTTTTAGACGATGGCGGAATGAAACTACAGTATTACCTTCTAAATTAGCACTGGCAGGAAGCTAATTCCACACCGTTGGTGCGGCAACCGAGAAAGCTCGAGTTCCAGCTTTCGTTTTTACCCAAGGACTGTAAAGAGGGTTACTATTGGTTGAGCGTATCTGTCTAGTATTTCTTTGTAGAGTTAACATCGTAAGCAAATATGGTGGTTGTGTTGATAAGAGGGCTTGATAGGCTATTGTACATATCTTGAAAATAATGCGATAGTGCAGAGAGCCAATGCAATTCTTTTAGAAGCGGCACTGAGCAAAAAACGACAAGTGAGACAAACAGGAAATCTCAGCGTTATTTTCAAAGCTATTCTGGAAACAAGCTCGGATGACGCCCATTTTTAATATCAGATCTGGACGCACGTCTGCCTAGTCATATTTTCAGTGAAATGATGTGACAAATCTTTTGAAATAAATTCGCCGCTGTTTAATAGTTGTTTGCGTGATTTGGACGGTCTTGGGGGAGACATTAAAAACGAATATACGGGCATAGCACATTTCAACGCTAACATTTCCGTGTATTTTCGTACAGTGTAAGTTTCAAAAAGAAGGTTTGACATTTTTGACAAAGTTTTCACATGTAAATTTCCCGGATAATTTGATGACGGTACTCTGGGCATATCCTGCAAAATCCCGCAGTGATGTGTTTACCAACTCCGCTTGATCTTTGCAAGTCCACTTATTGCTCAGTGTCACAGGGCCGATGGTGTTGCCATCATTTCAATATGATAAATCATCTTTTCCTGGAAAATATCTGCATGACATCAACGTTATGGGGATTTTATATTCGAATGTTTCACTACTACCTCTGGAGTTCGACCACTGGACCATTATAATAGGATACTAATTGTGATTTGTTATCAGCGGTAAATAATAATAATAATAAACTTCTTATGTGCCAATATCCTCGAAGATCAAGCTCAGTGGCGCAACAAAAACAAGGGGTGAAGCAATCTCGTAATCGTAAAACAATGCGCGTTACAGCGTTATTTACTTAAATAGTTGGCCTTTGGTAGAGCGACATAAGAATTGCCAACGATGAGTCACACAAAGAACGTCGTTTCGATCGCCTAAACGTGGTTTCGATACCTTCAATTACTAGTTCTCTACAGACAGTACAAACATTGTTATCTTTTAATATATTGTTTTACGAAAGATGGCTGTAGTTTCAGAAGAGACGTAATTGTAATAGGGAGTAATCAATCGATACTGACTGACGCAGTCAGCTTCGTCTCTGTGTCCTTGGCCTAGTGTTGTCTTGCCCAGAGGACAGTCGTTATACTGAGTGCTACCATCACATATACTCACTGATGCAGTCAGCTTCGTCTTTGTGTCCGTGGTCTAATGTTGTCTTGTCCAGTGGACAGTCGTCATACTGAGTGCTACCATCACATATACTCACTGATGCAGTCAGCTTCGTCTCTGTGTCCTTGGCCTAGTGTTGTCTTGCCCAGTGGACAGTCGTCGCATTTATTTTGCGATGGTTTCGACTGATACGTGCCTCGTTCACATGGCTTGCACTTGTTCTCTTCTGTCACCAAATACTCGCCGGCAGTACAATGAGCTGAATCACCACGACATGCAAATATATATATATATATATATATATATATATATATATATATATATATATATATATATATATATATATATATATATACCCCAAATATATATGTAAAATGTTAACATAGCTGTACAAAATATGTTTAATTTATGCAAAAACTGACACACCGGTATTGATTTTCAGAACGAAATGCAAAATTGAATTTGGCAACCAAGTCGGTTTTTAAAGATACATATTTCAAAACACTACTGAATGCTGATATATGCACAATGAGGTAATAGAACATGAGTCGGGGTACTTTTCCGAGATCTATCATTTCAAATAATTTGTCATGGTGTGCTTGCTAGCAATATTATATTTTAGGGCACTATGTGCAGTTGTTTTATGTGATTTGATATGTCATATTGTCTCATCGTGCAACAGAATAAGCACACAACGTTATGTTAACCAAAAACACAACAATGTGAAAGGAAGTAACTGAAAACCCACATTAGGGAGAGTTACCTAATCTCATAGAACCTTTCCCGCTGAATTTATTAAAATGTACTGAAGTACAATCAATGTATATATGCATCCCGTGACTGAGCAAGAGGTAGTTAAAATTGTGTCAGGGTTTAAAAGAGAAATGTCCTACGGACAGGATGAAATCAGTATGAACACAGTTAAGCATAAAATTAAAGATAATTCTGAAACCACTTTCAAAAGAAAATGTATATACTATCCAAATGATATGAAATTACCAAAATTCATTCCTATATCTAAGTTAGGAAACCATGTTCAAATTAGTAATTATATACCTAATTTGCGTTTATCCCAGTTTTCAAGAGAGGGAGAGACAGGCAGGCAGGCAGGCAGGCAGGCAGGCACAGGCACAGGCACAGGCACAGGCACAGGCACAGGCACAGGCACAGGCACAGGCACAGGCACAGGCACAGGCACAGGCACAGGCACAGGCACAGGCACAGGCACAGGCACAGGCACAGGCACAGGCACAGGCACAGGCACAGGCACAGGCACAGGCACAGGCACAGGCACAGGCACAGGCACAGGCACAGGCACAGGCACAGGCACAGGCACAGGCACAGGCACAGGCACAGGCACAGGCACAGGCACAGGCACAGGCACAGGCACAGGCACAGGCACAGGCACAGGCACAGGCACAGGCACAGGCACAGGCACAGGCACAGGCACAGGCACAGGCACAGGCACAGGCACAGGCACAGGCACAGGCACAGGCACAGGCACAGGCACAGGCACAGGCACAGGCACAGGCACAGGCACAGGCACAGGCACAGGCACAGGCACAGGCACAGGCACAGGCACAGGCACAGGCACAGGCACAGGCACAGGCACAGGCACAGGCACAGGCACAGGCACAGGCACAGGCACAGGCACAGGCACAGGCACAGGCACAGGCACAGGCACAGGCACCGGCACCGGCACCGGCACCGGCACCGGCACCGGCACCGGCGCCGGCGCCGGCGCCGGCGCCGGCGCCGGCGCCGGCGCCGGCGCAGACGCAGACGCAGACGCAGACGCAGACGCAGACACAGACACAGACACAGACACAGACACAGACACAGACACAGACACAGACACAGACACAGACACAGACACAGACACAGACACAGACACAGACACAGACACAGACACAGACACAGACACAGACACAGACACAGACACAGACACAGACACAGACACAGACACAGACACAGACACAGACACAGAGATATATGGAAGATGTTACGCTCTCTAAAGGTGACATAATGAACAAGTAAAACGCAATAATGTTCCTCTATAGACTAGAACTAGAGCGGCCGCTAGCGGAAGAACGTTGTCTTCCGTTCGCTAGCGAGAGACACGAACTGAAATTACCAACTTATTACTTGTTTCTTTTTAAATGTACTGTTATGTCAATCGATATTTGTTTCGTTTATTGCATTTAAATCAAATGTAAACACTCCTGAACAAGTATTTGTTTTATTCACGATGTGATATACGCACAGAAATATCCTACTTTTGTTATTATGTCGAATTGTCAAAGAATATATTGAACATACCGTCAATAGTTGTATATTGGAGCATGAAACCAGAGTATGTATCTCTATTGTTTGTCAGAAAGTTAACATGTAACGTGTTCCCGCTGCTCACAACGTCACCAGGTAGAGTCGAGCCACACAATGCGCGCAATCGAATTGCAGAGGTACTTGATCCGTCGTAGATACGAAGTGCGTCGTAAATACATTCCTCGTCCATTTGGAGCATAAACTCAACGAAATGAATCCGTACTCGCTGATAAAAAAAACATGAGTTTAATGTAAAACCAAAAATACGTGCATCCCATATAAAAGACATGAAAGTCAATTGTCATATAAATACTTACCGGATTAGTGCACAAATTGTACATTTTGGTACACATAGTTGTGTCAATTTGCACACATAGACTATTTGGGGCCCTAAATGATTATCTGAAGGCCAACTGAACATGCATCCGATGGCCTACATTGACATTCCAACAAATATTATGTACTCCTGGTTGTAACTATAACCAAATTATCTTGATAGGCTGCAACGAACATTAGGTTAATATGATTCCGGAGAAAATAATATAACATTACACGACTTTCACAATAAAACCACTCTAAAAACGTGTTCAAAATAGTGTTTATAGCAACAAAAATGAACATTTTATTTTGTTTATTTTTGTAATAGCCACAGTGTTATTTGCACTGATTCATAGATAAGTAAGTTATTATATTGTGCAGTACATAGTATTCAGGACTCAACGCATTTTTCACTTCACTTCCTGGCAGACCTGTACAATCAAACACCATCTGAATGTCTCTGGTAATATTCAAACCTCGTTACACTGAATGCACGACGGTTATTCGTACATAAATATCCATTATTGTCTATACCAGATACTCATTCATACGGCTGAGTGAACTAGGCACTTGTAGAGTGAAAGCACGTGCCTAATACTTGACACGGCAGTATAGGATTCGAACCAAAGTACCCTTAGTCGAGCGTCCAAAGCCTTAGCCACTCCGCCAGTACATACATACATACATACGCACGCACACACGCACGCACGCACGCACGCACGCACACACACACACACATACATACATACATACATACATACATACACACACACACATACATACATACATACATAAATACATAAATAAATAAATACATAAATACATACATTCACTCACTCACTCACTCACTCATACACACATACACACATACTAACATACATATGCATGGTATGTGTCGTGTATGTATGTGTATGTGTGTGTGCGCGTGCGTGCGTGCGTGGGTGAGTGCGTGCGTGCGTGTGTGCGTGTTGAACATTCAATGGTCATCGTTTCGATAGCCGCTTACCTTATTTGTACCGACCCGAATCGTCCAGCGGCATGTCATCCAATTTTGATACTGGGTACTATTGATGCTAATTGTTCCTTCGGAACCTGTACGTTCCACGGGCTGTCCGTAACATCCTAAAACAAAATTACGCATAATTAACTATAAAGTACAGTATTTATGACATGACAAGAACCTTGGAATTATTGTATTTCACACCATTCGGTCATTCATTTACAGTCGTGTGATTGGTGCCCATTGCGTCAGGAGCTAGTAATATTTTAATGACATTTCTGGCGATACATCAGCAAAGGTTTTGTAATTATGACAGTTTTCGTTTGTATCCATGGAGTAAATATTCCCATAAATAGTTATAATTGTAATTGTGTGAGAGTTTATGAATTACATGCTAAATGGTGCGTTCATACTTAGATAAATAATTTAAGATATGGGGAGATAATAACAATGCTTAAGTAGACATTTGTCATGATATTGCAACAGTTCCGGTAATTCCACAACTGATCGGCAGCTGTTGTCAAACCAGGACCGGAAACCAACGCAAGAATATGTTATCGCAGTATCTTTCTTGTGTGTGTAGCGATATAAAACATAGCATAATTATACTGACGAACGACCGGCCGCAAGCTACATTGATTACCGGCTGTAAGCTACGACAAGTAGGCAGTGTAGTTGCGCGTAAAGTTACGCCGCTCTATGAAACCGGCCCCTGCGCCGTAGGAGATTATATCATCATGGATCTCACCAGAAGTCATAAGGCTTGACGAGATAGCAAATCACGTAGGCCCGCATAATTAAATTTATGATGATAATAATAATGGAATGTCCATAAAAATCAGAACTCATTGGCGCAACAAACTAAAGGTTTAAGCGTTCTCGTTGTCATATAGGCCTACCGTGCTACAACCACCAGATGAATTAAGCCGCTAATTGGTCAATGAGGATACACAGTAAGTATTAATACAAATACAGGTTTT
>OZ024858.1:47357029-47372029 GCA_964017155.1 Oasisia sp. SBJ-2009 | reverse complement strand
CACACGCAAACATATACACATACACATTATATATCTCTCCCTTCCCCCTCTCCCCAAATCCTTGAAAACCTAGCCCAAAGGCGCATCAAAACAAAAGGGTTAGTCAATATCAGAATCAATTATTATTTGTCCTTGTTTGTCAACAAGATATGTCTTACCTGAATCAGACCGCAAGATCGTGTATTTCATCTCGAAGCCAGTATAAGTAATCACACTATCAGATCGAAACAACACTGAGAGGGAGTTGGCGGTGAAAATATCGCCAGGCAGAGAAGATCCAGAGAAATTAGCCACAAATACTCCAGAACCGCTCGCTCCTTCGTAAATTGTGACATTATCGTACCTCTGCTCTGTGTTGAATCTCACGAATTCCAATTTAATCATCTAGAGAAACCAAAGAAGCACTACATTTATAATTATACTGATGTAGCATGTGCCCGCTAGTCGGGCTGCTACGTTGTTTGAGTTTGTCTGTGTTTAGGAATATAATCCATCCGCAGCCACCAGGCACCATTAGACATTTTTTTTAATCTACTTATAATCAGTATATATGTCATAATTTTATATTAAATTATAGTAAGACGTTTACAGTATTATTCTAAATACATTAAGTGTCTGGGTGCTCGTGCCGTCAAAGAGTGAAATAGATATTATGATAGGGCATTTTCTCATTTTAATTACGACCCTACCATATCAATGTTATGGTTAGATTATGTCCAATTGTAGTTTGAATTTCAGACCGATTGAGGCGACCATTAATAATAAACAATTAGGTTATTGGCTATGTTATTAAATTGCATGAATCCTAAACGTCTGCAACCATATCAGGGTTTTATCGTGATTATTATATCCATTTTACCAGTGATTCAAAGCATTTCGTTTCTGATTCAAAATACTTCACCAATGTCACGGTTTGGTATTTATTGGTTATTTGAATTTATTATTTAAGTCCAATATGGCTACATCGGCAGTGTTTTGATAACTTTACCGGTCTGTCCGCATATTGACAATCTAGATGTGAGCGAGTGTAGATGTGTGCATGTGTGCGCGTGTGCATGTGCCTGTGCGCGTGTGTGCGCGAGTAAGTGAGTGAGGGTGTGCAATCGTACGTGTGACAGTACGAATGAGCGAATGTACGAGTGGGCGAGTGTACGAGTGAGTGCACGAGTGAACATATGTATGAGTGACCGAGTGTACGAGTGAGCGTGTGTACGAGGAAGCGATTGTACGAGAAAGCGAGTGTGCGAGTATGCGAGTATGCGAGTATGCGAGTGCATGGGTGAGCGAATGTATTAGTGAGATGTGTACGAGTGAGCGAATGTACGAGTGAGCGAGTATATGAATGAGCGAGTGTACGAGTATGCGAGTGTACGTTTGTACGAGTGAGCAAATGTACGTGTAAGCGAGTGTACGAGTGTATGGGTGTACGAGTGTACGAATGTACGAGTGAGAGAGTGTACGAGTGTATGAGTGTGCGAGTGTACGAGCGAGGGTGTACGAGTGTACGAGTGAGAGGGTGTACGAGTGTGAGAGTGTATAAGTGAGCGAATGTGTAAGTGAGCATGTGTGCGAGTGAGCGAGTGTATGATTGAACGAGTGAGCCAATGTACGTGTAAGCGAGTGTACGAGTTACCGATTTAGAGAGAATAAGAGTGTGTGATTGTACGAGTATGCAAGTGAGCGAGTGCGTGCGTGCTTTTATGTGTGTTTGGGTGGGTGGGTTGTTGTGTGCCCACGCACGTGCGTACGTGCGTGAAATTGTTATTTCCGTTCCATATATAATGAAGCTATAAAACTATGTATAGACTACATTATTTATTTATTGAATTAACATATTTATTATGTTGCATTGTAGTTAACATGATCTGATACATGATCTGAAGCGATCACTACAAAAATCAGTTTAGTTTATGTCTATGTTTATGTCTGGTATACAACGAAATCCTTTGAATAGGTACCTGATTCGTTTCGACTAGAATCGTCCAGTTGCACACCATCGAGTTTTGATACTGAGTAACGTTGATACCAAATGTTTCTGCAGATCGAGTTAATGTGACTGGATGCCCAAAACATCCTGCAATATACACGTGTTTAGAGAGTTATACAAATTATAATTCAAGCACATGGACGCAAACGCTTACACTCGCGCAGTCAAATATTCCACAAGCAGCACCTTCAAATTGTAAACAAAACATCCAGTTTCAAAACAAAATACCGTCCACCGTTAACCACAATACCCTTTGATATTTTTTCTCACCCTAACAAAAGGCTGGGTGTGAATAGCAAATTATTTCTGACATAGCTCTTGTATTCCTCATTTCATCTGAATGCGTTGTATCGCTGGAACTACATACGCAGACATAAAACATATTTGCTTTCGCTGGTGAATGCGACGTGCCGCAGCTATGACAAAACCTCTTATATCTCACAGATGATCAGGACGCTGCAACTTCAAAGACACACTCAAATTATACTGTAACATAAACAAATGCTTATCACACGTCTGATCTTATTTAGCGGTTCAGAAGTCACTGTATAGTCAAGGTTGCATTTTACTAATACTGATACTGCGGATACGTTTTGCAGGCATGATCAAAGAGAAATAATGCAAACATTGCTAAACACCACTGTTTAGATAATTGGAATGACAAAGAAATCGCTACAATTTACCTGGAACAGGAATAATCGTCGAATACGCGATCTTGAAGCCGTCCTTTGTTACGCTACCATCAGTGACAAATAACACAAATACGGTGTTTCCACTGCTTAAGACGTCACTCGGACGAGATGTACCACTGAACGTGTGTAGAAGTGGAGCTGTAGCGGCATTTCCATCATAGACACGGACTTCGTCATTACGGGTATCAAGGTCAAAATTGAGAAAATGCAGTCGCACCACCTATAAAATAACATTATCAATGCTTGACAGAAAACAACTGGGGCTGGTTCTTTCCAAATTTTGTGAGGCAAAAGGCGCCCGGACGAATTTAGACAAATATCTACGAACTATCCCAGTTGGCAGCCTAGATCAAATGCAGAATTTCAGCCCGATACATGCAAAATAAAGTTATGTTACAAACAATAAACAAACAAACATTGTTTTGTGTGTGTGTGTGTGTGTGTGTGTGTGTGTGTGTGTGTGTGAGTGAGTGAGTGAGTGAGTGAGTGAGTGAGTGAGTGAATGAGTGAGTGAGTGTGTGTACTGAGTGTGTGTCTCTTTGTCTATGTGTGTATGTGTATGTGTGTATGGGCGTATGTGCGTATGTGCGTATGTGCGTATGTGCGTATGTGCGTATGTGCGTATGTGCGTATGTGCGTATGTGCAGATGCGTGTATATATGAGTGTGCATGAGTGCGTGTGTGTATGTATGTATATACGTATGTGTACATACATATATATATATATATATATATATATATATATATATACGTAGGAATGTACGTACGAACGTACGTGTGCATGAATGTATGTATGCATGTATGAATGTATGTATGTATATATATATATATATATATATATATATATATATATATATATATATATATGTATGAATGTATGTACATGCACGCATACACGAGTGTAACTAATGCAAATGTTTAGACTATACATTAAAGTATATGCCATAGTTGTAGCAGAAAGCCGGTGAAATAGTTTCTTGTTTTTTATAGCCATATGATCGTAGGCTTGGCGGTATTACCGAAAACAAGGTTTGTTTACATCCATATTTAGGTCTTACGCCGCTTTCCAGTTACCTCCTATTTACTGTGGAGGCGACATAATGAACTCCGTGAACTGTTTTTCAATGGCTCACAATACATTTCTTGAAACACTTAACTGCGCTGGTTTGAGCAAATATCTTCATCTTGTTATAGAGTTAATAACGGCTACTCCTGCCACCATGCATGTGTCAAATGCTATCAGATCTCCATTTTCTGACGCCTCCATAGATCTATTCTTTGATATCACAGTCAAGCATCCATGGTTTGGATACTGTGGTAACCCACTCTAGATTGTATATATCTTAAGATCCGGAAGTAATAGGTTTTGATGGATGTCATATATATAAATGTTGGTATCCTTGTTGATAAATATAAAACGTTATGCAAGACATCATCGTAAGTAAAAATACTACAAAGGTGAATATTTGAAAGTCACTAAAGGTCAAAAGTGATACAATTTAAATGATCATATTTAAATATTCTAAATGTTGACATCCGGCTCTAGATTACGTCTCTAATATAATCTGAATATAAAAGGCTTAGCAAGACGTCATCTTTAAAAATGGTTATTGACATCGCTATCTACCAGACTATGCAACACCATAGTGATAGCTGACTATGTTACGCAAAGTTGCAGAAATTGTGACATTTGTATTGACGACCGTCATCGTTAAAAAGGGCGGACGTCGATGTCACAAAAGATTACAAGTAAAATATTTGAAATCCATGTCCCATACGTGTACCATGATGACACTACAAATACTAGACCTATATGACGTATTTGTTATGACATGGAGAAATATGATTTGATGGCCATTTTATAGATAGTCGCCGAACCAATCAGCTTCTCCACCATAGTGGCTACCATATTAAAATTCGCTCCAGAGACATTATTTCAAAATGAATCCTTAGACTTTGCCATCCCAGGTCGTACGACATCTAGTCTCGCTCATGGACTATTCATCACAACGGTTTAGTTTATTGTACTGTATTAAATGTAATTGTTAGGGTGGTAAACTTGCTAAATTATTAAATGTTGTTAAATACGAATCATTGTGGAATGATGCAAATATATTATTGACAATAATTGTTGCGATTGGAACGAAGGTTCTGTTAACAGTCCATAAATCACACAGGTTGCCATCTTACGCATTTCCTGGTGAGCATATATTTCTTCAGACATACGACATATATGTTTTGACTACATCATTCTGTATTCAAACAGCGACTGCTATACCGATTTTGTGAACTAATTTGTTTGCATTGTACTTTATATATATATATATATATATATATATATATATATATATATATATATATATATATATTACACATATATATATATACATACACATACACACATATATATATATATATATATATATATATATATATATATATATATATATATATATATATATATATATATATATATATATATATATATATATATATATATATATATATATTACTTACTTTGCCTTTGCCTGCTTCAACCACAATTTTCCAACCACAGTGCAGGTTATTTTGATATTGATTTTTGTTGATGCCAACTAATCCTGTTGGTCCCAGCAGTGTGATAGGTTTGCTTCCGCATACTGCAACAAACAGAAACTTATAACGGACACACGATATAATAGGCTTCATGTTGCGTATGGTATACTTATGGTATGCCTGAGAGAATATATATATATATATATATATATAATATATATATATATATATATATATATATATATATATATATATATATATATATATATATTCTGGAGGCAATCCTGCTAATTTGCCGAAATCCAAGAGGATCACTGATCTTAAAACATACTTTAGTACCACTTGTCTTAGAATTATGTGTGATACCTTTTTAAGGGATATTTGTGTATGTAGAATATTAATTTCTGATATTACATTTTCAGTTCAAGATCAAGGTCAGATGACGAAGGTCAGGTAAATATCAAAACTGACCTCTTGGTGGACAACAAATGGAAATTTACATGTGAACATATTGACTTGCCCTACCACAAAGTCGTAGGGCAATTCAAGTCTGTTCGCGTATATGAGTCAGTCTGTTCGGGTATGCAAGAAAAAATCTGTTCGGGTATGCAAGACAGACTGTTCGGTATGCAAGAAAGTATGTTCGGGTATGCAAGAAAGTCTGTTCTGGTATGCAAGACAGTCTGTTCTAGTATGCAAGACAGTCTGTTCGGGTATGCAAGACAGACTGTTCGGTATGCAAGACAGTCTATTCGGGTATGCAAGACAGTTTTTTTCGGGTATGCAAGACAGTCTGTTCTGGTATACAAGACTGTCTGTTCGGGTGTGTAAGACATTCTGTTGTGGTATGCAAGACAGTATGTTCTGGTATGCAAGACAGTCTGTTCGGGTGTGTAAGACATTCTGTTCTGGTATGCAAGACAGTCTGTTCGGTATGCAAGACAGTCTGTTCGGTTATGCAAGAAAGTCTTTTCGGGTATGCAAGACAGTTATTTTCGGGTATGCAAGACAGTCTGTTCTGGTATACAAGACAGTCTGTTCGGGTGTGTAAGACATTCTGTTCTGGTATGCAAGACAGTCTGTTCTGGTATGCAAGACAGTATTTTCGGGTATGCAAGAAAGCCTTTTCGGGTATGCAAGACAGTCTGTTCTGGTATGCAAGACAGTCTGTTCGGGAGTGTAAGACATTCTGTTCTGGTATGCAAGACAGTCTGTTCTGGTATACAAGACAGTCTGTTCGGGTGTGTAAGACATTCTGTTCTGGTATGCAAGACAGTCTGTTCTGGTATGCAAGACAGTATTTTCGGGTATGCAAGACAGTCTGTTCGGGTATGCAAGAAAGTCTTTTCGGGTATGCAAGACAGTTTTTTTCGGGTATGCAAGACAGTCTGTTCTGGTATACAAGACAGTCTGTTCGGGTGTGTAAGACATTCTGTTCTGGTATGTAAGACAGTCTGTTCTGGTATGCAAGACAGTATTTTCGGGTATGCAAGACAGTATGTTCGGTATGCAAGACAGTCTTTTCGGGTATGCAAGAAAGCCTTTTCGGGTATTCAAGACAGTCTGTTCTGATATGGAAGACAGTCTGTTCGGGTATGCAAGACAGCCTGTTCTGGTATGCAAGACAGTCTGTTCTTGTATGCAATCATAATCTCATCAAGGGAAAAGCTGTAGGCATCTACACAGCATATGACGTGTTGCCAACATGTCACCATAAGATCAGGTGATCGGCAGCGATATCACACCGCCACTTGCCATTATCTTCAAAATGGCAATGTTCCACCATGTGGATGTTAGTGGATTTTGTTCTGGTAATGTAGACATGTCTAATTAACTATGAACTGCATCATAGTTGCTATTGCAGAATGCTTCATGATAAACTACAGATTGATAGGATAGACCGAAAATCATTGCAACCATCAAAGACCATAATATACAAATGTCTTTATACTAATATTATGGCATTATTGTTCGTTGATGGTTTACTTATCATCTACTACTAAACAGTTACATTAAAAACGTGTACCCTAAATGACAATATTCCACCAATAGTCCGCAGCCTTTTCGATCGATAGATATGTTTTTTGTTGGTTATTCATCTTTAGCACACATGCAATCAACGAAGTAAAACACTATGTCAGACAAAAAGGATCTACCCCTTAGATGCTGGACTGCAGCTCTATTTTGGTGAACTGTTGTTCTAATAAAACAAATATAATGTAAAATGCTAACAAACTTAGTGTTGCAAAGTATTTGAGTTTGTCTCTGTTTTGGGAGCAATTAGGAAACGGTTGGATAGTTAATGTTATAAGTACTGATAAATACAATGAGCATATTGTCTTGTAGGCTTGCTTAAGGTGTACTAGTGTCAATACGGTTTAATACGGATCATACACATAATCGTATCTTACCTGGAATCGCTGAATACACGATCTTGAAGCCGTTCCTTGTTCGGATTCCATCAGTGACAAATGACACAAGGACGGTGTTTCCGGTGCTGTGGGCGTCACTCGGACCAGAAGTACGAGTGAACGTGCGTAGGACCGGAGCTGAAGCGTTATTTCCATCATAGACACGGACTTTGTCAGTATAGTATGCAAGATCGAAATTGACAAAGTGCAGTCGTATGATCTGCAAAGTAACATTAATCAACATTTGACAGGAACAATTTGGGACTTTTTCATAAGAATGTGGCGCAGTAAAATTTTGCGGATGTTTGTTCACAGACTAATTGCAACATTAAAACATTGTTTGCGTTATTGTTTACGAGGAGCGAATGTACAAGTGTACGAGTGTACGAGCGTACATGTGAGGAGTGTGAGAGTGGGCTAGTGTGCGATTGTCACAGGGTAAGATTGTAAGAGTTTAACATAGTAAGTGTGTTAGAGTGTAAGAGTGTAAGCGTATAAGACTGTAAG
This sequence comes from Oasisia sp. SBJ-2009, assembly GCA_964017155.1. Taxonomy (NCBI): domain Eukaryota; kingdom Metazoa; phylum Annelida; class Polychaeta; order Sabellida; family Siboglinidae; genus Oasisia; species Oasisia sp. SBJ-2009. The sequence continues at coordinate 47,363,897 of OZ024858.1, read as the reverse complement.
AGTGTAAGAGTGTAAGAGTGTAAGATAATAACAGTGTAAGAATGTAATAGTACACCGTGTATGCGTGTTTACATGTGAGCGAATGTAAGAGTGAGCGAGTGTACGAGTGAGTGAGTGAGCGAGTGTTTGAATGTGCAAGTGTACGAGTGATCGACTGTGCAAGTGTACAAGTGTGCGAATGTGCGAGTGAGGGAGAGTACGAGTGAGCAATATACGAGTGTACGTGTGTGCAAGTGTACGAGTGAGTGAGTGAGCGAGTACATGTGTGCGTTGATGTGTGTTTGTTTATTTGTGTGTTTATTTGTGTGTGTGTGAGTGTGTGTTTGTTTGTGTGTGTGTGTGTGTGCGTGTGTGCGTGTGCGTGTGCGTGTGCGTGTGGGTGTGCGTGTGCGTGTGGGTGTGCGTGTGCGTGTGCGTGTGCGTGTGCGTGTGCGTGTGCGTGTGCGTGTGCGTGTGCGTGTGTGTGTTCCACAAACACACACATGGTGGATATCATTCCTTATATACTGAAGCTATAATGGTATGTACTGACTGAATTATTTCTATATTGAATTTTAAAGTATTCATTTTGTTGCATTGTAGTTAACATATTTCGACACGAGGCCTGAAACGATCACAAGTAAAATCAGTGTCTTGTATACAGCGAGTGATCGAGTGTACGAGTGAGCGAATATACGAGTGTACGGGTGAGCGAGTGTACGAATGTACGAGTGTACGAGTGTACGAGTGTACGAGTGTACGAGTGTACGAGTGTACGAGTGATATAATGTACGAGTGAGTGAGGGCACGAATGTGCCAATGTACATGTGTACGTGTGTACGAGTGTCCGAGTGAGCGAGTGAGCGAGTGTGCAAGTGAGCGAGGGCGTGCATGCGTTCTTGTGTATGTGTGGGTGGGTATGTAGGTATGTGCGCACGCATGTGTATGTGTGTGTGTGTGTACGTGCGTGAAATAGTGGTTTCCATTCCTTATATAATGAAGCTATCAAGATATGTACAGACTGAATTATTTATATATTGAATTAAAGTATTTATTTTTGTTGCATTGTAGTTATTCGTTTCGATACATGGTTGGATGCGATCACTAGTAAAGTCAGTTATGTTTATGCCTTGTATACGAAATAATGCTTTGAATACGTACCTGACTCGTTTCGACCAGAATCTTCCAGTTGCACACCATCGAGTTTTGATACTGAGTAGCGTTGATGCCAAATGTTTCCGAAGATCCACTTAATATGACTGGATACCCAAGACATCCTGCAATATACATGAACGTGTTGAAAGAATTATAAAAATGAGAATCCAAGCCGGGGAAACGGCGCGGTAAGCATTTTAACATTGATTATTAACACACGGACACAAAAGCTTACACACCAGTCATATATTCCATCCAAAATACGTTGAAATTGTAAATAAAAAACATCAATTTTCAAAACAAACCTGCAACACGACTTGAGTTAACCGCAATACCATATGATGTTTTTTTCTCACACTAATAAAATTAAGGTGAAATAATGCAAACATTGTCAAATACCACTGCCTTAGATAATTGGAATTACAAAGAAATCGTTTCAAATTACCTGGAACAGGAAAAACTGCCAAATATGTGATCTTGAATCCGTCCTCTGTTGTGTCACTATTTGTGACAAATGACACAAAGACGGTGTTTCCACTGCTTAAGACGTCACTCGGACGAGATGTACCACTGAACGTCTGTAGAAGTGGAGCTGTAGTGTCATTTCCGTCGTAGATACGGACTTCGTCATTACGGGTCTCAAGGTCAAAATTTATAAAATGCAGTCGCACCGCCTGTAAAATAACATTAATCAATACTTGATGGGAAACAAATGGAAATGGTTCTTTAAAATAGTTGGTGAAGGTGAAGAAAAAGTTATCCAGTGCCCGGACGTATTTAGAAATAAATTCTACGAGCCATGCCAATGGACACGCTAGATCAAGTGCAAATTTTCAGTTCAATACATGCAAAATAAAGTTGGTTTACAAGCAACAAACAGACAAACATAGTTTGTCTGTGTCCGTTAATGTATGCGTGTGTATATGTTTGTGTGTGTGCATGTGTGTGTGATTATGTATGTTTATACGTACGTACGTACGAACATACGTACGTATATATATATATATATATATATATATATATATATATATATATGTAAGTACGTACGTTCGTACGTACTTACGTACGTATGCATGTACTTTTGCATGTATATATGTTTGTAAGTATGTATATCTGTATGTATGTATGTATGTATGTATGTATGTATGTATGTATGTATGTATGTACGTATGTATGCATGTATGTTACGTATGAATGTTTGTACATGCACCCGTGAGTTTAAATGATACAAATTCTTAGACTATGTATGGTAGTATATGCCATAGTTGTAGCAGAAAGCCGGTAACTAGTATATATTTTATTGTGTGTGTGTGTGTGTGTGTGTGTGTGTGTGCGTGTGTGTGCGTGTGTGTGCGTGTGTGTGTGTTTGTGTCATATTACGCATTTTTTGTGAGCATATATTTCTTCAGAAATACGACTGATAAGCTTTGACTACCTTATTTTGTATTCAAAGAGCAACTGGTATACTGATTGTGTGAACAAGTTTGCTAGAATTGTACTTAATACATATATTACTTACTTTGATTGCTTCAACAACAATTTTCCAACCACACTTCAGGTTATTTTGATATTGGTTCTTAGTGATGCCAAATGAATCCCTTGGTCCCAACAGTGTGATAGGGTTGCTCCCGCATACTGCAATAAACAGTAACTCATCTCACATGTTGTACAGACGTAAACGGATACAGCATATAACGGGCTTAATGTTGCATATATGATGTTAGTATGCTTGAGAGAATATATAATATATATACATATATATATATATATATATATATATATATATATATATATGTACATATACATATATAAATATATATACATACATACATACATACATACATATATATATATATATATATATATATATATATATATATATATATATATATATATATATATATATATATATACATGACAGTGTCAACAAAACCACGCAAACGGGTTGTAATGACGAGGTTGGGTGAGAAAACAACTGTGTAAAAAAACAGAGAAAATCATCTTAATGTAACCACAGTATATCTCATAATGGTAAGTTTAAGAACTTGTCCATTTGACATTTACATATAGTGAACTGCGGAACTATAAAATGTTTTATCCTAGCTATGGACGTTTTGGTTGGTTTGGAATCATCAGTTCGTAGAACAAATTCAGCTTTACCACCCAATCGGCAACTTTGAGCAACTGTGCTAATTTGCATAAATTCAAGATGGACACTGGTCATACATTTTTTAGAACCACTTGTCTTAGTATTATGTGTGATAGAATTAGGATTATTTGGGTATGTAGAATATTAATTTACGATGTTATATTTTCAGTTCAAGGTCAAGGTCAAATGCTGAACGTTATGTAAATATCATAATTGATCTATTGGCTGACGACACATAGAAACTTCCATGACATTATATTTTAGATAATTCATCAATAGGAATAATAATAATAATCTTACAATGTTTGACACATTTGTTCACGAGAAAAGAGTATTCAGTAATGACTTAAATTATTTGAAACATGCAATCACATATGTCACACATAGTGTATAGTATACGTGTCTTTAACAACATTGGCATTCTTATTTCTCTTTGAGGGAATGTCTTGCATTAAGTAATTATGTGTGAAATTCATTAGTCTGTTCGGTTATACAATCATAATCTCATCAAGAGAAAAGTTGTAGGCATCTACATGGAATATCCCAAATGACGAGTTGCCTACATTTTAGGCAGCGATATCCCACCACTTGTCATTCTCTTCAAAATGACAATATTCCACCATGTGGATTTCCGTGGATTTGTTTCTTGTAATGTAGACATGTCGGCCAAACCACAAACGCATCATAATAGCTTGTGCAGTTTGCTTCATGTTAAACTACATATTGATAGGATAGGTCGAAAATCATAGCAACTGTCAAAGACCATAATTTACAAATGTGTTTATGCTGATAGTATGGCTTTAATGTTCGTTGACGGTTTACTTATCTTTATCATCTGCGACTAAAGATCTACATTAATGACGTGTACCCCATAACTTCCAGTGAGACATGCGAACATTCAATAACGTCCGTAACCTTTTTGCTCGACAGATGTGTTTTTGTTGGTTCTTCGTCTTTAGCACACATACAATCAACGAAATAAACCACTATATCAGACAACAAGATCTACTCCTTGGATGCTGGACTGCAAAAGTATTTTGGTGAGCTGTTGTGCTTGTAGTATTTTGAAAATTGAAAGTGATGCAGATAGACAGCAATTACAAGATGATCTAAATAAGTTGAACGAATGGTCTGAGAAGTGGCAAATGCTGTTTAATTATGGGAACTGTAAGTGCCTCCACACAGGACATGGAAATGAAGATGAACAATATACAATGGGTGATATTGTACTAAATACTACCGTAAAGGAAAAGGACTTAGGGTTAACTATTTTTGCTGATATGAAGGTATCAGAACAGTGTGCAATTGCAGCAGCAAAGGGAAACCAAATTCTTGGATTAATTAGGCGAAATATAGTGTACAAGGAAAAAGAACTAATAATACCGCTGTACAAAACAATAGTTAGGCCTCATTTAGAATATTGAATACAGGCATGGAGGCCATATCGCAAGAAGGATATTGATATACTAGAAAGAGTACAAAGAAGAGCAACCAAAATGATACAAAAACTCAGGAATATTAGTTATGAAATGCGTCTAAAAGAATGTGGATTAACAACACTAGAAACCAGAAGATTGAGAGGAGATCAGATAGAAGTTTTTAAAATATTGAATGGGTATGAAAATATTGACAGAAATATTTGTTCTCTGTTAAGGAAGAGAGAAGGACTAGAGGACATGGAATTACATTAGCAAAGAAGCAGTGTAGACTAAATATTAGAACATTTTTATTTTCACAAAGAACAGTAAATGAATGGAACAGATTATCGGCTGATTGTGTAGGTGCTAGTAGTGTTAATACGTTTAAAAATAAAATTGACATGTACCTAAGAAGGGCTGGGTACATTTAGATAGATAGGTTGGACTCTCGATAAGCCAAAGGGCTTCCTTGTCCACCTGCCATCTAGAGTTGATTCTCTAGGTGGCAATCTTGTTAAATCTTGTTAAATCTTGTTAGTACAAATATAATATAAAATGTTACCAAACTTAGTATTGCAACGTATTTGAGTTTGTCTCTCTTTTTGGTGCAGTTAGGAAGCGGATGGTTAGTTAATGTTACTTGTTACTGATCAATATAATGAGGATATTGTCTTGTAGGCTTGCTTATGGGTTACTAGTGTCAATAGGGTTTTTAATACGGCTCCTACACACCATTGTATCTTACCTGTAATCGCTGAATACACGATCTTGAAGCCGTTCCTTGTTTTGCTTCCATCAGTGACAAATGACACAAGGACGGTGTTTCCGGTGCTGTGGACGTCACTCGGACCAGAAGTACGAGTGAACGTGCGTAGGACCGGAGCTGAAGCGTTATTTCCATCATAAACACGGACTTTGTCAGGATAGTATGGTAGATCGAAATTGACAAAGTGCAGTCGTATGATCTGCAAAGTAACATTAATCAACACTTGACAGGAACAATTTGGGATTTGTTCATTGAGAATGTTGCGCAACAACTTTTTGCAGACGTTTTTCACAGACTAATTGCAACATTAAAAAGTCTTTCCGTTTTTGTTTACGAGTGAGCGAGTGTACAAGTGTACGAGTGTACTTGTGAGGAGTGTGCGACTGTGCGAGAGTGCGAGTGTGCGAGTGGGCGAGTGTGAGAGTTTGCGAGTGTGCGAGTGTGCGAGTGTGCGAGTGTGCGAGTGTGCGAGTATGCGAGTGTGCGAGTGTGCGATTGAGCGAGTGTGCGAGTGTGCGAGTGTGCGAGTGTGCGAGTGTGCGAGTGTGCGAGTGTGCGAGTGTGCGAGTGTGCGAGTGTGCGAGTGTGCGAGTGTGCGAGTGTGCGAGTGTGCGAGTGTGCGTGTGTGCGAGTGTGAGAGTGTGTGAGTGTACTTGTGAGCGAATGTGTGAGTGTAAGAGTGTTAGAATATGCGAAGGTACATTTGAGCGAATGTAAGAGTGAGCGAGTGTACGAGTGAGCGAGTGAGCGTGTGTTCGATTGTGCAAGTGTAAGAGTGTGGGCATGTGCGAGTGAGCGAGTGTGCGATTGAGGGAGTGAGGGTGTGTACGAGTGTGCCAATATACGAGTGCACATGTATTCGAGTGTACGAGTGAGCGAGTGTACGATTGAGCGAGTGTACGAGTGAGCGAATATGCGAGTGAGGGAGTGAGACAGTGTAGGAATGTTCGAGTGTGCAATGTACGAGTGTACGTGTGTGCGAGTGTACGAGTAAGCGAATGAGCGGTTGCAAGGGTGCGTATGTGTGTGTGTATGTGTGTGTGTGTGTGTGTGTGTGTGTGTGTGTGTGTGTGTGTGTGTGTGTGTGTGTGTGTGTGTGAGTGTTTGTGTCTATTTGTATGTGTGTATGTGTGTGTGGGTGTGTGAATGCATGTGTATGTGTGTGCACGTACGTGAAATGGTGGATTCCATTCCTTATATAATCAAGCTATAATGCTATGTACAGACTTAATTATTTATTTATTGAATTAAACTAGTTAATTGGTTACGTTATTGATAACATATTTTGTCGCGTGGTCTGAAGCGATGATTAGTATAATCAGTGTCTTGTATACAACATAATCCTTTGAAAAGGTACCTGATTCTTTTCGACCAGAATCGTCCAGTTGCACACCATCGAGT
>OZ024858.1:47307029-47354529 GCA_964017155.1 Oasisia sp. SBJ-2009 | reverse complement strand
TATATCAGACAGGGTGCCGTATTAGGCATTTCCTGGTGAGAATATATTTCTTCATACATATGACTGATAGGTTTTGACTACATCATTCTGTATTCAAACAGTGACTGTTATACTGATTGTGCTAAAACGTGTGTTTGAATTGTACTTAATACAAACATTACTTACTTTGTCAGTTTCAGCCACAATTTTCCAACCACACTTCAGGTTATTTTGATATTGGTTCTTGTTGATGCCAAATGAATCTCTTGGCCCCAGCAAAGTAATAGGATTGCTCCCGCATACTGCAATAAACAGTAATTCATATTAGATGTTGTATAGACGTAACCGGATACATGATATAACAGGCTTAGTGTTGCACATATAGTTATTGTATACATGAGAGAGATTATATACACGTAATATATATATATATATATATATATATATATATATATATATATATATATATATATATATATATATATATATATATATATATATATATATATATATATATATATATATATATATATGACGGTGTCAACAAACACTGATACGGGATATAATGACGAGGTTGGGTGAGAAAACAACTGTGTCACAAATCAGATAAAATCACCTTGATGCACCCACAGTATATCGCATAATGAAAATGTTTAGAATTTGTCCATTTTACAGTTACATGTATTTAATTGCGAACTTATCAATGTTTTATCCTAGTTATGGACGTTTTGGGTGGTTTGGAATCATCAGTTCCCAGAACAAGTTCAGTTTTTCTACCCAAACGGCAACTTTGAGTAACCAAGTTGGCCACTGGTCAGATCTTAAAAAACTCTAGAACCACTTGTGTTAGTATTATGTGAGATAGGGTTAGGGTTATTTGGGTATGTAGAATATTAATTTATGATGTTATATTTTCAGTTCAAGGTCAAGTTCAAATGCTTAATGTTAGGTAAATGTCAAACTTGACCTCTTGGTGGACAACGAATGGAAATTTCCATGACATAATATTTTAGATAATTCATCAATAGAAATAGATAATTATGCAATATTTGACACATTTGTTCACGAGAAAAGCGTATGCGGTTATGACTTTTTTCGTGCATATCATAAAGCAAAAGCTCTGATGAACATAGCTGCTGCAATCCATACACCAACACAGAAAAGGCTTCATTGTGGCAATGAGTCTACCACGATCTTCTATCTCGGTTATGCGGGCAACTCTGGCAAAAGCCTGATCCGCGTACTTAGCAAAGACACAGATCTGCTTGTACTACTGGTATGTTGGTTGTCTAGGGAGGTGATGGAATGCAAGGTGCATATGGAGCGGTGGAAATAACACAATGCTGGGCCATGTGTGTGCAGTAGCATGGCATGCACCCTCACGCGACATGACTTCATATACAAAAACGTTTTTGTCCACACTGCAGGGTCAGCCACCGGTGTCTTCCCGCTTCACACTCTTGATCCAGAAGTAGAAAAGGACCAAAGTCAGAGCCCTGCCACGAACATCAACCACTCTGTTTCTGCACATACTGCGGGCAAATCTATAGGTCATACTGTAATAAACGGCAGACCTGCGAACCCCACCTGACGAGTCAGCCAATGTCATTCAGTTTGGTCAAGACATATGGGATAGCGTCCAAGCTCATACCACACCGCGTGTAAAGGGAATGCTTTGAAAGATGAGACGATGAAGATGCAGGTGAAAAGCGTGGAGTGCGTGAGTATGTAGATGGTGGTTTTGTTGATTCTGATTACGTGGATGATAAGTTGGAATAGGTAAATTATTATTATGAAGATTGTAACGCATCATCTGCACTTGATGACATAAAACGTATGCGTATAGCTAAACGTGTAAACCTATCTTTCATCTCATATATATATATATATATATATATATATATATATATATATATATATATATATATATATATATATATATATATATATATGACGCGGCACGCCAAAACCAGGCGCTTCCCGCAGATCCGCGATCAGCGCCAGGGTGTAATTAGTCAGCATACCGTCAAAATGTCGAAAGTGGGTTCTTGGCAGAATCAATCAGCAAAATCATCAATCTTTCAATATTTCCATAATAGATACCATGAAATAGTGTTGAAAGGGGTAATAATGAGCATTTTAATGCAAGCCCCTCATTAATTTCACAGCTAGTTAGTCTAAACCAAAGCCGTTTTAAGGGTAATTTAGCGCACTATCCTGCACCCAAATAATTACTGAACGGATAAATGTCCTACTTCCTGCGAGACAAATGTAGCCATACGTATTAGTTGCTAAATAACATAACAAATAAATCAAATCCGTCGAGAACCTTTATTTTGTATGATTTTTTTCAACATCGGGGTTGGCCACTTTAGGCCGCCCGATCGTTACCTCCGGCGCGAACCCCCGGCGCGAACGGTGAAATGTTGCGCTGACAAATGGCCGATTTTTTTATACTTTCACATATTATGAGTATAAACCATCTCTAGGTCTATGCAAAATTACAGAACAATTGGAGCATTATAAAGATGTAGTTGCTATGGTAATGTTCCACGATATCACTTTTTACGACCGATCACTTTAAAAACTCATTTTCTCGGAAGTGACATTCCACAAACTTCTGCACTTGAAGTGGAATATCTTCGCCCAAGCACAAGATATAGTGGTCATCTTGGTATAATTTTAAAGCTCTTCGTCTCCTCTAATTGAATCAATAATAATATGGAATTGTCAACTTGCCGACAAAAGCCTGGTTTTGGCATGCCGCGTCACAATATATATTATATATTTATACATACATATATATATATATATATATATATATATATATATATATATATATATATATATATATATATATATATATATATATATATATAAATCATTTATTATAACATTCGTTACAATGATTTTCACATATAATTATTTAATGCAAGAATTATACACATTCAAATACCCATAAAAAGAGGTACCACACATAATTCTAAGACAACTGGTTCTGAGTATTTTTTAATATCTGACAAATGGCCATCTTTAATATACGCAAATTACCAGATTTGTTCATAGTTGCCCTTTGGACAGTCAAGCAGAATTTGTTCTATGACCTGATGTGTCAAAACCAAAAATTATAGATGATATATAGTAGATATTACAATAGCTGATATTACAAATAAATAATAGTTAATTATATTACACTAAAAAAAAAATTATATTATAATTGTTCTTTTAAAGTGAAAACGCTCTTTTAAAAAGTAACATATTAGTGGTTTAAGACAGGCACCACCTTTGTAGTGCTACACATTTTATGACCAAGCAGACAATGCAGTCAGGAAGATTAATGTCCATGCGAAATCCACCGAGTCGTAGGGCACGTCAGCCTGTTGAGATATGTGAGTCAGTCTGTTGAGATATGTGAGTCAGTCTGTTGAGATATGTGAGTCAGTCTGTTGAGATATGTGAGTCAGTCTGTTGAGATATGTGAGTCAGTCTGTTGAGATATGTGAGTCAGTCTGTTGAGATATGTAAGAGACAAATATATATATATATATATATATATATATATATATATATATATATATATATATATACATATACAGAATTCCTTTTAACATATTATTTACAATTTATCTCACATAATTCTATGATAAGCGGTTCTAAAATATTTTTTTAATATATGATCAGTAACCATCTTAAATGTATGCATATTACCAGGTTTGTATATAATTACCCTTGTGACAGTCAAGCGGAATTTGGTATATGAACTGATGTTTCCAAATCAAACAAAACCATCATTGGATAGAAGCATCGAGCACATGTGGCTGTCAGATGAGAATGTTTTTAAATTGATCACAGTGTGATAAACATTGGGAGCGTTGAGAAGTCTTTTTCTCGCAAGGGATTTTCTGAAATATTCTCAATTTCATCGTATTCGTGGTTGACTAAACAAATAAACAAACAAATACACACACACACACACACACACACACACACACACACACACACACACACACACACACACACAAACACACACAGGAAAAAGCTGTAGGTATCTACATAGCATAGCCCAAATGACGTGTTGCCTACAGTTCACCATGAGAACAGGTGATCGGCAGCGATATCCCACCACCACTTGCCATTATCGTCAAAATGACAATGTTCTACCATGTGGATGTTAGTGGATTTTTTTCTGGTAATGTAGACATGTCGAACTAACTACAAAGGGCATCATAATTGCTATTGCAGTTTGCTTCATGGTAAACTACAGATTGATAGGATAGGCCGAAAAATCATAGCAATTGTCAGAGACCATACTATACAAATGTTGTTGTACTAATAGTATGGCTTTATTGTTCGTTGGCGGCTTACTTGTCATCTGCGACTAAACAGTTAATAACGTGTACCCCATAACTTTTAGTGAGACATTCGAACATTCAATAACATGAAAATTACAATATTCCACCAATAGTCCGCAGTCTTTTTGATAAAATCACCTTGATGTACCCACAGTATATCGCATAATGAAAATGTTTAGAATTTGTCCATTTTACAGTTACATGTATTTAATTGCGAACTTATCAATGTTTTATCCTAGTTATGGACGTTTTGGGTGGTTTGGAATCATCAGTTCCCAGAACAAGTTCAGTTTTTCTACCCAAACGGCAACTTTGAGTAACCAAGTTGGCCACTGGTCAGATCTTAAAAAACTCTAGAACCACTTGTGTTAGTATTATGTGAGATAGGGTTAGGGTTATTTGGGTATGTAGAATATTAATTTATGATGTTATATTTTCAGTTCAAGGTCAAGTTCAAATGCTTAATGTTAGGTAAATGTCAAACTTGACCTCTTGGTGGACAACGAATGGAAATTTCCATGACATAATATTTTAGATAATTCATCAATAGAAATAGATAATCTTGCAATATTTGACACATTTGTTCACGAGAAAAGCGTATGCGGTTATGACTTTTTTCGTGCATATCATAAAGCAAAAGCTCTGATGAACATAGCTGCTGCAATCCACACACCAACACAGAAAAGGCTTCATTGTGGCAATGAGTCTACCACGATCTTCTATCTCAGTTATGCGGGCAACTCTGGCAAAAGCCTGATCCGCGTACTTAGCAAAGACACAGATCTGCTTGTACTACTGGTATGTTGGTTGTCTAGGGAGGTGATGGAATGCAAGGTGCATATGGAGCGGTGGAAATAACACAATGCTGGGCCATGTGTGTGCAGTAGCATGGCATGCACCCTCACGCGACATGACTTCATATACAAAAACGTTTTTGTCCACACTGCAGGGTCAGCCACCGGTGTCTTCCCGCTTCACACTCTTGATCCAGAAGTAGAAAAGGACCAAAGTCAGAGCCCTGCCACGAACATCAACCACTCTGTTTCTGCACATACTGCGGGCAAATCTATAGGTCATACTGTAATAAACGGCAGACCTGCGAACCCCACCTGACGAGTCAGCCAATGTCATTCAGTTTGGTCAAGACATATGGGATAGCGTCCAAGCTCATACCACACCGCGTGTAAAGGGAATGCTTTGAAAGATGAGACGATGAAGATGCAGGTGAAAAGCGTGGAGTGCGTGAGTATGTAGATGGTGGTTTTGTTGATTCTGATTACGTGGATGATAAGTTGGAATAGGTAAATTATTATTATGAAGATTGTAACGCATCATCTGCACTTGATGACATAAAACGTATGCGTATAGCTAAACGTGTAAACCTATCTTTCATCTCATATATATATATATATATATATATATATATATATATATATATATATATGACGCGGCACGCCAAAACCAGGCGCTTCCCGCAGATCCGCGATCAGCGCCAGGGTGTAATTAGTCAGCATACCGTCAAAATGTCGAAAGTGGGTTCTTGGCAGAATCAATCAGCAAAATCATCAATCTTTCAATATTTCCATAATAGATACCATGAAATAGTGTTGAAAGGGGTAATAATGAGCATTTTAATGCAAGCCCCTCATTAATTTCACAGCTAGTTAGTCTAAACCAAAGCCGTTTTAAGGGTAATTTAGCGCACTATCCTGCACCCAAATAATTACTGAACGGATAAATGTCCTACTTCCTGCGAGACAAATGTAGCCATACGTATTAGCTGCTAAATAACATAACAAATAAATCAAATCCGTCGAGAACCTTTATTTTGTATGATTTTTTTCAACATCGGGGTTGGCCACTTTAGGCCGCCCGATCGTTACCTCCGGCGCGAACCCCCGGCGCGAACGGTGAAATGTTGCGCTGACAAATGGCCGATTTTTTTATACTTTCACATATTATGAGTATAAACCATCTCTAGGTCTATGCAAAATTACAGAACAATTGGAGCATTATAAAGATGTAGTTGCTATGGTAATGTTCCACGATATCACTTTTTACGACCGATCACTTTAAAAACTCATTTTCTCGGAAGTGACATTCCACAAACTTCTGCACTTGAAGTGGAATATCTTCGCCCAAGCACAAGATATAGTGGTCATCTTGGTATAATTTTAAAGCTCTTCGTCTCCTCTAATTGAATCAATAATAATATGGAATTGTCAACTTGCCGACAAAAGCCTGGTTTTGGCATGCCGCGTCACAATATATATTATATATTTATACATACATATATATATATATATATATATATATATATATATATATATATATATATATATATATATATATATATAATCATTTATTATAACATTCGTTACAATGATTTTCACATATAATTATTTAATGCAAGAATTATACACATTCAAATACCCATAAAAAGAGGTACCACACATAATTCTAAGACAACTGGTTCTGAGTATTTTTTAATATCTGACAAATGGCCATCTTTAATATACGCAAATTACCAGATTTGTTCATAGTTGCCCTTTGGACAGTCAAGCAGAATTTGTTCTATGACCTGATGTGTCAAAACCAAAAATTATAGATGATATATAGTAGATATTACAATAGCTGATATTACAAATAAATAATAGTTAATTATATTACACTAAAAAAAAAATTATATTATAATTGTTCTTTTAAAGTGAAAACGCTCTTTTAAAAAGTAACATATTAGTGGTTTAAGACAGGCACCACCTTTGTAGTGCTACACATTTTATGACCAAGCAGACAATGCAGTCAGGAAGATTAATGTCCATGCGAAATCCACCGAGTCGTAGGGCACGTCAGCCTGTTGAGATATGTGAGTCAGTCTGTTGAGATATGTGAGTCAGTCTGTTGAGATATGTGAGTCAGTCTGTTGAGATATGTGAGTCAGTCTGTTGAGATATGTGAGTCAGTCTGTTGAGATATGTGAGTCAGTCTGTTGAGATATGTAAGAGACAAATATATATATATATATATATATATATATATATATATATATATATATATATATATATATATATATATATATACATATACAGAATTCCTTTTAACATATTATTTACAATTTATCTCACATAATTCTATGATAAGCGGTTCTAAAATATTTTTTTAATATATGATCAGTAACCATCTTAAATGTATGCATATTACCAGGTTTGTATATAATTACCCTTGTGACAGTCAAGCGGAATTTGGTATATGAACTGATGTTTCCAAATCAAACAAAACCATCATTGGATAGAAGCATCGAGCACATGTGGCTGTCAGATGAGAATGTTTTTAAATTGATCACAGTGTGATAAACATTGGGAGCGTTGAGAAGTCTTTTTCTCGCAAGGGATTTTCTGAAATATTCTCAATTTCATCGTATTCGTGGTTGACTAAACAAATAAACAAACAAATACACACACACACACACACACACACACACACACACACACACACACACACACACACACACAAACACACACAGGAAAAAGCTGTAGGTATCTACATAGCATAGCCCAAATGACGTGTTGCCTACAGTTCACCATGAGAACAGGTGATCGGCAGCGATATCCCACCACCACTTGCCATTATCGTCAAAATGACAATGTTCTACCATGTGGATGTTAGTGGATTTTTTTCTGGTAATGTAGACATGTCGAACTAACTACAAAGGGCATCATAATTGCTATTGCAGTTTGCTTCATGGTAAACTACAGATTGATGGGATAGGCCGAAAAATCATAGCAATTGTCAGAGACCATACTATACAAATGTTGTTGTACTAATAGTATGGCTTTATTGTTCGTTGGCGGCTTACTTGTCATCTGCGACTAAACAGTTAATAACGTGTACCCCATAACTTTTAGTGAGACATTCGAACATTCAATAACATGAAAATTACAATATTCCACCAATAGTCCGCAGTCTTTTTGCTCGATAGAAATGTTTTTGTTGGTTATTCGTCTTTAGCACACATACAATCAACGAAGTAAAACACCATATTAGACAAAAAGGATCTAGCCCTTGGATGCTGGACTGCAACTGTATTTCCGTGAGCTGTTGTTCTAATAAAACAACTATAATGTAACACGCTATCAAACTTAGTATTGCAAAGTATTTGAGTTTGTCTCTCTTTTTGATGCAGTTAGGAAGCAGTTGGATAGTTAATGTTACAATTTACTGATAAATACAATGAGGATATTGTCTTGTAGGGTTGTTTAAGGAGTACTAGTATCAATGGGGTTTAATACGGCTCCTACACATCAATGTATCTTACCTGGAATCGATGAATACACGATCTTGAAGCCGTCCCCTGTATAGCTTCCATCTGTGATAAATGACACAAGGACGGTGTTTCCGGTGCTGTGGACGTCAGTCGGACGGGAAGTAAAAGTGAACGTACGTAGGACCGTAGCTGAAGCGTTATTTCCATCATAGACACGAACTTTGTCATCAAAGTATTTCAGGTCGAAATTGACAAGGTGCAGTCGTATGATCTGCAAAGTAACATTAATCAAAACTTGACAGAAACGATTTGGGACTTGTTCATTGATAATGTTGCGCAGCAACATTATGCAAACGTTTTTTTCTCACAGATTAGTTGTAATAGTAAAAACGTGTTTGCTTTTTTTTTACGAGTGAGCGAATGTATACATGTACGAATGTACTTGTAAGGGGTGTGAGATTGTGCGAGTGTGCGAGTGTGCGAATGTGCGAGTGTGCGAGTGTGCGAGTGTGCGAGTGTGCGAGTGTGCGAGTGTGCGAGTGTGCGAGTGTGCGAGTGTGCGAGTGTGCGAGTGTGCGAGTGTGCGAGTGTGAGATTGTGCGAGTGTGCGAGTGTGCGAGTGTGCGAGTGTGCGAGTGTGCGAGTGTGCGAGTGTGCGAGTGTGCGAGTGTGCGAGTGTGCGAGTGTGCGAGTGTGCGAGTGTGCGAGTGTGCGAGTGTGCGAGTGTGCGAGTGTGCGAGTGTGCGAGTGTGCGAGTGTGCGAGTGTGCGAGTGTGCGAGTGGGCGAGTGTGCGAGTGTGTGAGTGTGAGGTTGTTCGAGTGTACTTGTGAGCGATTGTTTGATTGTGCGAATGTGCGAGTGTGCGAGTGTGAGCTTGTGCGAGTGTGCGAATGTGCGAGTGTGCGAGTGTGCGAGTGTGCGAGTGTGCGAGTGTGCGAGTGTGCGAGTGTGCGAGTGTGCGAGTGTGCGAGTGTGCGAGTGTGCGAGTGTGCGAGTGTGCGAGTGTGTGAGTGTGAGGTTGTTCGAGTGTACTTGTGAGCGATTGTTTGATTGTGCGAATGTGCGAGTGTGCGAGTGTGAGCTTGTGCGAGTGTGCGAATGTGCGAGTGTGCGAGTGTGCGAGTGTGCGAGTGTGCGAGTGTGCGAGTGTGCGAGTATGCGAGTGTGCGAGTGTGCGAGTGTGTGAGTGTGAGGTTGTTCGAGTGTACTTGTGAGCGATTGTTTGATTGTGCGAATGTGCGAGTGTGCGAGTGTGAGCTTGTGCGAGTGTGCGAATGTGCGAGTGTGCGAGTGTGCGAGTGTGCGAGTGTGCGAGTGTGCGAGTGTGCGAGTGTGCGAGTGTGCGAGTGTGCGAGTGTGCGAGTGTGCGAGTGTGCGAGTGTGAGCTTGTGCGAGTGTGCGAATGTGCGAGTGTGCGAGTGTGCGAGTGTGCGAGTGTGCGAGTGTGCGAGTGTGCGAGTGTGCGAGTGTTCGAGTGTGCGAGTGTGCGAGTGTGCGAGTGTGCGAGTGTGCGAGTGTGCGAGTGTGCGAGTGTGCGAGTGTGCGAGTGTGCGAGTGTGCGAGTGTGCGAGTGTGCGAGTGTGCGAGTGTGTGAGTGTGAGGTTGTTCGAGTGTACTTGTGAGCGATTGTTTGATTGTGCGAGTGTGAGAGTGTGAGAGTGTGAGAGTGTACTTGTGAGCGAGTGTGTGAGTGTATGAGTGTAAGAATGTAAGAGTGCAAGAGTGTAAGAGTATGCGAGTGTACATTTGAGCGAATATAAGTGTGAGCGAGTATACGACTGAGCGAGTGAGCGTGTGTTCGAATGTGCAAGTGTACGAGTGTGGGAATGTGCGAGTGAGCGAGTGTGCGATTGAGGGTGTGAGGGGGTGTACGAGTGTGCCAATATACGAGTATACATGTATGCGAGGGTACGAGTGAGCGAGTGTACGAGTAACCGAGTGTGCGGGTGTACGAGTGTGCGAATATGCGAGTGAGGGAGTGAAGCAGTTTACGAATGTACGAGTGTGCAATGTACGAGTGTACGTGTGTGCGAGTGTACGAGTAAGCGAATGAGCGGTTCCAATGGTGAGTATGTATGTATGTATGTATGTATGTATGTATGTATGTATGTATGTATGTATGTATGTATGTATGTATGTATGTATGTATGTACGTACGTACGTACGTACGTACGTACGTACGTAAGTATGTATATATGTATGTATGTATGTATGTATGTATGTTTGTATCTTTGTGTGTGTATGTATGTATGTATGTGTGTGTGTGTGCGTATGTATATATGTATGTACGTGTATATGTATATGTATGTGTGTGTGCGTGCGTGCGTGCGTGCGTGTATGTGTGTGTGTTAGTGTGTTTGGTATGTGTGTAAGTGTATGGGTGTGTGAATGTCTGTGTCTGTGTGTGTACGTACGTGAAATGGTGGATTCCGTTCCTTATATAATGAAGCTATCATGCTATGTACAAACTGAATTATTTATTTATTGAATTAAAGTTGTTACTTGGTTGCGTTATTGCTAAAATATTTTGTCGCGCGGTCTGAAGCGATCATTAGTATAATCAGTGTATTGTATACAACGTAATCCTTTAAATAGGTACCTGATTCGTTTCGACCAGAATCGTCCAGTTGCACACCATCGAGTTTTGATACTGAGTAGCGTTGATACCAAATGTTTCCGTAGGTCCAGTTAATATGACTGGATGTCCAAAACATCCTGCAATATACAAGGACGTGTTTAGAGAGTAATATTAATTATAATCCATGTCGGGGAAACGCAGCGGCAAACATTTTAACTATGATTATTAACACACGGACGCAAAATCTTACACACGCACATGCGAAACACGTTGAAATTGTGAACAACATCCATTTTCAAAACAAACCTGCAATACCCTTTGAGTTAAACGCAATACCCTAGGATGTTTCTTCTCACCCTAACAAAAGGCTGGGTGTAAATATCCAATTATTTCTCACATAGGTCTTGTGTACCTCATCTGAATGCGTTGTTTCGCTGGAACTACATACGCTGATGTAAAACATATTGGCTTTCACTGGTGACTGAGATGTGCCGCAATTGTGACAAAACTTATTATATCTCACATATGGTCAGGAAGCTGCAACTTCAACCGCATTATCAAATTTTACTTTAATAAAATTTAATATTGCATATCACACGTCTGATCTTATTTAACGTTTAAGAAGCCAATGTATGCTAAGGTTGCCTTTTACTCAAACATATACTGCAAATACGTTTTTGCAGGCATGATTAAGGGGAAACAATCAATAACCACTGCTTTTGATCTTTGGAATTACACAGAAATCGTTGCAACTTACCAGGAACAGGAATAATTGTCGAATATGTGATCTTGAAGCCGTCCTCTGTTGTGTCACTATTTGTGACAAATGACACAAAGACAGTGTTTCCACTGCTGAAGACGTCACTCGGACGAGACGTGCCAGTGAACGTGTGTAGAAGTGGAGCTCTTGTGTCATTTCCATCATAGACAATGACTTTATCATTACGGGTCTCAATGTCAAAATTGAGGAAATGCAGTCTCACTACCTGTAAAATAACATTAATCAATACGTGACGGGAAACAACTAGGGCTGGTTCTTTAAAACAAAATGGTGAGGAAAAAGGTATCCAGTGCCTGGAAGAATTTAGAAAAACATCTACGAATCATCCTAATTGTTACGCTACATCCACTGCAACACTTCAGTTCAATACATACAAAATAAAGTTGGGTTACAAACTACAAACAGACCAACATAGTTTTTTTATGTGTGTGTGTGTGTGTGTGTGTGTGTGTGTGTGTGTGTGTCTGTGTGTGTGTGTGTGTGTGTGTGTGTGTGTGTGTGTGTGTGTGTGTGTGTGGTTGGGCGTGTGGGTGTGTTTGTGTGTGGGTGAGTGTGTGTGTGCGTGCGTGCGTGCGTGTGTATGTGTGTGTTTGTGTGCGTATGTTTATGTATGTATGTATGTATATATATATATATATATATATATATATATATATACATATATATATATATATATATATATATATATGTATATATATATATATATGTATGTTATGTATGTATGTATGTATATTATGTATGCATGCATGTTCATACACACATGAGGTTAACTTATACGAATTCTTAGACTATGCATGACAGTATATGCAATAGTTGTAGCAGAAAGCCGGTGAAATAGTTTCTAGTTACTAAAGTCGTAGCATCATAGACTTGGCGGTTTTACCGAAAACAATGTTTGTCTACATCCATGCTTTGGTCCCACGCCGCCTTAATGTTACCTCATATTTACTCTGGAGGCGACATAGTAAACTCCGTGAACTGTATTTGAATGGATCACAATACATTTCTTGAACAACTTCACTACTGTTTGTGCACGTTTCTTCATCTTGTTATGGAGTCAAGAATTTATACCACATGCATGTGTCAAACACTGACATATCTCCAGTTTATTTTGGCCTGCAAAACATACACTTTGTCAAACATTATGCATCTACGGTATGGAGATCTTAAGAGAGTGTGGTACACCACTCTTGATAGTTTGTATCTTAAGATCCGGAAGTAATAGGTTTTGACGGATGTCATCTATAAACATGGTGGTATATCCTTGTCCGTAAATTCCAAGTTTCACACAAGACTACATCGCATATAACATATACTAAAAAGGTGGATATTTGAAAGTTACTGAAGGTTAAAAGTGATACAACTTAAATCATCACATTGACAAATTATAAATGTTGGCATCCTTATTACATCGCTGCTACGAACTGAATGTTAAAGAATGGCTGTTGCCATAGCTGTCTACCTAGCTTTGGAACGCCATAGTGATAGCTGACTATGCCACGCAAAGTTAGAGAAATTGTGACATTCGTTTTGACGACTGGTAACATAATGACACCACAAATTCTAGACCTGTATGCCGTAGTTGTTACGGCATGAATATATATATATGATATGATTTGCCGGTCATTATATAGAAAGTCGTCAAACCAATCAGCTTCTCCATCATAGTGGCTATCATATCAAAAAAAATTCCAGAATCATTATTTCAAAAGTAATACTTAGACTTTGCCATCCCAGGTCGAACGACATGCAGCTTGGCTCATGGCCTATTCATGGGATCAAAACCGTTTAGTTTATTATATAGTATGTAATGCAATTTGTAGGATAGTAACCTTGCCAAATTATTAAATGTTGTTCAATATGAATCATTATGGAATGATGCATACGTATTGTTCAGATTGGAACAAAGGTTCTGTTTAGAATCTATATATCAGACAGGGTGCCGTATTAGGCATTTCCTGGTGAGAATATATTTCTTCATACATATGACTGATAAGTTTTGACTACATCATTCTGTATTCAAACAGTGACTGTTATACTGATTGTGCTAAAACGTTTGTTTGAATTGTACTTAATACAAACATTACTTACTTTGTCAGTTTCAGCCACAATTTTCCAACCACACTTCAGGTTATTTTGATATTGGTTCTTGTTGATGCCAAATGAATCTCTTGGCCCCAGCAAAGTAATAGGATTGCTCCCGCATACTGCAATAAACAGTAATTCATATTAGATGTTGTATAGACGTAACCGGATACATGATATAACAGGCTTAGTGTTGCACATATAGTTATTGTATACATGAGAGAGATTATATACACGTAATATATATATATATATATATATATATATATATATATATATATATATATATATATATATATATATATATATGACGGTGTCAACAAACACTGATACGGGATATAATGACGAGGTTGGGTGAGAAAACAACTGTGTCACAAATCAGATAAAATCACCTTGATGTACCCACAGTATATCGCATATTGAAAATGTTTAGAATTTGTCCATTTTACAGTTACATGTATTTAATTGCGAACTTATCAATGTTTTATCCTAGTTATGGACGTTTTGGGTGGTTTGGAATCATCAGTTCCCAGAACAAGTTCAGCATTTCTACCCAAACGGCAACTTTGAGTAACCAAGATGGCCACTGGTCAGATCTTAAAAACTCTAGAACCACTTGTGTTAGTTTTATGTGAGATAGGTTTAGGGTTATTTGGGTATGTGGAATATTAATTTATGATGTTATATTTTCAGTTCAAGGTCAAGTTCAAATGCTTAATGTTAGGTAAATGTCAAAATTGACCTCTTGGTGGACAACGAATGGAAATTTCCATGACATAATATTTTAGATAATTCATTAACAGAAATGGATAATCTTACAATATTTGACACATTTGTTCACGAGAAAAGCGTATTCGGTAATGACTTCTTTTCGTGCATATCATAAAGCAACAGCTCTGATGAACATGTCTGCTGCAATCCATACTCCAACACAGAAAAGGCTTCATTGTGGCAATGAGTCTACCACGATCTTCTATCTCAGTTATGCGGTCAACTCTGGCAAAAGCCTGATCCGCGTACTTAGCGAAGACACAGACCTGTTTGTACTACTGGTATGTTGGTTGTCTCGGGAGGTGATGAATCGTAAGGTGCATATGGAGCAGTGGAATATTATAATGCTGTGCCGCAGTGTGTGCAGTAGCATGGCATGCACCCTCACGCGACATGACTTCATATACAAAAACGTTTTTGACCACACTGCATGGTCAGCCACCGGCGTCTGCCCGCTTCACACTTTTGATCCACAAGGAGAAACGGACCTAAGTTAGAGCCCAGCCACCAACATCAACCACTCTATTTCTGCACATACTGCGGGCAAATCTATAGGTAATGCTGTAATAAGCGGCAGATCTGCAAATCCCACCTGACGAGTCAGCCAATATCATTCAGTTTGGCCAAGAGATTTGGGATAGCGTCCAAGCTCATATCACACCGCGTGTAACCTGCTTTACTGTGAATGTAGAAATGCTGCGCTGATGTGTGTGGCTGCGACAAAGAATTTATTTCGAGCATACCATAAAACAACAGCTCTGACGAAGACGGCTGCTGTAATCAATACACAAACACAGAAAAGGCTTAGGCTGAAGACGAGGAGGGTATCGAGATGGAGAATGCTAAGATAATGATTTGAAGGATGAGAGGATGAAGATGCAGGTCAAAATCGCGGAGTGCGTATGCATATAGATGGTGTTTTTTTTTTACTCTGATTACGTGGATGATCAGTGGGAATAGGTAAATTATTATTATGAACAGTGTAACGTATTATCTGAAATTGATTATATAAACCTCATGCTTATAGCTTACTGTGTAAAGATATCTTTCATATATATATATATATATATATATATATATATATATATATAAATATATATATATATATATATGTATATATATATATATATATATACATATATATATCCAAGATGGCCACTGGCCAGATCTTACAAAATACTTCAGAACAACATATCTTACAATTATGTGTGGTACATATGTTAGAGTTATTTGGGTATATAGTACACACACGCACACACACCCACACACACACACACACATATATATATATATATATATATATATATATATATATTTATATATATATATATATATATATATATATATATATATATATACATATATATATATATATATATATATATATATATATATATATATATATATATATATATATATATATATATCGTTCCTTTTAACATATTATTTACAATTTACCTCACATAATTCTATGATAAGTGGTTCTAAGGTATTTACCATCTCGAATGTATGCAAATTACCAGGTTTGTATATAATAACCTCTTGTGAAAGTCAAGCGGAATTTGGTGTATGAACTGATGTGTCCAAATCAAACAAAACCATCATTGGATAGAACCATTGAGCACATGTGGCTGTCAGATGAGAATGTTTATAAATGTATCACTGTGTGATAAACTTTGAGAGGTCTTTTTCTCGCAATGGATTTTCTGAAATGTTCTCAAAGTCATCGTATTCGTGGTTGACTAAACATATATATATATATATATATATATATATATATATATATATATATATATATATATATATATATATGTATATATATATACATATATATATATATATATGTATATATATATATATATGTATATATATATACATATATATATATGTATATATATATATATATATATATATATATATATATATATATATATATACACACACACGTGTGTGTATGTGGTTTAAGGCAGGCCCCACCTTTGTAGTGCTTTTTATGACCACAGGTAACTGATAATGCAGACAGGAAGATTAATTTCCATATGTAGACCACCGAGTCGTAGGGAACGTCAGTCTGTTCTGGTATGCAATCATAATCTCATTAAGGGAAAAGCTGTAGGCATCTACATAACATAGCCCAAATGACGTGTTGTAAACATTTCACAATAAGATCATGTGATCGGCATCGATATCCCACCACCACTTGCCATTATCGTCAAAATGACAATGTTCTACCATGGGGATTTTAGTGGATTGTTTTTCTGGTAATGTAGACATGTCGAACTAACTACAAAGGGCATCATAATTGCTATTGCAATTTGCTTCATGATAAACTACAGATTGATAGGATAGGCCGACAAATTATAGAAATCGTCAAAGACCATAATATACAAATGTTTTTGTACTAATAGTATGGCTTTATTGTTTGTTGGTGGTTTACTTATCATCTGCGACTAAACAGTTACAATAATATCGTGTACCCTATCACTTTTAGTGAGACATTCGAACATTCAATAACATGAAAATGACAATATTCCACCAATAGTCCGCAGCCTATTTGCTCGATAGATATGTTTTTGTTGGTTATTCATCTTTAGCACACATACAATCAACGAAGTAAAACACTATATCAGATCAAAAGGATCTAACCCTTGGATGCTGAACTGCAACTGTATTTCCGTGAGCTGTTGTTCTAATAAAACAAATATAATGTAACACGCTATCAAACTTAGTATTGCAAAGTATTTGAGTTTGTCTCTCTTTTTGATGCAGTTAGGAAGCAGTTGGATAGTTAATGTTACAATTTACTGATAAATACAATGAGGATATTGTCTAGTAGGGTTGGTTAACTAGTATCAATGGGGTTTAATACGGCTCCTACACATTAATATATCTTACATGGAATCGACGAATACACGATCTTGAAGCCGTCCCCTGTATAGCTTCCATCTGTGATGAATGACACAAAGACGGTGTTTCCGGTGCTGTGGACGTCAGTCGGACGAGAAGTACGAGTGAACGTGCGTAGGACCGTAGCTGAAGCGTTATTTCCATCATAGACACGAACTTTGTCATCAAAGTATTTCAGATCGAAATTGACAAAGTGCAGTCGTATGATCTGCAAAGTAACATTAATCAAAACTTGACAGGAACAATTTGGGACTTGTTCATTGATAATGTTGCGCAGCAACATTATGCAAACGTTTTTTCTCACAGATTAGTTGTAATAGTAAAAACGTGTTTGCGTTTTTGTTTACGAGTGAGCGAGTGTATACGTGTACGAATGTACTTGTAAGGGGTGTGAGATTGTGCGAGTGTGCGAATGTGCGAGTGTGCGAGTGTGCGAGTGTGCGAGTGTGCGAGTGTGCGAGTGTGCGAGTGTGCGAGTGTGCGAGTGTGCGAGTGTGCGAGTGTGCGAGTGTGCGAGTGTGCGAGTGTGCGAGTGTGCGAGTGTGCGATTGTGCGAGTGTGCGAGTGTGCGAGTGTGCGAGTGTGCGAGTGTGCGAGTGTGTGAGTGTACTTGTGAGCGAGTGTGTGAGTGTATGAGTGTAAGAATGTAAGAGTGCAAGAGTGTAAGAGTATGCGAGTGTACATTTGAGCGAATATAAGTGTGAGCGAGTATACGACTGAGCGAGTGAGCGTGTGTTCGAATGTGCAAGTGTACGAGTGTGGGAATGTGCGAGTGAGCGAGTGAGCGAGTGTGCGATTGAGGGTGTGAGGGTGTGTACGAGTGTGCCAATATACGAGTATACATGTATGCGAGGGTAGGAGTGAGCAAGTGTACGAGTAACCGAGTGTGCGGGTGTACGAGTGTGCGAATATGCGAGTGAGGGAGTGAAGCAGTTTACGAATGTACGAGTGTGCAATGTACGAGTGTACGTGTGTGCGAGTGTACGAGTAAGCGAATGAGCGGTTGCAATGGTGAGTACGTACGTACGTACGTACGTACGTACGTACGTATGTATATATATATATGTATGTATGTATGTATGAATGTATGTATGTATGTTTGTATGTTTGTGTGTGTGTATGTATGTATGTATATGTGTGTGTGTGCGTATGTATATATGTATGTACGTGTATATGTATATGTATGTGTGCGTGCGTGCGTGCGTGTATTTGTGAGTGTGTGTGTTTGTGTGTTTGGTATGTGTGTAAGTGTATGGGTGTGTGAATGCCTGTGTCTGTGTGTGTACGTACGTGAAATGGTGGATTCCGTTCCTTATATAATGAAGCTATCATGCTATGTACAAACTGAATTATTTATTTATTGAATTAAAGTTGTTACTTGGTTGCGTTATTGCTAAAATATTTTGTCGCGCGGTCTGAAGCGATCATTAGTATAATCAGTGTATTGTATACAACGTAATCCTTTAAATAGGTACCTGATTCGTTTCGACCAGAATCGTCCAGTTGCACACCATCGAGTTTTGATACTGAGTAGCGTTGATACCAAATGTTTCCGTAGGTCCAGTTAATATGACTGGATGTCCAAAACATCCTGCAATATACAAGGACGTGTTTAGAGAGTAATATTAATTATAATCCATGTCGGGGAAACGCCGCGGCAAACATTTTAACTATGATTATTAACACACGGACGCAAAATCTTACACACACACACATGCGAAACACGTTGAAATTGTGAACAACATCCATTTTCAAAACAAACCTGCAATACCCTTTGAGTTAAACGCAATACCCTAGGATGTTTCTTCTCACCCTAACAAAAGGCTGGGTGTAAATATCCAATTATTTCTCACATAGGTCTTGTGTACCTCATCTGAATGCGTTGTTTCGCTGGAACTACATACGCTGACGTAAAACATATTGGCTTTCGCTGGTGACTTAGATGTGCCGCAATTGTGACAAAACTTATTATATCTCAAATATGGTCAGCAAGCTGCAACTTCAACCGCATTATCAAATTTTACTTTAATAAAATTAAAAATTGCATATCACACGTCTGATCTTATTTAACGTTTAAGAAGCCAATGTATGCTAAGGTTGCCTTTTATTCAAACATATACTGCAAATGCGTTTTTGCAGGCATGATTAAGGGGAAACAATCAATAACCACTGCTTTTGATCTTTGGAATTACAAAGAAATCGTTGCAACTTACCAGGAACAGGAATAATTGTCGAATATGTGATCTTTAAGCCGTCCTCTGTTGTGTCACTATTTGTGACAAATGACACAAAGACAGTGTTTCCACTGCTGAAGACGTCACTCGGACGAGACGTGCCACTGAACGTGTGTAGAAGTGGAGCTCTTGTGTCATTTCCATCATAGACAAGGACTTTATCATTACGGGTCTCAATGTCAAAATTGAGAAAATGCAGTCTCACTACCTGTAAAATAACATTAATCAATACGTGACGGGAAACAACTAGGGCTGGTTCTTTAAAACAAAATGGTGAGGAAAAAAGTATCCAGTGCCTGGAAGAATTTAGAAAAACATCTACGAATCATCCTAATGGTTACGCTAGATCCAGTGCAACACTTCAGTTCAATACATGCAAAATAAAGTTGGGTTACAAACTACAAACAGACCAACATAGTTTTTTAATGTGTGTGAGTGTGTGTGTGTGTGTGTGTGTGTGTGTGTGTGTGTGTGTGTGTGTGTGTGTGTGTATGGTTGGGCGTGTGGGTGTGTTTGTGTGTGTGCGGGTGAGTGTGTGTGTGCGTGCGTGCGACCGTGCGTGTGTATGTGTGTGTTTGTGTGCGTATGTTTATGTATGTATATATATATATGTATATATATATGTATGTATGTTATGTATGTATGTATGTATGTATATTATGTATGCATGCATGTTCATACACACATGAGGTTAACTGATACGAATTCTTAGACTATGCATGACAGTATATGCAATAGTTGTAGCAGAAAGCCGGTGAAATAGTTTCTAGTTACTAAAGTCGTAGCATCATAGACTTGGCGGTTTTACCGAAAACAATGTTTGTCTACATCCATGGTTTGGTCCCACGCCGCCTTAATGTTACCTCATATTTACTCTGGAGGCGACATAGTAAACTCCGTAAACTGTATTTGAATGGATCACAATCACAAGAATTTATACCACATGCATGTGTCAAACACTGACATATCTCCAGTTTATTTTGGCCTGCAAAACATACACTTTGTCAAACATTAGGCATCTACGGTATGGAGATCTTAAGATAGTGTGGTACACCACTCTTGATAGTTTGTATCTTAAGATCCGGAAGTAATAGGTTTTGACGGATGTCATCTATAAACATGGTGGTATATCCTTGTCCGTAAATTCCAAGTTTCACACAAGACTACATCGCATATAACATATACTAAAAAGGTGGATATTTGAAAGTTACTGAAGGTTAAAAGTGATACAACTTAAATCATCACATTGACAAATTATAAATGTTGGCATCCTTATTACATCGCTGCTACGAACTGAATGTTAAAGAATGGCTGTTGGCATAGCTGTCTACCTAGCTGTGGAACGCCATAGTGATAGCTGACTATGCCACGCAAAGTTAGAGAAATTGTGACATTCGTTTTGACGACTGGTAACATAATGACACAACAAATTCTAGACCTGTATGACCTGTATGTAGTTGTTACGGCACGAATACATATATGATATGATTTGCCGGTCATTATATAGAAAGTCGTCAAACCAGTCAGCTTCTCCATCATAGTGGCTATCATATCAAAATTTGTTCCAGAATCATTATTTCAAAAGTAATACTTAGACTTTGCCATCCCAGGTCGTACGACATGCAGCTTGGCTCATGGCCTATTCATGGGATCAAAACCGTTTAGTTTATTGTATAGTATGTAATGCAATTTGTAGGATAGTAATCTTGCCAAATTATTAAATGTTGTTCAATATGAATCATTATGGAATGATGCATACGTATTGTTCAGATTGGAACAAAGGTTCTGTTTAGAATCTATATATCAGACAGGGTGCCGTATTAGGCATTTCCTGGTGAGAATATATTTCTTCATACATATGACTGATAGGTTTTGACTACATCATTCTGTATTCAAACAGTGACTGTTATACTGATTGTGCTAAGACGTGTGTTTGAATTGTACTTAATACAAACATTACTTACTTTGTCAGTTTCAGCCACAATTTTCCAACCACACTTCAGGTTATTTTGATATTGGTTCTTGTTGATGCCAAATAAATCTCTTGGCCCCAGCAAAGTAATAGGATTGCTCCCGCATACTGCAATAAACAGTAATTCATATTAGATGTTGTATAGACGTAACCGGATACATGATATAACAGGCTTAGTGTTGCACATATAGTTATTGTATACATGAGAGAGATTATATACACGTAATATATATATATATATATATATATATATATATATATATACATATATATATATATATATATATATATATATATATATATATATATATACATATATATATATATATATATATATATATATATATATATATATATATATATATATATATATATATATATATATATATATATATATATATATATATATGTATATGACGGTGTCAACAAACACTGATACGGGATATAATGACGAGGTTGGGTGAGAAAACAACTGTGTCACAAATCAGATAAAATCACCTTGATGTACCCACAGTATATCGCATAATGAAAATGTTTAGAATTTGTCCATTTTACAGTTACATGTATTTAATTGCGAACTTATCAATGTTTTATCCTAGTTATGGACGTTTTGGGTGGTTTGGAATCATCAGTTCCCAGAACAAGTTCAGTTTTTCTACCCAAACGGCAACTTTGAGTAACCAAGTTGGCCACTGGTCAGATCTTAAAAAACTCTAGAACCACTTGTGTTAGTATTATGTGAGATAGGGTTAGGGTTATTTGGGTATGTAGAATATTAATTTATGATGTTATATTTTCAGTTCAAGGTCAAGTTCAAATGCTTAATGTTAGGTAAATGTCAAACTTGACCTCTTGGTGGACAACGAATGGAAATTTCCATGACATAATATTTTAGATAATTCATCAATAGAAATAGATAATCTTGCAATATTTGACACATTTGTTCACGAGAAAAGCGTATGCGGTTATGACTTTTTTCGTGCATATCATAAAGCAAAAGCTCTGATGAACATAGCTGCTGCAATCCACACACCAACACAGAAAAGGCTTCATTGTGGCAATGAGTCTACCACGATCTTCTATCTCAGTTATGCGGGCAACTCTGGCAAAAGCCTGATCCGCGTACTTAGCAAAGACACAGATCTGCTTGTACTACTGGTATGTTGGTTGTCTAGGGAGGTGATGGAATGCAAGGTGCATATGGAGCGGTGGAAATAACACAATGCTGGGCCATGTGTGTGCAGTAGCATGGCATGCACCCTCACGCGACATGACTTCATATACAAAAACGTTTTTGTCCACACTGCAGGGTCAGCCACCGGTGTCTTCCCGCTTCACACTCTTGATCCAGAAGTAGAAAAGGACCAAAGTCAGAGCCCTGCCACGAACATCAACCACTCTGTTTCTGCACATACTGCGGGCAAATCTATAGGTCATACTGTAATAAACGGCAGACCTGCGAACCCCACCTGACGAGTCAGCCAATGTCATTCAGTTTGGTCAAGACATATGGGATAGCGTCCAAGCTCATACCACACCGCGTGTAAAGGGAATGCTTTGAAAGATGAGACGATGAAGATGCAGGTGAAAAGCGTGGAGTGCGTGAGTATGTAGATGGTGGTTTTGTTGATTCTGATTACGTGGATGATAAGTTGGAATAGGTAAATTATTATTATGAAGATTGTAACGCATCATCTGCACTTGATGACATCAAACGTATGCGTATAGCTAAACGTGTAAACCTATCTTTCATCTCATATATATATATATATATATATATATATATATATATATATATATATATATATATATATATGACGCGGCACGCCAAAACCAGGCGCTTCCCGCAGATCCGCGATCAGCGCCAGGGTGTAATTAGTCAGCATACAGTCAAAATGTCGAAAGTGGGTTCTTGGCAGAATCAATCAGCAAAATCATCAATCTTTCAATATTTCCATAATAGATACCATGAAATAGTGTTGAAAGGGGTAATAATGAGCATTTTAATGCAAGCCCCTCATTAATTTCACAGCTAGTTAGTCTAAACCAAAGCCGTTTTAAGGGTAATTTAGCGCACTATCCTGCACCCAAATAATTACTGAACGGATAAATGTCCTACTTCCTGCGAGACAAATGTAGCCATACGTATTAGCTGCTAAATAACATAACAAATAAATCAAATCCGTCGAGAACCTTTATTTTGTATGATTTTTTTCAACATCGGGGTTGGCCACTTTAGGCCGCCCGATCGTTACCTCCGGCGCGAACCCCCGGCGCGAACGGTGAAATGTTGCGCTGACAAATGGCCGATTTTTTTATACTTTCACATATTATGAGTATAAACCATCTCTAGGTCTATGCAAAATTACAGAACAATTGGAGCATTATAAAGATGTAGTTGCTATGGTAATGTTCCACGATATCACTTTTTACGACCGATCACTTTAAAAACTCATTTTCTCGGAAGTGACATTCCACAAACTTCTGCACTTGAAGTGGAATATCTTCGCCCAAGCACAAGATATAGTGGTCATCTTGGTATAATTTTAAAGCTCTTCGTCTCCTCTAATTGAATCAATAATAATATGGAATTGTCAACTTGCCGACAAAAGCCTGGTTTTGGCATGCCGCGTCACAATATATATTATATATTTATACATACATATATATATATATATATATATATATATATATATATATATATATATATATATATATAAATCATTTATTATAACATTCGTTACAATGATTTTCACATATAATTATTTAATGCAAGAATTATACACATTCAAATACCCATAAAAAGAGGTACCACACATAATTCTAAGACAACTGGTTCTGAGTATTTTTTAATATCTGACAAATGGCCATCTTTAATATACGCAAATTACCAGATTTGTTCATAGTTGCCCTTTGGACAGTCAAGCAGAATTTGTTCTATGACCTGATGTGTCAAAACCAAAAATTATAGATGATATATAGTAGATATTACAATAGCTGATATTACAAATAAATAATAGTTAATTATATTACACTAAAAAAAAATTATATTATAATTGTTCTTTTAAAGTGAAAACGCTCTTTTAAAAAGTAACATATTAGTGGTTTAAGACAGGCACCACCTTTGTAGTGCTACACATTTTATGACCAAGCAGACAATGCAGTCAGGAAGATTAATGTCCATGCGAAATCCACCGAGTCGTAGGGCACGTCAGCCTGTTGAGATATGTGAGTCAGTCTGTTGAGATATGTGAGTCAGTCTGTTGAGATATGTGAGTCAGTCTGTTGAGATATGTGAGTCAGTCTGTTGAGATATGTAAGAGACAAATATATATATATATATATATATATACATATATATATATATATATATATATATATATATATATATATATATATATATATATATATATGTATATACAGAATTCCTTTTAACATATTATTTACAATTTATCTCACATAATTCTATGATAAGCGGTTCTAAAATATTTTTTTAATATATGATCAGTAACCATCTTAAATGTATGCAAATTACCAGGTTTGTATATAATTACCCTTGTGACAGTCAAGCGGAATTTGGTCTATGAACTGATGTTTCCAAATCAAACAAAACCATCATTGGATAGAAGCATCGAGCACATGTGGCTGTCAGATGAGAATGTTTTTAAATTGATCACAGTGTGATAAACATTGGGAGCGTTGAGAAGTCTTTTTCTCGCAAGGGATTTTCTGAAATATTCTCAATTTCATCGTATTCGTGGTTGACTAAACAAACAAACAAACAAACAAATACACACACACACACACACACACACACACACACACACACACACACACACACACACACACACACACACAAACACACACAGGAAAAAGCTGTAGGTATCTACATAGCATAGCCCAAATGACGTGTTGCCTACAGTTAACCATGAGAACAGGTGATCGGCAGCGATATCCCACCACCACTTGCCATTATCGTCAAAATGACAATGTTCTACCATGTGGATGTTAGTGGATTTTTTTCTGGTAATGTAGACATGTCGAACTAACTACAAAGGGCATCATAATTGCTATTGCAGTTTGCTTCATGGTAAACTACAGATTGATAGGATAGGCCGAAAAATCATAGCAATTGTCAGAGACCATACTATACAAATGTTGTTGTACTAATAGTATGGCTTTATTGTTCGTTGGCGGCTTACTTGTCATCTGCGACTAAACAGTTAATAACGTGTACCCCATAACTTTTAGTGAGACATTCGAACATTCAATAACATGAAAATTACAATATTCCACCAATAGTCCGCAGTCTTTTTGCTCGATAGAAATGTTTTTGTTGGTTATTCATCTTTAGCACACATACAATCAACGAAGTAAAACACCATATCAGACAAAAAGGATCTAGCCCTTGGATGCTGGACTGCAACTGTATTTCCGTGAGCTGTTGTTCTAATAAAACAACTCTAATGTAACACGCTATCAAACTTAGTATTGCAAAGTATTTGAGTTTGTCTCTCTTTTTGATGCAGTTAGGAAGCAGTTGGATAGTTAATGTTACAATTTACTGATAAATACAATGAGGATATTGTCTTGTAGGGTTGTTTAAGGAGTACTAGTATCAATGGGGTTTAATACGGCTCCTACACATCAATGTATCTTACCTGGAATCGATGAATACACGATCTTGAAGCCGTCCCCTGTATAGCTTCCATCTGTGATAAATGACACAAGGACGGTGTTTCCGGTGCTGTGGACGTCAGTCGGACGGGAAGTAAAAGTGAACGTACGTAGGACCGTAGCTGAAGCGTTATTTCCATCATAGACACGAACTTTGTCATCAAAGTATTTCAGGTCGAAATTGACAAAGTGCAGTCGTATGATCTGCAAAGTAACATTAATCAAAACTTGACAGAAACGATTTGGGACTTGTTCATTGATAATGTTGCGCAGCAACATTATGCAAACGTTTTTTTCTCACAGATTAGTTGTAATAGTAAAAACGTGTTTGCTTTTTTTTTACGAGTGAGCGAATGTATACATGTACGAATGTACTTGTAAGGGGTGTGAGATTGTGCGAGTGTGCGAGTGTGCGAATGTGCGAGTGTGCGAGTGTGCGAGTGTGCGAGTGTGCGAGTGTGCGAGTGTGCGAGTGTGCGAGTGTGCGAGTGTGCGAGTGTGCGAGTGTGCGAGTGTGCGAGTGTGCGAGTGTGCGAGTGTGCGAGTG
Source organism: Oasisia sp. SBJ-2009 (assembly GCA_964017155.1). Taxonomy (NCBI): domain Eukaryota; kingdom Metazoa; phylum Annelida; class Polychaeta; order Sabellida; family Siboglinidae; genus Oasisia; species Oasisia sp. SBJ-2009. The sequence goes on along the minus strand of OZ024858.1, from coordinate 47,327,381 downwards.
TGCGAGTGTGCGAGTGTGAGATTGTGCGAGTGTGCGAGTGTGCGAGTGTGCGAGTGTGCGAGTGTGCGAGTGTGCGAGTGTGCGAGTGTGCGAGTGTGCGAGTGTGCGAGTGTGCGAGTGTGCGAGTGTGCGAGTGTGCGAGTGTGCGAGTGTGCGAGTGTGCGAGTGTGCGAGTGTGCGAGTGTGCGAGTGTGCGAGTGTGCGAGTGTGCGAGTGTGAGGTTGTTCGAGTGTACTTGTGAGCGATTGTTTGATTGTGCGAATGTGCGAGTGTGCGAGTGTGAGCTTGTGCGAGTGTGCGAATGTGCGAGTGTGCGAGTGTGCGAGTGTGCGAGTGTGCGAGTGTGCGAGTGTGCGAGTGTGCGAGTGTGCGAGTGTGCGAGTGTGCGAGTGTGCGAGTGTGCGAGTGTGCGAGTGTGCGAGTGTGCGAGTGTGCGAGTGTGCGAGTGTGCGAGTGTGCGAGTGTGTGAGTGTGAGGTTGTTCGAGTGTACTTGTGAGCGATTGTTTGATTGTGCGAGTGTGAGAGTGTGAGAGTGTGAGAGTGTACTTGTGAGCGAGTGTGTGAGTGTATGAGTGTAAGAATGTAAGAGTGCAAGAGTGTAAGAGTATGCGAGTGTACATTTGAGCGAATATAAGTGTGAGCGAGTATACGACTGAGCGAGTGAGCGTGTGTTCGAATGTGCAAGTGTACGAGTGTGGGAATGTGCGAGTGAGCGAGTGTGCGATTGAGGGTGTGAGGGTGTGTACGAGTGTGCCAATATACGAGTATACATGTATGCGAGGGTACGAGTGAGTGAGTGTACGAGTAACCGAGTGTGCGGGTGTACGAGTGTGCGAATATGCGAGTGAGGGAGTGAAGCAGTTTACGAATGTACGAGTGTGCAATGTACGAGTGTACGTGTGTGCGAGTGTACGAGTAAGCGAATGAGCGGTTCCAATGGTGAGTATGTATGTATGTATGTATGTATGTATGTATGTATGTATGTATGTATGTACGTACGTACGTACGTACGTACGTAAGTATGTATATATGTATGTATGTATGTATGTATGTTTGTATGTTTGTGTGTATGTATGTATGTATGTGTGTGTGTGTGCGTATGTATATATGTATGTACGTGTATATGTATATGTATGGGTGTGTGCGTGCGTGCGTGCGTGCGTGTATGTGTGTGTGTGTGTGTGTGTGTTAGTGTGTTTGGTATGTGTGTAAGTGTATGGGTGTGTGAATGTCTGTGTCTGTGTGTGTACGTACGTGAAATGGTGGATTCCGTTCCTTATATAATGAAGCTATCATGCTATGTACAAACTGAATTACTTATTTATTGAATTAAAGTTGTTACTTGGTTGCGTTATTGCTAAAATATTTTGTCGCGCGGTCTGAAGCGATCATTAGTATAATCAGTATATTGTATACAACGTAATCCTTTAAATAGGTACCTGATTCGTTTCGACCAGAATCGTCCAGTTGCACACCATCGAGTTTTGATACTGAGTAGCGTTGATACCAAATGTTTCCGTAGGTCCAGTTAATATGACTGGATGTCCAAAACATCCTGCAATATACAAGGACGTGTTTAGAGAGTAATATTAATTATAATCCATGTCGGGGAAACGCAGCGGCAAACATTTTAACTATGATTATTAACACACGGACGCAAAATCTTACACACGCACATGCGAAACACGTTGAAATTGTGAACAACATCCATTTTCAAAACAAACCTGCAATACCCTTTGAGTTAAACGCAATACCCTAGGATGTTTCTTCTCACCCTAACAAAAGGCTGGGTGTAAATATCCAATTATTTCTCACATAGGTCTTGTGTACCTCATCTGAATGCGTTGTTTCGCTGGAACTACATACGCTGACGTAAAACATATTGGCTTTCGCTGGTGACTGAGATGTGCCGCAATTGTGACAAAACTTATTATATCTAAAATATGGTCAGGAAGCTGCAACTTCAACCGCATTATCAAATTTTACTTTAATAAAATTAAATATTGCATATCACACGTCTGATCTTATTTAACGTTTAAGAAGCCAATGTATGCTAAGGTTGCCTTTTACTCAAACATATACTGCAAATACGTTTTTGCAGGCATGATTAAGGGGAAACAATCAATAACCACTGCTTTTGATCTTTGGAATTACAAAGAAATCGTTGCAACTTACCAGGAACAGGAATAATTGTCGAATATGTGATCTTGAAGCCGTCCTCTGTTGTGTCACTATTTGTGACAAATGACACAAAGACAGTGTTTCCACTGCTGAAGACGTCACTCGGACGAGACGTGCCACTGAACGTGTGTAGAAGTGGAGCTCTTGTGTCATTTCCATCATAGACAATGACTTTATCATTACGGGTCTCAATGTCAAAATTGAGGAAATGCAGTCTCACTACCTGTAAAATAACATTAATCAATACGTGACGGAAAACAACTAGGGCTGGTTCTTTAAAACAAAATGGTGAGGAAAAAAGTATCCAGTGCCCGGAAGAATTTAGAAAAACATCTACGAATCATCCCAATGGTTACGCTAGATCCAGTGCAACACTTCAGTTCAATACATGCAAAATAAAGTTGGGTTACAAACTACAAACAGACCAACATCGTTTTTTAATGTGTGTGCGCGCGTGTGTGTGTGTGTGTGTGTGTGTGTGTGTGTGTGTGTGTGTGTGTGTGCGTGCGTGTGTGTGTGTGCGTGCGTGCGTGTGTATGTGTGTGTTTGTGTGCGTATGTTTATGTATGTATATATATATATATATATATGTATATATATATGTATGTATATTATGTATGCATGCATGTTCATACACAAATGAGGTTAACTGATACGAATTCTTAGACTATGCATGACAGTATATGCAATAGTTGTAGCAGAAAGCCGGTGAAAGGTTCTGTTTAGAATCTATATATCAGACAGGGTGCCGTATTAGGCATTTCCTGGTGAGAATATATTTCTTCATACATATGACTGATAGGTTTTGACTACATCATTCTGTATTCAAACAGTGACTGTTATACTGATTGTGCTAAGACGTGTGTTTGAATTGTACTTAATACAAACATTACTTACTTTGTCAGTTTCAGCCACAATTTTCCAACCACACTTCAGGTTATTTTGATATTGGTTCTTGTTGATGCCAAATGAATCTCTTGGCCCCAGCAAAGTAATAGGATTGCTCCCGCATACTGCAATAAACAGTAATTCATATTAGATGTTGTATAGACGTAACCGGATGATACATGATAACAGGCTTAGTGTTGCACATATAGTTATTGTATACATGAGAGAAATTATATACACGTAATATATATATATATATATATATATATATATATATATATATATATATATATATATATATATATATATATATATATATATGACGGTGTCAACAAACACTGAATCGGGATACAATGACGAGGTTGGGTGAGAAAACAACTGTGTCACAAATCAGATAAAATCACCTTGATGTACCCACAGTATATCGCATAATGAAAATGTTTAGAATTTGTCCATTTTACAGTTACATGTATTTAATTGCGAACTTATCAATGTTTTATCCTAGTTATGGACGTTTTGGGTGGTTTGGAATCATCAGTTCCCAGAACAAGTTCAGCTTTTCTACCCAAACGGCAACTTTGAGTAACCAAGATGGCCACTGGTCAGATCTTAAAAACTCTAGAACCACTTGTGTTAGTATTATGTGAGATAGGGTTAGGGTTATTTGGGTATGTAGAATATTAATTTATGATGTTATATTTTCAGTTCAAGGTCAAGTTCAAATGCTTAGTGTTAGGTAAATGTCAAAATTGACCTCTTGGTGGACAACGAATGGATATTTCCATGACATAATATTTTAGATAATCCATTAACAGAAATGGATAATCTTACAATATTTGACACATTTGTTCACGAGAAAAGCGTATTCGGTAATGACTTCTTTTCGTGCATATCATAAAGCAACAGCTCTGATGAACATAGCTGCTGCAATCCATACTCCAACACATAAAAGGCTTCATTGTGGCAATGAGTCTACCACGATCTTCTATCTCAGTTATGCGGTCAACTCTGGCAAAAGCCTGATCCGCGTACTTAGCGAAGACACAGACCTGTTTGTACTACTGGTATGTTGGTTGTCTCGGGAGGTGATGAATCGTAAGGTGCATATGGAGCAGTGGAATATTATAATGCTGTGCCGCAGTGTGTGCAGTAGCATGGCATGCACCCTCACGCGACATGACTTCATATACAAAAACGTTTTTGACCACACTGCATGGTCAGCCACCGGCGTCTGCCCGCTTCACACTCTTGATCCACAAGGAGAAACGGACCTAAGTTAGAGCCCAGCCACCAACATCAACCACTCTATTTCTGCACATACTGCGGGCAAATCTATAGTTAATGCTGTAATAAGCGGCAGATCTGCAAATCCCACCTGACGAGTCAGCCAATATCATTCAGTTTGGCCAAGAGATTTGGGATAGCGTCCAAGCTCATATCACACCGCGTGTAACCTGCTTTACTGTGAATGTAGAAATGCTGCGCTGATGTGTGTGGCTGCGACAAAGAATTTATTTCGAGCATACCATAAAACAACAGCTCTGACGAAGACGGCTGCTGTAATCCATACACAAACACAGAAAAGGCTTAGGCTGAAGACGAGGAGGGTATCGAGATGGAGAATGCTAAGATAATGATTTGAAGGATGAGAGGATGAAGATGCAGGTCAAAATCGCGGAGTGCGTTAGCATATAGATGGTTTTTTTTTTTAGTCTGATTACGTGGATGATCAGTGGGAATAGGTAAATTATTATTATGAACATTGTAACGTATTATCTGAAATTGATTATATAAACCTCGTGCTTATAGCTTACTGTGTAAAGATATCTTTCATCTATATATATATATATAGATATATATATATATATATATATATATATATATATATATATATACATATATATATCCAAGATGGCCACTGGCCAGATCTTACAAAATACTTCAGAACAACATATCTTACAATTATGTGTGGTACATCTGTTAGAGTTATTTGGGTATATAGTACACACACACGCACACACACCCACACACACACACACACATATATATATATATATATATATATATATATATATATATATATATATCGTTCCTTTAACATATTATTTACAATTTACCTCACATAATTCTACGATAAGTGGTTCTGAGAATGTTTTTAAATGTATCACTGTGTGATAAACTTTGAGAGGTCTTTTTCTCGCAATGCATTTTCTGAAATGTTCTCAAAGTCATCGTAGTCGTGGTTGACTAAACATATATATATATATATATATATATATATATATATATATATATATATATATATATATATATATATATATATATATATATATATGTATATATATACATATATATATATATATATATATATATGTATATATATATATATATATATATATATATATATATATATATATATATATGTATATATATACATATATATATATACACACACACACACACACACACACACACACACACACACACACATAAACATAAACACATGTGTTTATGTGGTTTAAGGCAGGCCCCACCTTTGTAGTGCTTTTTTATGACCACAGGTAACTGATAATGCAGACAGGAAGATTAATTTCCATATGTAGACCACCGAGTCGTAGGGAACGTCAGTCTGTTCTGGTATGCAATCATAATCTCATCAAGGGAAAAGCTGTAGGCATCTACATAACATAGCCCAAATGACGTGTTGTAAACATTTCACAATAAGATCAGGTGATCGGCATCGATATCCCACCACCACTTGCCATTATCGTCAAAATGACAATGTTCTACCATGGGGATTTTAGTGGATTGTTTTTCTGGTAATGTAGACATGTCGAACTAACTACAAAGGGCATCATAATTGCTATTGCAATTTGTTTCATGATAAACTACAGATTGATAGGATAGGCCGACAAATTATAGAAATCGTCAAAGACCATAATATACAAATGTGTTTGTACTAATAGTATGGCTTTATTGTTTGTTGGTGGTTTACTTATCATCTGCGACTAAACAGTTACAATAATATCGTGTACCCTATCACTTTTAGTGAGACATTCGAACATTCAATAACATGAAAATGACAATATTCCACCAATAGTCCGCAGCCTATTTGCTCGATAGATATGTTTTTTGTTGGTTATTCATCTTTAGCACACATACAATCAACGAAGTAAAACACTATATCAGATCAAAAGGATCTAACCCTTGGATGCTGAACTGCAACTGTATTTCCGTGAGCTGTTGTTCTAATAAATCAAATACAATGTAACACGCTATCAAACTTAGTATTGCAAAGTATTTGAGTTTGTCTCTCTTTTTGATGCAGTTAGGAAGCAGTTGGATAGTTAATGTTACAATTTACTGATAAATACAATGAGGATATTGTCTTGTAGGGTTGTTTAAGGAGTACTAGTATCAATGGGGTTTAATACGGCTCCTACACATCAATGTATCTTACCTGGAATCGATGAATACACGATCTTGAAGCCGTCCCCTGTATAGCTTCCATCTGTGATAAATGACACAAGGACGGTGTTTCCGGTGCTGTGGACGTCAGTCGGACGAGAAGTACGAGTGAACGTGCGTAGGACCGGAGCTGAGGCGTTATTTCCATCATAGACACGAACTTTGTCATCAAAGTATTTCAGGTCGAAATTGACAAAGTGCAGTCGTATGATCTGCAAAGTAACATTAATCAAAACTTGACAGAAACGATTTGGGACTTGTTCATTGATAATGTTGCGCAGCAACATTATGCAAACGTTTTTTTCTCACAGATTAGTTGTAATAGTAAAAACGTGTTTGCTTTTTTTTTTACGAGTGAGCGAATGTATACATGTACGAATGTACTTGTAAGGGGTGTGAGATTGTGCGAGTGTGCGAGTGTGCGAATGTGCGAGTGTGCGAGTGTGCGAGTGTGCGAGTGTGCGAGTGTGCGAGTGTGCGAGTGTGCGAGTGTGCGAGTGTGCGAGTGTGCGAGTGTGCGAGTGTGCGAGTGTGCGAGTGTGCGAGTGTGCGAGTGTGCGAGTGTGCGAGTGTGCGAGTGTGTGAGTGTGAGGTTGTTCGAGTGTACTTGTGAGCGATTGTTTGATTGTGCGAATGTGCGAGTGTGCGAGTGTGAGCTTGTGCGAGTGTGCGAATGTGCGAGTGTGCAAGTGTGCGAGTGTGCGAGTGTGCGAGTGTGCGAGTGTGCGAGTGTGCGAGTGTGCGAGTGTGCGAGTGTGCGAGTGTGCGAGTGTGCGAGTGTGCGAGTGTGCGAGTGTGCGAGTGTGTGAGTGTGAGATTGTGAGATTGTGAGATTGTGTGAGTATACTTGTGAGCGAGTGTTCGATTGTATGAGTGTGAGAGTGTGAGAGTGTGCTTGTGAGCGAGTATGTGAGTGTATGAGTGTAAGAATGTAAGAATGTAAGAGTGTAAGAGTGTAAGAGTGTAAGAGTGTGCGAGTGTACATTTGAGCGAATGTAAGTGTGAGCGAGTGTACGAGTGAGCGAGTGAGCGTGTGTTCGAATTTGCAAGTGTACGAGTGTGGGAATGTGCGAGTGAACGAGTGTGCGATTGAGGTTGTGAGGGTGTGTACGAGTGTGCCAATATACGAGAATACATGTATGCGAGGGTACGAGTGACCAAGTGTGCGTGTGTACGAGTGTGCGAATATGCGAGTGAGGGAGTGAGACAGTGTACGAATATACGAATGTGCAATGTACGAGTGTACGTGTGTGCGAGTGTACGAGTAAGCGAATGAGCGGTTGCAAGGGTGCCTATGTATGTATGTATGTATGTATGTATGTATGTATGTATGTATGTATGTATGTATGTATGTATGTATGTATGTATGTATGTATGGATGTATGTGTGTGTATGTGTGTGTGTGCGTGCGTGCGTGTGTATGTATGTATGTGTGTATTTGTGAGAGTGTGTGTTTGTGTATGTGTATGTGTGTGCGTGCGTGCGTGCGGCGTGCGTGCGTGCGTGCGTGCGTGTATGTGTGAGTGTGTGTTTGTGTGTATGTGTGTGTGTGTCTGTGTGTGTGTTTGGTATGTGGTCGTCTGAAGCGATCATTAGTATAATCAGTGTATTGTATACAACGTAATCCTTTGAATAAGTACCTGATTCGTTTCGACCAGAATCGTCCAGTTGCACACCATCAACTTTTGATACTGAGTAGCGTTGATACCAAATATTTCCGTAGGTCCAGTTAATATGACTGGATGCCCAAAACATCCTGCAATATACAAGGACGTGTTCAGAGAGTAATACTAATTATAATCCATGTCGGAGAAACGCCGCGGCAAACATTTTAACATTGATTATTAACACACGGACTCAAAACCTTACACACGCACATATGAAACACGTTGAAATTGTGAAAAACATCCATTTTTAATACAAACCTTCAATACCCTTTGTGTTAAACGCAATACCCTTTGATGTTTTTTCTCACCCTAACAAAAGGCTGGGTGTACATATCCAATTATTTCTCACATAGGTCTTGTATTCCTCATCTCATCTGAATGCGTTGTTTTGCTGGAACTACATACGCAGACGTAAAACATATTGGCTTTCGCTGGTGACTGCGATGTGCCGCAGTTGTGACAAAACTTATTATATATCATAGATGGTCAGGAAGCTGCAACATCAAACGCATTATCGAATTGTACTGTAATAAAATAATATATTGCATATCAAACGTCTGATCTTATTTAACGGTTAAGAAGTGAATGTATAGCTAAGGTTGCCTTTTACTCAAACATATACTGCAAATACTTTTTTGCAGGCATGATTAAGGGGAAACACTCAAATACCACTGCTTTTGATAATTGGAATTACACAGATATCGTTGAAACTTACCAGGAACAGGAAAACCTGCCGAATATGTGATCTTGAAGCCGTCCTCTGTTGTGTCACTATTTGTGACAAATGACACAAAGGCGGTGTTTCCACTGCTGAAGATGTCACTCGGACGAGATGTGCCACTGAACGTGTGTAGAAGTGGAGCTGTTGTGTCATTTCCATCATAGACACGGACTTTGTCATTGCGGGTCTCAAGGGCAAAATTGAGGAAATGCAGTCGCACTGCCTGTAAAATAGCATTAATCAATATTTGACGCAACAAAATTAGGGCTGGTTCTTTAAAATAAAATTGGTGAGACAAAAAATATCCAGTGCTCGGACGATTTTAGAATAAAATCTACGAACCATCCTAATGGGCATGCTGGATCAAGTGCAACATTTCAGTCCAATACATGCAAAATAAACTTGGGTTACAAACACCAAACAGACAAACGGACAAACGGACAAACGGACAAACGGACAAAGGGACAAAGGGACAAAGGGACAAAGGGACAAAGGGACAAAGGGACAAAGGGACAAACGGACAAACGGACAAACGGACAAACGGACAAACGGACAAACGGACAAACGGACAAACGGACAAACGGTCAAACACACAAACGGACAAACGGACATACAGACAAACATCGTTGTCTAAAGTGTATTTGTGTGTGTGTTTGTGTGTGTATGTGTGTGTGTGTAATTTTTGTTTGTATATGTTTTTGTTTGTATATGTGTGTGCGTGTGTGTGAGAGAGTTTATGAGTGTGTTGTGTTTGTGTGTATGAGAGATTATGTGTATGTGTGTATGTGTGTATGTGTGTATGTGTCACGAGGTGTCGGGATAAGATGGACATCCACAGCACCCGAGCCATGCGTGGAGCAAACTGCTGGACCGATCACCAGATGCTGAGATCAAAAGTGGCTTTCAGAATACGACAAAAGCACAACAGGCAAGGGGCAAATAAGCCGACCAAGCTCAACACTGCAAAACTAAGTACCATCAGCCATAGGGAGAGTTTTGAGCAGGAGATGGACAGTGCTCTCGCCCCCTGGGAGGAGAAGGAAAACTCAACACCAGACGAGGAATGGGCAGCTCTGCAGCAGGTTGTGTACAACACAGCCAAGATATATCTTGGCAAGCCAGACAGAAAACACCAGGACTGGTTCGACCCCAACGACCAGGAGCTACAGACTCTTATGAGCAGAAGAGATCAAGCCCACCAGAGAGTGTTGCAAACCAGGAGCACTAGATCCACCACTGCAGCATACAAAGATGCCTGCAGACTGCTACAAAAACACACCCGTGCACTGAAGTCGGACTTGTGGGAAAGGAAAGCAGTGGAGCTGCAGAGAGCTGCCGACAGTAACAACATGAAGGGCTTCTACAATGGACTGAAGGAAGTGTGGGGACCCAAAAAGAAGGGACCTGTTCAATTAAAATCAACAGACGGAATGGAAACCTTCTCTGACAGCAAGAGAGTTGTGGCAAGATGGAGTGAACACTTCCAGAAGCTACTCAACGTCCCTGGTGACATAGATCACGAAGCTCTGGACAACATCCCGCAGCGCATTACCAAGACAAGCCTTGATGAGATTCCAACTATGGATGAGATGGCTAGAGCAATCGCCAGCCTGAAAGATGGCAAAGCATCTGGAGGAGATGGAATTCCTGCAGAAGTATGGAAGCATGGAGGAGACAATCTGTTCAGCAGACTGCACCAACTAATCACCAATGCCTGGGAGATGGGTTCTGTACCACACGCATGGAAGGATGCAAGCATTATAACCATCTACAAGAAAGGTGATCGAACAGACTGTGGGAACTATAGAGGAATCTCTCTTCTTTCCATAGCAGGCAAGATCTTCGCCAGGATCCTCCTCAACAGACTATCTACCCACCTAACACCAGAGGTAGTTCCGGAGACACAATGTGGCTTCAGAGGTAACCGGAGCATCGTGGATATGATATTTTGTCTCCGACAACTACAAGAAAAGTGCATTGAGCAGGACAGACCACTGTACATGGTATTTGTCGAGTAAGGCGTTCCATACAGTTGGGAGGACCGGACTATGGCAGCTACTGAAGAAGTATGGCTGCCCAGAGAAGTTCACAACAATGATCGAGGCACTACATACCGGAATGATGGCGACTGTTAATGTTGGAGGGGAAGTCTCGGAATCGTTCAGGGTCACAAATGGGGTCAAGCAAGGCTGTGTACTGGCGCCCGCGCTCTTTTCCATCTTCCTATCAGCAATGCTCGACAATGCTTTCCGAGACATGGGGGATGGCATCTACATACAGTCCAGACAGAGCGCTGACCTATTCAACGTCGCACACTTCAGAGCGAAGACCAAGACTACACGGATACTGATGAGGGAGCTGCTATTCGCAGATGACAGTGCACTGGTTGCACACTCTGCTGAAGAGATGCAGAAAATAGTGGATGCTTTTTCCAATGCGTCAAAGAAGTTCGGCCTGAAGATTAACATCAAGAAGACCGAGGTGGTGTACCAACCCAACTCTACAAGAACCCGAGAGGAGGATATCATGGTTGATGGAAACAAGCTGAACTCTGTTATGGAATTCACCTACCTCGGAAGCACTATATCAAGTGACGGATGCATTGACGATGAAATACAGAGGCGGATGGCCAAGGCTAGTGCATCTTTCGGCCGACTACGCCAGATACTCTGGAACAACCACCATGTGTCCATGCGGGTTAAAGGCAAGATATACCGTGCTATTGTGCTGTCCACCCTCCTATACGGAGCCGAGGCCTGGACAGTGTACAGACAACAGGTGAAAAAGTTGCACGCCTTCATGATGCAACATCTGCGTTCGATCATGAGGATAACCTGGATGGACAAAGTGACAAACAAGGAAATACTCGAACGGACAGGGCTGCCATCTATGGAAGATCTTCTGATCAGAAAGAATCTCCGGTGGACTGGACACCTCATGAGGATGTCATCAGACAGGCTACCGAAGCAGGTTCTCTACTCCCAACTGTCTTCTGGTCACAGAAAGAGAGGGCGCCCTCGTCTCCGGTTCAAAGATACCATCAAGAGAAACCTGAAGCTGAGAGACATAAAGATCGACTCCTGGACATCACTGTCACAGCAGAGAGACAAATGGAGAGCAAGAGTCAAGTGATGGAAGCAGTCTTTGTCGCTTCGCGACCGACAGCATGATGTGTATGTGTATGTGTATGTGTATGTGTATGTGTATGAGTATGTGTGTGTGTGTATGTGTGTGTGTGTGTGTGTGTGTGTGTGTGTGTGTGTGTGTGTGTGTTTGTGTGTGTGTTTGTGTGTTTGTCTGTGTCTGTATGTGTGTCTATGTATGCGTGTGTATATATATATATGTATGCAACCGCGGTCACATACAGTCTCCTATGCAAAGCAATAATGCAAGACCAAGTTTGATTGAAATTGGCCAAAATGAATGACTTTAATATGTACACATTATCAACAACAGTTACATCAGTAGTCTCAGCAAACATGCATGTCTTATACATATGTACAACCAACACCAACAATATCATTACACATTAGTTACAATTGACACCAAATTGGTGGGGGTCAACACGCCCCCAAGAAAATACAATGCACACAGTACATACAGTGTGGAACAGGGAGGTGGGAGGGATACAAAATTTCCCAACACCTAACAACACTAAATTTGCAAATACGAATAAAATAAATTGATCTCCTGAGTGAACGACACAATGCTGCTTCTCGAACTCAAGTGGCGAATGGGACCGGTACTGGTTTGAACTGGATTTATATAGACTCCGGGTGTTTGATTACTCCTGGCCTAACCCACCAGATGTCGCCACTTGAATTATCACTTCACATAGGATTATTGTATGTGTGAATGTGTTTATGTATGCATAGTCGAAAGTACGTAGGCGTACATGTATATATATGTACGAATGTACGTACGTACGCATGAACTTGTTCATGTATGTATGTATGTATGTATATATGTATGTGTGTATGTATGTATGTATGTATGTATGTATGTATGTATGTATGTATGTATGTATGTATGTATGTATGTATGTATGTATGTATGTATGTATGTATGTATGTATGTATGTATGTATGTATGTATGTATGTATGTATGTATGTATGTATGTATGTATGTATGTATGTATGTATGTATGTATGTATGTATGTATGTATGTATGTATGTATGTATGTATGTATGTATGTATGTATGTATGTATGTATGTATGTATGTATGTATGTATGTATGTATGTATGTATGTATGTATGTATGTATGTATGTATGTATGTATGTATGTATGTATGTATGTATGTATGTATGTATGTATGTATGTATGTATGTATGTATAACATTGTTACCTCCTCAACCATGACCGGTGAATACCTGCATTGGTTACGGACCACCACACACGTCCGTCTCAACCATGCGGCCTGGAGGTCTGCCTGTGACGCGGGGGTGGCACTCCGTCGACCCACTCATCGCGGTTGCCGGGGGGGGGGCAACAACAAACAACGACCCATACATGTGCGTCTCTCATTGCGGCCAACTACACCAGCCAAGCCAACTGACACCAGAAATGGGACACCGTCACCATCGATGGATCGCTGCGAACCTGGAGTCGACGTCGACGTTGTTGTGTCTCCCGCGTCGCCTGCCATTAACAAGAGTGCGAGCAGCCGTAACGCGGTACCGGTCAAATTGGGCATTGTCAACGCTCGCTCAATTTGCAACAAAACTTATGTGTTTACGGATTACGTGACTGAGGTAAACATGGATCTTATAGCCGTCACCGAAACATGGTTGAACAATGGTGAAAAAGACAATAAAATCATAAAAGACCTGACCCCTGCCGACTATAAGTTTGTACACCTGCCTCGGAAAGGTCGTCGTGGTGGTGCTGTTGGCTTTGTTTACCGATCGAGTTTCAAGGTGGTTGTGAATCGACGTGATGATATGAAAGCTTTCGAATTCATGGATGTTGATGTTTCATCATCTGGAAACTCCATGAAGCTTGTTATCATATACCGTCCACCTCCATCGAAAAAGAACAAACATTCGTACGCTGACTTTCTTGCTGAATTTACTGGTTTCATCGAACACTACGCATTGATGACCACCCGTTTTGCGATTGTCGGCGATTTCAATATCCACTGGGACGTGCCATCCGACAACAGTGTGAAACGTTTCGCTGATCTGCTTGAGTCACTCAATATCATTCAACATGTCCACGCTCCAACACACATTGACGGTCACACAATTGATCTGATCCTCACTCCATCCGGAAATCACGGCATCACTTCGACAAAAACAACGTTGCTGCTCTCCGATCACCTGTGGGTGGAATGTCTCGTCGACATGGAGAAGCCGGTCGTTCCGCGGAAAACAATCACGTACCGAAAGTATAAAGCCATTGACAAACTGGCGTTTCGTAATGACATCGGCTCATCTTTGCCGACCGCGATCTCATCCGGCAAACAAACAACTACTGAACTTGCAAACCACTACAATGTGGTCTTGAGCAAACTTATCGAGAAGCATGCACCACTACAGACATGTCGCATCGCCGATCGTCCACTGGTACCTTGGTATAATAAGAAGGTTATTAAAGCCAAACAAATTAGACGACAGTGTGAACGGAAGTGGCGTCACACATCGCTTCAAGTACATCGTGAAATCTATAAGACACAATGCGTAGAAGTAAAGAGGACGATCATAAAAGCGAAGTCTGACTACTATACCTCTGATATAGAACAGTGCGGGTGTGACAATCGGCGACTGTATCGTCTATTAAACCGACTGCTGCAGCGAAGAAACTCCCACTATCTGCCAGTTAACAACAACATCCACGAACTCGCATCAAAATTCTCAACCTTCTTCTCTGCGAAAATTGAGACGATTCGAGCGGCATTACAATCCCGTTCCACACTCACCTCGTCCTCGACCACAGACCACCATCCAGCATCATGGGTATCACGACTTGAATTGTTTCCAACTGCGACGACATCAGACATCCACAGTACCTCAAGGATCGGTGCTGGGACCTCTGTTATTCTCTGCGTACACAGCTCCTATCGGTGATATCATCAGGAGGCACAATCTCGACTTCCACCTATACGCTGATGATACCCAGCTGTACATCAAATTCGAGATGACAGAAATTAACAGATTGTTGTCATTACGCCGAATTGAACAGTGCATAGACGCTGTTCGTGCATGGATGGGCGACAATCAGCTGAAGATGAATGACGACAAAACGGTCGCACTTGTGCTATCATCACGCAACAATCGAGCGAACCACAACATCACAGTAATCCAAATTGGCGACTGCGATATAACGCCAAGTCCTACTGGCAGAAACATCGGCGTTATATTTGACACGGAAATTGCAATGGTCAGCCACGTTAAACATGTCTGCTGTACATCATACTACCATCTAAGGAACATTGCGTCGATCCGATCATGTCTCACACAGAAAGCCGCCGTCCGCCTTGTATATTCTCTTGTTATATCGAGAATTGACTACGCCAACTGTCTTCTGTATGATCTTCCACAGTGCCTAATATCTAAGTTACAAAGAGTCCAAAATGCCGCCGCTAGACTAGTGGTCCGCTGCCACAGACGTGAACATATTACACCAGTTCTCATGAAACTACACTGGCTCCCGGTGAAACAACGAGTGCAATACGCAATACTGCTACTGGTGTTTCGCGCACAACATCGACTGGCGCCACCTTCCATCACCGACCTACTCGAACAAAGAGCTACGCGGGTGTTACGCTCAACCACAAACAATGATTTCCACGTGCCGCCATCTCGCAGCCGATACGGTGACAGAATGTTTTCAGTAGCTGGTCCACGACTGTGGAACATTCTCCCTGCCGATATGAAGAAGACCTGTTGCTTCGTGACGTTTAAAAGACTATTGAAAACCCTCCTATTCCGGGCTGTGTATGAAGTGTAGACACTTGCCAGTTTATTTAATTTGTATTTTATTTTTTATCTATTTATTATCTTTTACATGTTTTACATTAATTTTACAAAATGTCGTATTCATTATTTTATTATCAATATACCATTTATTTTAATAATTATCTTTACCTAACTTATTTATTTAATTATTTATTACTATTACTTTTTATACATATTTTAGGTATTTTATTTACCTTAAGTTAATATTATCATTCTACAACACATGTATATATACTCATGTACAGCGCCTCCGAATGGATATTTCCAGATTTATGGCGCTTTATAAATGTTCTTCTTCTTCTTATTATTATTATGTATGTATGTATGTATGTATGTATGTATGTATGTATGTATGTATGTATGTATGTATGTATGTACGCATGTATGTATGTTATGTATGTATGCTTGAGGTTAACTGATACAAATTATTACACTATGCATGGCAGCATATGCCATAGTTGTAGCAGAAAGCCCGTGAAATAGTTTCTAGTTTCTAAAGTCGTAGGATCATACACTTGGCGGTTTTACCGAAAACAAGGTTTGTTTACATCCATACTTAGGCCGTGCGCCGCCTTCCAGTTACCTCATATTTACGGATCCAGAGTTACGTGATACGTCTGGAAACATCAGTGGTGATCACTACGCAATATCGTTCTCTGCTCGCTTGTCAAAACCACGCACAAATCGAGCGATTGTTAAATTTGAAAATTACGTGAGATCGATACTACAACATTCAAAGAATGTATTTGTCAGCACAAAAACCTATGTGACATTGAAGCCCCTCTCCATGACCTCATAACGAACTATAATCGCTGGTTGAATGATATCATCAATTCCCAGGCACCACTGTTAAATCGAACAATAACGCTCCGATCACACGCCCCATGGTACACGGGCACTCTTCGTGATGCTAAACGCAAACGACGGCAGCTAGAACGTCGCTGGCGCTCAACAAAATTGGAGGTACATCACCACATCTACCGTGTCTTTTGTTTCACTGTCAACAAGTCACTATATACGTGCCGCCAAATCTGAATACTATGAGACACAAATCAAGCAGAGTCGGCATGAAACTAAGGCGATGTTTCGAACGGTAAACACCCTGATGGGAAACAACAGAGGATGCCCATTGTCTAAACACACGTCAGATGCTCAACTCGCCGGTGACTTTTCACACTTTTTCACTGCAAAAGTGTCGATGATCCGCGACTCTTTGTGTCATGAAGACACCTCGTATCTTACGATACCAACAGATGATGACGTTCAAGTGACACTAGATACGTTTGTACCGACGACAAATGAAGAAATCATAGGCATCATAAAATCTTCGCCTGATACGTCTTGCAAACTGGACCCCATTCCAACTTGGCTACTGAAATCATGTGCTCGTGAACTAGCACCAATACTAGTGGCTATTGTGAATAGATCCTTTGAAACATCCAAAGTTCCTGCAGAGCTGAAGTACCCCCACATTAAAAGAAACCATCTCTTGATGCAGAGTTACTAAGCAGCTACCGACCAGTGTCAAACCTGCCATTCATCTCATCTCCAAGATAATGGAGAAAGTTGTTAATACTCGAATCGAGCAACATCTACTAGAAAACAATTTGCACGACCCATTGCGGTCTGCCTACATAAAACAACACTCAACCGAAACAGCTCTAATCAAGATACAACATGACATCGTCCAGGCACTTGACAGTGGACGTGTTGCAGCGCTCGGTTTGTTAGATTTGTCAGCAGCGTTCGACACGATTGATCACGCCATCCTACTCGAGAGATTGAAAGAAACACATGGCATTTCTGGCGATGCACTGTTATGGATGGCATCGTATTTGCGCCAGCGATGCCAACAAGTCATCATTGGTGAAGCTGTTTCGGCTGATGTAACACTGGGATATGGCGCCCCACAGGAATCGGTGCGTGGCCCAAAACTGTACTCACTTTACACACGACCACTCGGAAACATTATAAGGCATCATAACTTAGACGTGCAATTTTATACGGACGTCACACAATTATATGTCTCTTTCATGAATAGTGACCGTGAAGAACGTACAGCAGCAGTTACCCGGATGAATGATTGCATCAGAGACGTTCGTACTTGACTAACGAGAAATGTGATCAAGTTGAATGAGGATAAAACGGAAGTGATCTTGTTCACATCCAAACACGGACTTAAATCACTATCTAACATTACTGTTGCCGTCGGGGAACAACAACAACTACAATCATCTTCCGTCCGTGATCTTGGGGTTATCTACGATCAACACCTGAATATGAGTCAGCATGTACATTCGGTATGTCGAACAGGATACGACCACCTGAGGAATATTGGGAGAATTCGACGGTAACTCGCCCAAGATGCAACAAAGCCACTGGTACAGGGTGACCCCAAAAAACAGAACCCATACAAATGTTCATTAATCCTACATAGGTCCATCAAATTTCTTCAAATTTGGTAGATTCACACTTCAGTCTATGAATGATCTGTCCACACAGTTTTAGCCACCCGAGTCAGTTTGCATAGTTTTTATGTTCTTTTCAAAATGTGCTCCAAAATGGGCCGATGATGCCATGTTTGGAAATGGCTACCCATGCTGTGCACTTTTTGTGTGTGTAACGGCCTCTGTAAGACATCCTGCGGTGGAGCTGTACCCCAATACGCATTATTATTGCTATTGACATGTTCTGACAGCAGAAAGTGTGCTTCGTCTGAGAACCAGACATGATCCAAACATGGCATCATCGGCCCATTTTGGTTTGAGGATGAAAATGAGCAACCTCAAACGGTGAACAGGGAGCGCTATGTGGCAGTACTGAGGACGTTTTGGGCATCATTGGGACGACGCAGAGGAATGGATCGAGATCACCAGTGGTTCCAGCAAGACGGGACCACCCCCCACACACATCAAATGTCTCCCTAGCCTGGTTTAGAGAGCGATTTGATGACAGACTGATTAGCCGGAGGTGTGATGTTGAGTTGGCAGCGCATTCACCAGACTTGAACCCCCAGATTTTTATCTGTGGGGGTATATCAAGGACAATGTGTATGAGAACAATCCTCAAACAATAGGTGAACTGAAGGCAGCAATGTCAGGAAAGATCAGGCAAATAACCAAGGAGGAATGTGTGAGAGTAATTGAAAATTTTGCGCGACGTGTGCAAGTGTACCTTCAACGCAGAGGACAACATTTGGTGCACATTTAGAAAAGACCATAAAAACTATGCAAACTGACTCAGGTGGATAATAATTTGTAGACAGATCATCCATAGACTAATATTTGAATTGACCAAATTTGAAGAAATTTGATGGACCTATGTAGGATTAATGAACATTTGTATGGGTTCTGTATTTTTTTGGGTCACCCTGTACATGCCTTGGTGACCTCAAGATTGGATTACTGCAACTCGCTACTTTACGGTTTGCCCGCGAATCATCTTGCGAAGAAGCAACGTCTACAGAATGCTTGCGCGCGTGTCATCACAAGAACCGGTCGCCGCTCACACATCACTCCTATTCTAAAAGAACTTCGCTGGCTTCCAGTCCACCGCCGAAAACAGTATAAGATCTTGTCACACACCTACCGCGCGATACACCACCAATCGCCAGTCTACCTGAGTGATCTACTATCCGTCTACAGACCTACACGCTCTTTACGGTCAGAATCAACTATCTTTTGACCGTGCCACGAACCAGAACTGTAACATATGGAGGCAGAACTTTTACGAACGCAGCGGCGACGCTATGGAACAGTTTGCCTGGTAACATTAGAAATAGTGATACCTGCATCACATTTCAACGGCAACTGAAGACATTTCTGTTCCGGCAGCAATATGTACACAACAAATAGACTTATCAACCGTTTTAATAGCACTTGATATTTATTCTTACTAGTTCATTTATTTTAATGCCATGAATGTATATTTTATCCGTAATCTTACTATTTTTTATTCCCCTTTTAATTTATATATTTATTTGTTTATTATTATTATTATTTGATAGTTTTTATGTAATATATTACTTAATTATTTATTGCATTATAGAATTGTATTTTTACTCTTTAATTCAATTTACGACTATTGTTGTTTAGCTTTTATATGGTTTAACTAAATATTGTAATGTTTTAATTTCTCTGTAGATTTATTATTATTATTATTATTATTATTATTGTACTGTAAAGCGCCATAGAGCACCGTGTGATTATGGCGCTATATAAATATTGTATTTATTATTATTATTATTATTATACCACTCTAGATAGTTTATATCTTAAGATCCGGAAGTAATAGGTTTTGACGGATGTCATCTATAGAAATGGTGGTATATACTTGTCCGTAAATTCCAAACGTCTTACAAGACAACATGGCATAAAAAATACTGCCAAGGTGGAAATTTACTGAAGGTCAAAATTGATGCAATTTACTTCATCACATTGAACAATTCAAAATGTTGGCATCCTGA
>OZ024858.1:47292029-47302029 GCA_964017155.1 Oasisia sp. SBJ-2009 | reverse complement strand
ATGTCAATATTCTCCATGTTAACGTATAGGACTTCGTTTTGGTTTGGGTTGTAGATGAACACTTTGCCGGTGACAATGCTAACGGACATCATGTATTTTAATCGATTATTATGGTGGTTGCCATGGCAACGCCGGCTTGTACTTGTGTTTGGCGATCTTGACTAATAATGAAAAGTTCCATTTTTCGCGCAGTATATCCTGTTTGGGGCAAACGTATACACGTGTTATGATTGTGTGCATTTAGACAACTTGTCAGATATAAGTGCCTATCGAAACCACAATCATGTGACAATGTACAGCTATGTAAAATGCAAATCCCGTAAAAGACACATACGACCTAAAATTGTGGGGAGTGTCTATTATCTGCATTACATAAATCGCTATGTCTATGATAGTGTGGTAAACCCAATATTAAATCGGACATTTTAGATAAGAAAGGCATAACACAAGATATTGATTACCTGATTTTCCTAGTATTCATCATTCGGAAGTTACAACTGTCATCCATCGAATATTATTCTTGTGACCAGTCCCCAAATTAGCTCCAGTCGCGCGCTGCCACCGAACTCGCTATGAGCAACTTTAGAAGACTAAAATACATCCCTGTTAAATGTGCAGTGTTGCAGAAATATAAGTAATTTTGCGTCATCATTTTGTACTGCTTGCCGAAGTTGAAACGTTGCGAATTTATCATGTAATTTTATGTCTTTTATAATTATCGATCGTCGTTTCAGCAATTACATTGAAAACAATTATTTAGAACAGATCCAGAACTACGTAATTGGTTAGTTTTGAAAAAGTTCAATACGTACTGACACAAATTGTATTATTATAGAACAATGTTTCCGTGTGTGTGTGTGTGTGTGTTTGCGTGCGTGCGTGCGTGCGTGCGTGCGCGTGTGTGCGTGTGAGAGAGTGAGAGAGTGAGTGTGTGTATGTATATACGGGTGTGTGCGCGCGCGTGTGAGTGCGGGTGTGCGTTCGTTCGTTCGTTCGTAGAACCCCATTGAATCGCAATTTGTTTAATGTTTTTTTCGCGGGAGACTGCGTTTCCTCAAGCATCAGCATCGTTGAGTAACGCGGTTATTATACTTATAATACACACACACGCACGCATGCACGCACGCATGCACGCACGCACGCACGCACGCACACACACACACACACACACACACACACGTAGTTATTACATAGTAGCCACGTTGCGCTGTCGCACGTACGCTGTGACGACAGTAAATTATATATATATATATATATATATATATATATATATATATATATATATATATATATATATATATATCTGGCATCGATTCAACACTTGATCAACACTCGAGTCGGTGAAAGAATGTATGTCTAGAGTGATCACTGTGAAAATGTCATAATGATACTTTAAATTGATATTATCACATTATGTGTGATATATTGAATACATCACGACATCATCCCGTGACATATTGAAATGTCGCGAAACTCATTATTACTATGCTAACTATAAAATAAATCATTACACATTGAAAATCTATATACCGTAACAGTGGTATGTGCATGGGATTATCTTTGCCTGGAAAGCCCCAATTTACAATCCCGAACTATATAGGCTCATATTGCAACGTATGCCTATACAATGAATTTTGGCCGGCATGCAACATCCACGTTTACAGTTATATATCTACCCGTTTGGAGAACCACGGCGACCAATCCTGGATATAATTCCCTGCATTTATGACACTTTAGTAAATATGTTATGCTAACTGTAATCCACGAGAACAAATTAAAGGATCAGCTCGGTGGGATACACCTGAAAGATAAAAAAAGAAAATGGCATCAAAGCGACAGGAATGGAAGACCATGATTGCTGCTGACGTTCCCAGCGAGCAACACGGCTAAGTGTCTAGGTAAGTGCATGCTGTAATTGTATGGGTGGGTCCAGCTACCTGCGTGTGGTTGGTTTCCTTCAAGCTTGCTGTTAAATTATCACGTACACATTGTATATTATATGGATTTAATTGAAAATGCCTTATGTATGTTATTGACCCCAAGCTATACATAGTTATGAAGGGGTTTTGGGGCGCATTGACGCCTTCCCCTTCTACAAATGGATTTCTTCTTTAAATTGAAACTTGTCTTTTGTCATTTTATGGGTGGGTCCAGCTACATGCGTGTGGTTGGTTCCCTTCAAGTTTGCTGTTAAATTATCACGTACACATTGTATATTATATGGATTTAATTGAAAATGCCTTATGTATGTTATTGACCCCAAACTATACATAGATAAATAGTTATGAAGGGGTTTTGGGGCGCATTGACGCCTTCCCCTTCTACAAATGGATTTCTTCTTTAAATTGAAACTTGTCTTTTGTCATTTTATGGGTGGGTCCAGCTACCTGCGTGTGGTTGGTTCCCTTTAAGTTTGCTGTTAATTATCATGTACATATTGTATATTATATGGATTTAATTGTTGACTTAATACAAAGCTCTACTCTAGCTGCTACAACTGTACAACAGCCTTGTTATTTACAGCAAATTACTGTATATATACACGTTAAAGTATTTGATACCTATACAATAATTAACTCACTTTCTGGAAGACATGTCAGGATAGATTTTAAGCTGGCTGCTGGAGATCAAGCTGTTTTGCCTGTCAGCTCATATATTTTGCACTTAGCAGTTGCTCGACCATTGAACTTTTTATGATGCAGTGAGCTTCATGATTATAAAAAAAAAAATTATGTTTTTATTTATTTTATGTTAGTTATAAGGCAGTCTAAACATTCCACCCACATCTTGATGGTGTTATAATTATAAACTAAGTACATCAGCATACTGAATGGGGGGATATTGGCACTCAATTCTCACACTTTTGGAGGGGGGCTATGGTGGGACAGGGGGTAGAAATACGTATTTACCAGCCGTTGGTCATGGTCTGGTGCCAGTTTATTCTCTATAATATAGCCTTGCATTTTCATCATGCAGATTTAATTATTTCAGATCCAAATACATAATTATATTGATACATAATATATACATAGTAGCTAGAGCACATGCATAAACAACACGTACAGTTCCTTTCGATCAGTGGCACTGCACTTACACCATATTATTATGTAAGTAGTCTCATTATCCTGATACTACTACACACGACTGCAACTACAAGGGACTTATTAAATCTATTTCAACATATCTATCGTAAATTTATAAACAAAATTTCTTACAACTAGTTTATAGTCATGAAATTAACTGATTACGATTCCTACTAGCGAGACAGACAGGTCACAGTCAGCACAGACTTAACAGAGTGCTTGCTAGCAGCTAGGTTTGTTTTCTGCGTTTCGTAAATGAGCTTAGATATCAACAGCGGCAAATACATCGTTTGCAAGCTTGTTACAACTTGCATTTACAGTTACGTGTCACAAGTAGACTGAATAAAAGTGCATATAACACATAATAAATAACACTTAGTTAAGTTCGTAAACATGAAGGACATTTTCGGCCAGCTGGAAGAACGCGCCAAATGAAATCACCGTAGCCGGAAGGAAGTGACCTAGATTCCTATATCATGCGCGAGGAGGGGAGGTACCAATTTTCCAACTTTAAGTGTTTTGCGCGCTTGCGGGGAAACTAATGCTCTACATTTGTTAACCGCCAGGGCGGCCTTACCACAGATTATAGGCCGGGAGCCAGGTCCAGCTCTCATGGTGTTTTCTGCTAAGCTTTTTTCACTATCATTTCCTGTTAACCTATACCGTGGGCCATCGCAAGTTTGTAATGACCACTCCCAACTCGGGGCCTTTCGCCCCCAGGGGGCCAACCCCCCCCTTTTCGGACCTAAGATTAGGTATATACAAATATTGTGTCACTGTGACGTCAAAAATAGACATAGAAAAAAACATTGCATCCCAAGAATGACGAAAAATCGTCCTCCGCCTGACACGTTCATGTCATAAATTAATATTTACATGCCTTTCGAAATAAACGATATGGACTCTTTACCAAATAGAAAACTACCCAAGGCCATAAGCTTCAATTTGGTACCAAAACGACCTCTCTATCTTGAAAATTGTGTCCGCTGTGGGTGAAATGCCTAACGTACCCCCTAAATCACTGAAATTTCCAGTTTTTGGATGTCGGGTCTTCTAATGTGCTACCATCTTAAATTTTTGGACAATAACCTTGATCTTCAAGTTGATTTAATGTTTATCAGTGTTGTTCAAGTTTACTGTGCATATTTGAATTCTATATATGGTCAAGGTCAACGATAAAGGTTCAAGGTCAATTGATTTTAACCCCACGCATATACTGCGTGGGCGCAGAAATCAAGCTATGCTTGACCATGTGGCATGTAGTTCCTCGTTTTAAAGCCCTGCACATCTACATGTCGATTCTAGATTTTGTCTCGTCATATAATCAAGTAAGCGAATGTGTTATTGGGTATGTACGTAGTTAATAATGCGCGTATTGTAATATTCGTTTTTTCCGATAAAGCCAAATGATACGGAAAAGAGAGCCGTCGAATGATTTTCCATATATTATTCTATTGTTCAGTATACTAGAGGTCTGCGTAAAAACAGAAGAACGCAGGCAGACTAATTACAGTTGCATGCAATCATGGTAGTTATATCCATCATTAACATCAGATTATAAAACTACAGAGGAATTCTACACCGAACTATATGGCATCGAAAAAGTACTATAATTCTCACCACGTCGAAAGACGTAACAAGAATGGGCAGCATCAGCAATGACCATGTAGATATTAATATGCTAAAAACAGGAAACATTACCTTCTCTAAGACACCAAGTGAATATCAGAAAGACGAATACTACAGAATAGAAGAACGCAAAGATGGTGCTAATCTACATGAAATGAAATACCAAATATACAAGGAACTACAGATATCTTCTCAAACACCTATAGAGTAGTCTAGAAATTGCAACTGAAAGGCTTGAAAAGACATTCGACAAAAACCAAGTAAGAGAGCAATCTGTGTTTAGATGCAGATACTCAGTAACAGAGTACATCCGTGCCACTTCAATTCCAGATGTAGAAGACGTGATGATGATTAATTGTCATCGTACTAATCGTTTTCGTCCTCGTCACAACCGTCAACAGAGTGGATTTCATCTGTGATTTCTTCGTCATTTCCATATCAACTAGACGTCCTCCTCAAACCAAAGTGGTTCCAGTTTTCCCGCTTCTGTGACATGATAACCATGGTCAAGGGGACGGTATTTCTGGGAAATGATCGAGAGCCCTGCGCCAGATACATATTTGGAAATTGACTCTCTTTGTGTGCTGGGCGAGAACCCGTTTGCAGGGCGGACATTTGGAGAGATCAATGGAGAGACCAGGCCGAAGGTCAACGTTTGAACACCATTATGTTCTTGACCTTGATCTCTCTAGTCACATTAACTTGCTTCACCGTACCATACGTTGCGTTACGAAACTCGGTTGCAGACATGCCACATTTATGGGATGGCAATCCGTATTTTTGACCTAAAATTTTGTAAGAATCCGTATCAATCCGTATCACTAATAAGATCTTCCAGTTAACTGGTCTATGGTATTAAGGCCTTTAAAAAACGTATGTGTATGTGTTTGGAATGTCATTCTGCACCACTCCCGCTAAAAAGAAGTCATATATATATTTTGGAATTGTGTTTTTCGATCAATTAATGCTGTCAAGTCGACGGAAATAAGCCGATGTCACAAGGCGCAAGCAATTAGTGCAGCCCAGACAGATCGGGACATCAAACCCCGGCTTTGTTTGTCAAAGGCGATGTCTAGCGTGTACATTGCGAAGTCTAAAAAAACAATTAGCCATATTTAATACATTTATGCTTAAAACAAATATATATGCATTATAATAGAATACCAATCCTTAGTTTTGGGGACGTATTCGCAAATCGCAGGGCATCGCATTTGCGGTCGTGATACGTCTGGGGAGCGCTATGTATTGCTCACGCCCAGACCCAGTGAATCGGCTTATTTACGTCAACTCGACGACATTAAATTGATATAAAACACAATTAAAAAAAATGTTATCCGACTTTGTTTTAGCTGGTGTAATGCAGGATGACATTCCAAACACATACACATCGAAAAAACGTGGTAAACCCGTTTTGAAAAGGCCCTGGTAATGTAGGCCAGTTAACTGGAAAATTACCGACGTTTTAATTCACTTCAGCACGCTTAAGCTGCGTACCGCAAAACAGACAGGGTCATCAAATAATAACAATTTATCTCAGCAGTTCGTGCGTATATCGAAGTTTCACTGACAAGTCAACATCTTCAAATCAGAAATACAGCCTAAGTAAATCGATTCGAAACGAACGAACTAAACAACCGATTAGTTTATTGTACTATTGTAGCGCGTAATAGATGGCGCGCTGGTAAATGTGTTGTTCTGAAAACTGCGGCTCGTGGCTCAACGGGTGTGAACAGGGCGCGTGGCAGGCGCGTGACGATTATAAAAACCAATTCAGGAAATGGAGCTCGACCCGCGAAATCGCCTGTAGTCTTAGTCACTAACAGTAAACGATTATTCCATTGTGCTGTAGTTTTGTGAAGAATATAAGGACGGAATGTGGTTAAAAATAACGTCTCCATAAATTTAGTTAAAATCCGTATCAAAATGGAGTACGGCCGTATCACTTAAAAAACCGCCAAAACCCATATCGAATACGGGTAATCCGTATCATGTGGCATGTCTGCGGTTGTCGAGTGATTAAACTGGTGTTGGACACAATGTGAGTTGTTTCTGTATTATATGAGTTTTTGTTGGCTGCCGATTTAACCGACAGATCGGCCTAACCCCAGATTAGGGTAGAGACGCCGATTGGTTCTCAAGCCGAATTTGAAATAACAAATTAAATAACGATACTTTTTATCGGATAATGTTGTATTATATAAAATATTAAATATTAAACATTATACTAACACAAAAATCAATATAAATACAAATTTGCAATTGTTTATCAAATTTGACTTACGGCAGGGTTAACCAATATCCGTGAGGTGGCAGCATTGTTTAGCCCCACAGGGCAAGGTAGACTATTGTAGGTGTAAACAGAGATAGCTATATAATAGGGCGGCCATATTTAGCATGGTACGTGACACCAGTATGACACTGACAGTCGTAGTCTAGTACGTACTACAGCTGTCAATACGGCGATCTAGGTCATGATTTATTTAAGCAACAAGTGTTCCAGAACAATTTAGTATTCTTCTAATTACAATTAGAGATGAGGAAGGTTCACAAATGCTCACAGAGAAACTAGTAATTGTGTCTAAGTGGAGGGACTATTTCAACGACCTATTGAATTGCCCAGCAACTGCTAGAGAAGAAGCACCGATCAATATCCAGTCCAGGAAGACATGGCAAACCCACCAACATTAGAGGAAATCTTAGCTGCCATCAAATCAATAAAATCAGGAAAAACACCAGGTCTAGATGGCACACCTGCTGAAACCTATAAATATGGAGGTACAACTCTTCATGCTCAATTGCTGAAATTCTACCGCATTTGTTGGACAGCTAAAGAACTACCACAACACTTCAAAGATGATTAGGTAATTACAATGTACAAAAAGAAGGGTGACCGTAGTGACTGTGGGAATTACCGAGGCCTTTCGTTACTCTCAACTGCGGGGACAATTCTGGTTAAAAAATCCTCCTGAAAAGACTACAGACCATTGTAGAGGTGATCGTCTCAGAAAGTCAATATGGATTTCGTCGCTCTACACTCGATATGATATTCACCTTTGCGACAGCTACCGGCAATTATGCTGCCAACACTTCTGTACTCAACGGAGACATACACTCTCTACCGTCGCCACTTTAGAAAACATTCCCAAATGCATCTCCGACATATACGACAAATCCGTCGAATCACATGGATATACCACATTCCATATCCGATATAAAGATGTAGTCAAACGACACCTAATGGCAACACACATAGCCGTAGACACCTGGGAGACTCTTGCACAAGATCTAGAACAGTGAAAACAGGCCACTCACAAAAGAGAGCGCCGTATTGAAGAAAAAATACCAACATGATCATAATCTCTGTCATGGCTTTCCTGATGTTTCTACCCCTATCATCTTCTGTGTCGACTGCGGGAGAGGCTTTGCAGATCAGATTGGACTAATCACTAATCTCTCACCGACGAGCAAAGCACATGGCTGAAGCCCTACACAGATGTCATCATCGGTGAGCGGTGGACAGCAGGGAGAGAGAGAGAGAGAGAGAGAGAGAGAGAGAGAGACAGAGAGACAGAGACAGAGACAGAGACAGAGACAGAGACAGAGACAGAGACAGAGACAGAGACAGAGACAGAGACAGAGACAGAGACAGAGACAGAGACAGAGACAGAGACAGAGACAGAGACAGAGACAGAGACAGAGACAGAGACAGAGGGACAGAGAGGCGGGGAGGCAGAGAGACAGAGACAGACAGAAAGACAGAGACAGACAGAGAGGCAGAGAGGCAGGGAGGCAGGGAGGCAGAGAGGCAGAGAAGCAGCGAGGCAGAGAGGCAGAGAGGCAGAAAAGCAGAGAGAGAGAGAGAGAGAGAGAGAGAGAGAGAGGCAGAGAGGCAGAGACAGGGAGAGAGAGAGAGAGAGAGAGAGAGAGAGAGAGAGAGAGAGAGAGAGGCGGGGAGGCAGAGATGCAGAGAGGCAAAGAGGCAGGGAGGCAGAGAAACAGAGAGCCAGAGAGACAGAGAGACAGATAGATAGAGAAACAGAGACAGGCAGAGAGGCAGAGAGGCATAGAGAGAGAGAGAGAGAGAGAGGAGAGAGATAGAGAGAGAGAGGGAGAGAGAGAGAGAGAGAGAGACTATTAATGTTAAGCATCGCATCGAAGAGTGACGACAACCTCGACACATGTATGTCAATTAGCTAAAAGATAAGCCCATATGTCCTGTATTTGTGACAAACTAACACCAGCGCCTGACAAAGCACAATACCGAGTAAAATGCTGTAACACAGATACAATGGTCCCGCAGGCAGTAGCAGGGCCGCCATGCCAAACAGGAGCACACTCGTCTTTGCGACTAGTAGTAAATATCACTAGGTCAATGCAATGGTAGCACAAGCGCGCTTATACAAAACTGCATGTGACTGTGACTATATGCACCGTCGGATACAGGTTAAACGTTCTTCAGACTTTGCCAGAAATGTATAAAGAGAGTAGCCACGCAAGATTAGACTGCTCGTAGGCTGATCGGTGACAGATAACGTGTACGGTATCCTGGTTATTGTTGACAGGTCAGTGATACGGACCATGTAAGAGTACTGCAGATAGATTATATGGACCATGTACGACTACTAGGATGGTGGACAGGCTGATCCTATGGACCATGTAAGACTACCACGTTAGGCGGCAGATAGAATATATGGACCATGTAAGACCATCAAGGTAGTGGGTAAGTCGATGATATGGACCATGTGAGACTACATGTTTAGTGAGTAGGTCGATGATATGGACTAGGTAAGACCATATCAGGTTAGTGGGTAAGTCGTTGATATGGACCATGTGAGACTACATGTTTAGTGAGTAGGTCGATGATATGAACCATGTAAGACCATCAGGTTGGTGAGTAAGTCGATGATATGGACCATGTGAGACTACATGTTTAGTGTGTAGGTCAATGGTATGGATCATGTAAGACCATTAGGTTAGTGGGTGTGTCGGTGACATGGACCATGTTAGACTACATGTTTAGTGAGTAGGTCGATGGTATGGACCACGTAAGACCATCAGGTTAGTGGGTAAGTCGATGATATGGATCATGTGAGACTACATGCTTAGTGGGTAGGTCGATGGTATGGACCATGTAAGACCATCAGGTTAGTTGGTAAGTCGATGACATGGACCATGTGAGACTACATGCTTAGTGGGTAGGTCGATGGTATGGACCACGTAAGACCATCAGGTTAGTTGGTAAGTCGATGACATGGACCATGTGAGACTACATGCTTAGTGGGTAGGTC
>OZ024858.1:47222029-47282029 GCA_964017155.1 Oasisia sp. SBJ-2009 | reverse complement strand
GGTTGATGTTATTACATTATAGGGTGGTTATTACATTATCGGTTGATTTTATTACATTATCGGGTAGTTATTACATTACCGGGCGATTATTACATTATCGGTTGTAACAATCGCCGGTATAGTATATACTTTGGGTCTAACGTAGAATACAGAGTGACGATATCGCTATGTAATCTCACTGGTGTAGAACACACGTATTCATGAGTCACTTACCGCCAACTTCGACGCTGAGACCAACAAGACGGCGAGGACATACACACGTTGGACAATTGGTCTCATGTTCCTTGATTTACTGCCCAGCACTTGTCCAAGGCGACATACTGGTCACTGCGAATCTGAGAGAAATATGGACTTCCAACGCGTCTCGATCATCGAAACCAGAGAGAAGCTGTTCAAAAATGCTGCGACATTCACATGTGGCCCGCGAGTATATGACGGTATAGGTGACTTGGCATAAACTCCTTTGTCGTAAGGGCAGCCAATCATTGACAAGCGATACGATCAAGTGAATTTGTTTATTGAAACCAACCCGGAAGAAATGCTGAATGTAAGATACAATCTACCACAGAGCAGGTGTATCGACATTACATAAAGCGCCTGTTTTGGCAATGCGCACCTGCTCGGTTACAGGTCAATATTTCAATTCATTTCAATATCTTCATTTCAGACTGTCATACAGATGTCCACATAAACATTAAAAAATACAAGTGACTAGAAAAATATAAAAGTATTGCACATGGTAAATAAATAAAAACATTGCATAACGGTACCATTGTGCAATGTTTTCAGTCAAAAACTATTATGTATATGCAATATCTGAATGCAACGACAACACTGAAATCATTTATCCAAATCAACAAAACCACATGTTCAAGGAAGTATTTTATCGCTTGATGGATACACTTCAAGACAACATTAAATCAGCAGAAAACAGTATTGCATTTCCCCACCGCGTTAGTACCTGGTCAGGGCAAAGGATAACAATATAATTATATTCTATTCGCTAGAGGACACTACTGTCTTTTGACGTTGTGCTTATTTGAGTAACGCTCAAGACAAAAATGCTTACATTTTACAGTTATAATGAAATCTTAACAAAATAAACTAATAACGTAATGACAAATGATGCATGTTAGCAAAGTATACCCTGCGCAAGACTGACAGTAATTGCCACGACGCGGATTAATTGATATTTGAGGGTTGATATTTTGCGACGATACGTTTATAAACATTAGTTTAGAACACAACAAAACACGAATGCAAAAAATATCGTGGTAACTATATATTTACATGGCATAAAATGCTTAATGTTATTGAAACAAAATAATTTATTTTATTATGTTCTATCTAAAGATTACACAAAAAGCAGCTGATATAAGCGGCACGAATGCAAAAAATATCGTGGTAAGTATATATTTACATGGCATAAAATGCTTAATGTTATTGAAACAAAATAATTTATTTTATTATGTTCTATCTAAAGATTACACAAAAAGCAGCTGATATCGTGGTAACTATATATTTACATGGCATAAAATGCTTAATGTTATTGAAACAAAATAATTTATTTTATTATGTTCTATCTAAAGATTACACAAAAAGCAGCTGATATAAGCGGCACGAATGCAAAAAATATCGTGGTAAGTATATATTTACATGGCATAAAATGCTTAATGTTATTGAAACAAAATAATTTATTTTATTATGTTCTATCTAAAGATTACACAAAAAGCAGCTGATATAAGCGGCACCGCCCCCCCCCCCCCCCCCCCCCCCACTACGCGCAACGTCAGCGCGACGTCAGACGAAGGCGGCGTAAACAACAACTGCTTGCATAATCAACCACAGACCGAGTAGTAGTCATAGCAGTTCGGGAATCCTGTTGCCGTAAAGATGTTGAAGGGCTATAATCACATAGCCCAAGCGGCAATGGGAACACTGTTTACCTGGAGTATTACGGCCCTTGGTAGCGCTTTGGTTTTTGTGTTCTCGGGCGCACAGGTGAGACCGTTCATTTTGAGCCGTATGGTGGGCGATAATGGAAGATAATTGCCACGTAAATGCATGCAAACACTCAAAAAGAAAGATGCTATAATTAGAATATGAACAGCTCTGCAGAGAGTATGTATACGCATGGGTATAAGTGAACTTCTGTCTTTTATGTTTGATTTATCCATCCATTATCTAAATTTGTATATTTGGTAAGTTATAACAACTAGTATTATGGAATTAGTAGACTAGGTCTAGGCCAGGGCCCAGGGTCTACTTTAACTCAAGGCAGTTTGGGCACATTCGGTGAAGATAGAATGGCCGAGATGTCCCAAGTCACTTATATTCTGGGGCCTGGGCGATTGATATATCACTTCAGAAATGCAGTGTTTTGTAACACAATTATTATCATGTGTGAACACCCTAACCTTTGATACATAATTATAGTCCACATGTGGTGTCACATTTGTTTGAAATCACTGTGTAAAATATAAAATAAAATAAATATTGTTTCTCCACTAAAATTGAATTGAATTGAAATTTATTTTCAACA
The DNA here is from genome assembly GCA_964017155.1 of Oasisia sp. SBJ-2009. Lineage (NCBI taxonomy): Eukaryota > Metazoa > Annelida > Polychaeta > Sabellida > Siboglinidae > Oasisia > Oasisia sp. SBJ-2009. Next base: position 47,279,487 of record OZ024858.1, on the reverse strand, counting down.
ACATCAACTACTACATTATAAATACAGTTCATACAATACAAATTGTTGAAATGAAATAGTAACATGTATAATAATGGTTTTTATTAAGTTACTTCCCGAATACATTGATGAATACTAAACATGTGAAGTATACAGCCAATTTATGACAATGTATAGATTTATTAATTTCTTTCTCTGACATGTTCCAGAGAAAGGTGTTGGATGGATGCTTAGGGTTTGCTGCTGGGGTGAGTATTACACTGAAAGTGCTGTATTAAATAAGACATAATATTGGCTACAGTAACAAATTTGAGTAAGGTGGCGAGCCTATGAAGTTGCTAAGTGGCTAAAGTTTAAAATTTGCAACATGGCTTCCTTCAGTTATTTTTGGCGTTCTAATAATTTAAATAAACTCATTAGTTATCACTGTAATAACTGATGATGCTTCTCTGAAGTTTAAAATAACTTGTTACAGACTTGTTGACATTTCGCATCAGGAATAATAATAATATATTTGTTTACAAACGTACACACACACACACACACACACACACACACACACACACACACACACACACACACACACACACACACACACACACACACACACACACAATTGTCAGTTTGTCACACACACAATTGTCACACACACACACACACACACACACATCACATGGATATATATGTTCTGTGTCCACAGGTGATGACCGCTGCCTCCTACTGGTCACTACTGGCCCCGGCAATTGAACTGGCCAATCATTCTGGCTACTATGGCGCCAATGGTGAATACACCTTCGCACCTATCGCTGTCGGCTTTGGTCTGGGAGCGGGCTTTGTGTACGGTGCAGATGAGTTGTTGTCCCGTCTGGTGAGTCTCCCACAGTGTTGTGCTGGTTTACCCTACATGTACTGCAGTGTTTCCCCGGGGTAAACTGATGGGTGAGGTGGCCGAGGTGATAGGGTGAACCGGGCAAGTGTCTCGGGGCATGCCACACAGAGCTATTTTAAAAACTAGTTTCAAACTGATACATTAAAAACTGCATTTAAGTAAACAAATGTAACCGATTCCCTGGCATATGATGGGAATAGAAGTTACAATGTAAATGTGTTTGTAGCATTAATTGCTAGTAAATAGTCACCAAGAACACAGAAAATAGCTAAGAGTTGGCAGTTTTGGCATATTTTGGGTGAGGTGGCTTATAAAACCAGCGAGGTTCATCATAAAGCACGGGAAACACTGCTACTGTACTTACATATAATTATGCTGTACCTGGGGTATGTTATGTGTACAGTTTCATATAAGTGATTTTAAGTTTTTGTATGTGGTCATTTATGGTGTCCAACTCGTCCGCACTGTTTTTAACCCTGCAGGTGACCAAGAAAAATACTCTGTGGCACACTGTTCCAATAAAAATCATAACTTCGCTAATATTGGTCATAAAAATATGAATGATGCATCATTTTAACGCTAAAATGTTGCTTTATTATAATAAAATTATAATATATGTAGAACAAATGAAAATCAAGCGGATATTTGTATTTGAAATTGAACTAAAAAAAAAACACCCATTTCATCCTGCTGCCAGAAAATGATCGTGTGGACGAATATACTTCATCATTTAGACAAATGTAGATTCATATATTAGCTGCGAAATGAAACAAATCCGTTGAGAACTATGATATTTATGATTTTTTTCGACATAAAATAATTTGGTGAATTTTCACCCCCAAAACGCCTCCAAAGTCAATCAAACTACATGAACTAATATAATAACCTTGTTTATGAATACTGTCAAGCATTTTGTCAAAATATCAACGCAGAAACTTGAGATAATCCAAATGAAAGTTGCGAAGCGGATAAACAGTTGTTTACCGCGCTGCCATTTTGTCTTCAACTTTGGCTTCGCAGGGAGGATGACGCTACATTTGAAATCGCGGTTCTGATTGGCTGAATGGACTGAACCCACATGGTTTATTTTTGGCAGATTGGCCACTCACAGAGCTTTCTTTTGATACCGAATATGTGGGGGTGTCGACTTTATGAATGGATGCGTAAATTCATTCATCTGGACATAGTAAAATCTCCCAAATCTCATGGGCAGCAACTGTATCACATGCTTTTTAAACTCGACTGCGAAGAATCTGTCACTGAATCTACGCAAGGAAAAATATACACGATCTAGAAAAATCTGTCAGCTATCCAATGATACCAAATTTTCGCCTATCAGATTAGCGTAATGGAAATGAAAATTGTTACAACAGAGGCAGGTGCATTTGGGCCGATTTTCAGCCCTGGTCACCTGCAGGGTTAAAGAACAGAACATCAAAAAATGTATTATGACCTGTAAAAAACAAGACATGAGTACGCTAAAAATAAATAATGTTGAGCAGAAGATCAATGTTTCCCACTTTGCCAAGACTAGACGTTGACACTGAAGTGGATTTATTTAAAATGACCCAGCGCTTTTTTTTAAGCTGATGGGCCATTTTGTGTCACCAGTTTTTATATATTTCTGATCAGTTAATCTGGCCTTTATGTAATTTGTCACGGATTGCAACACAATTTGATAATCATCGTCCACTACACACTCATCTCTGAATTTACAGTCACTGTTAACTTGCTGACTTGGCATGCTGGCTATTAATCATACATATTATGACACCGCCAGGAACCAATTACCAAATATGAAACACAATTTAAGGTAAACAATATAAATGCCAGTGTGTGACTAGACCAGTGAAATAGTGCGTCTAATTGGTTCATTCATTCATGTATCAATTGTGTCTCTGTATTCCTGTTGCTATTTCATAAGGTGCCATCTACTGAATCGCATTACCCCAGATTGCAAGTTTTTAATTCATTTTTTAATGCATACATCTGCCAAACTTGTGGCAATAACTTTTTCCAGTAAGTTTTCAAATCTAATGGACTGCTTTGTCAGTAGGTAAGACTCCATACAGTACCTTAAAGTCAAGATATGCCGGTGCATGATTAGTACCATATACAAGTAGCATAATGCACTAAGTGTTTGTCTGGCACCAGTGCACTGGTACATCGCATTCAGTAGCGCCAAGCACCAGTGCATCAAATTCAGTAGCACTGTGCATCACATTCAGTAACACAGCATAGCTTTATGCAGAGACCCGTCCACCCATCATTTGGACGGGTAAAAACTGTTGTGGGGGTGTAGAAATATGGGTGGGCAGAAGGAGCAAAAAGGTCTTCCAAAACCATAGATATTGTCAGTTATGCCTCAAACAGGGTCGGTATGGGGCCTTGAAAGTCTTGAAAAGCCTTGAATTTGATTGAACCAAATTCAAGGCCTTGAAATCCTTGAACTTTGTAAAGTAGTCTTGAAAAGTCTTGAATTTAGTTGTGGTAAATAAAATATTTTTTTGACTCAATTGTCATGACAAACTAACAGATGTAGGCCAGTGGCAGTCGGGCGGAACGGAAAACTGATGCACAAAAATAACTCGCTGGTCTTAGTTGGGTAAAATAAGTTGGTCGAGTGTGGTGCGATTCATTTCAATTGATGTTTTCAATGTTAATTTACTGCAATTAAAAGTTCAGACATCATTAAAATAGTCTTGAATTTATTTTTCAAACAGCCTTAAAAAGTCTTGAATAGCCTTGAATTTCAAATGTCCAGATGTGTACGGACCCTGCTCAAAAGTGAGTGTAAATGGTGTCACATGTGTTTGTAGTCCATTTTAGGTCATTGGACACATTTAAAGTTTGTCAACTTCCTTAACAGTTCACATCCATGTGTCCACCAAAACATGTATGACTGGCAATAATTTGGTCCTGCATAAAGTATGTGCATTAGTTGGTAACTGTCACCGTGTCGTGTGTGTCCAGGGCATTCACTCGGACCCAGCCATCAGTCTGGCCAAGACGACCACGACAAAGACGGTGGAACCAAACAGTGCTGACACTCTGCAGGACTCGGCGGTAGAGATGGATGACTTACAGTTCAGAGGTGTGTACTGTCGCATCGTCAACTCACAGATAGTTACTGAGAGCATGATTATTGCATTACTAGTTTGAAATAAACGGCCCCACTGCCAGACTACAACCACTGACCACTGCCCATGTATAGTTACTAAGCTTAATAGTTACAGGCCCAACATTATGAGTCTGATCTCTCTCGCTTCAGTGTGTAATGTGTAGATACTGTTTTTATTACAAACACATTTAACCTCGTAGTGTCTTCAGTGTAATTGTTATATGTATCAGTTTAAATTCACAGTATATGTTCTTCAATTCTACTTAATAACTGATATCTGGAATTATACATTTTGTTTGTCCCATTAATGCATCATTGTAATGGAAAACATCTAAAATGTGGTGTAATATTAATTGCTATAAAAATGGTGGAAGTGTAACTGAAATGAGAAATTAAACATATTTGTAATTGGTTAGAGTTTGTATAGTTGAACCACTAGTTAACCTGGTAAGTGGTAACCTTTAACCTTCATTGTCACCATTTTCTCAAAATGAGTGGTGAAGCTGCAAGGTTTGTTTACAGGTGAAGCATCAGTTGGTAAACGTAGTAAGCAGATTGTAAATCGTGTAACATGCCATGTTGAGCATCAAAGCTTCAAATTTTGTACTTTTTCTTTTGGTGAACAGATTTACCTTTTGACACTGTTTGCATGTCAGCAATATGAAATGCATACCTTGTGTGATTTACTTAGTAGAGCTACAGTAACGTAAGTTGTAATCACAATAGATTGATTCCAGTAAATCCCTGTAACTATTATTTGTGAGTAATCTTGTAGAATAGTAACTTAATAATGAAGTTATCTTGCCAACAATGTGGTGGTGGTTCCTGTTTTAGTGATATACATATATATGTAGTTGTATTGGTGACTGGTGGAATGGTAGATTGATGTTAATATGGGTGAATGGTGTACCATTTAGACAACTAGACAACACATGAAAGCACTAAAATATCTTGTCCACAATGTCCTAATAGATGTTATTTGTTATAAAATATTAATGATTTCAAACACACTAAGTAATTTTGCATCCTATAAAAAATACATTCATCTGAGTGACTAACTGACCTATCATACACTAAATAAATGGGCAAGGGAGAAGTGGGGTGAAGTATTATGGCAATTGAGGTTGCCTGAGAATATGTCTGATCACTTTCTGTTACCAACATAAGTTTTACTGAATCACAGCTGAAAGGAACCAGGACATGTTGAAGTGACACTTTACTGTGTTATATTATCCTCTGTCTCATTGTGCATAATTCAGCCATTGTCAGTCCAGTGTCCATTGTCTATCCTTCTCTTCTTGCATGCGACACTGTCCATGTTGTTGCCTCATGTGGAGAGATGTGTATGTTGACGTGTGTTTCTCAGACAGTCCACGTTACGACACTGGGTCTATAGAGACAGAAGACGTAACTGTAGGAGTAGGAGAGAGTCAGCCAGGTTGGTTTCGGAGCGCAACCGTAGTTTCTCATCGTTGATTACTTAGTATGCTCTGCAAGTAATAACGCATGTGTGTCTTACTAACATTTCCTTACTTGTATTTCATTTATCAATCACAATCACACTTTTCCAACATATACATACCAATTTACACTTTCCATCATTTTACCGATTTACACTCCTAATAAATGGTGATTTACACTTTTCCAACACATGCATACCGATTGAAACTTTTCCAACATACATGCACCGATTTACACCTTTGCATACCGATTTACACTTTTCCAACATTTGCATATCGACTTACACCACTAATAAATATTGATCTACATTCCACTAACATATGAATGCTGATTTACACTCCGTCAATACAATCTACCCGTTTAAACTTATCCATCTTCAGTGAACTGATTAGTAGTCATCCAACAGACATGACCAGATTTGCATCTCTCCAAAACAAGTGTACTGATGGCATACTTCCGCTTTGTATTCTAGATTTCTAGCCCAGGTTTCCTATTTGGGTCCTGTTATCTTGGTGATATTAATTTAATTGTCTGATAGTATTTTCAGTTTGTGAATACAATTATTTCAAAATTACACTGATCTTTTTTTATCTTGCACATAATTTGCCCGTTTCATCCGCTTTATGACGCTTTTTGTTGCATGTTACAATATTAACCTTTCTTGTTGATTTTTTATGTTTTAAGGTTTTTTATTTAAAGTTCTTTATATTAATAATGTGCAATTTATTATTATTATTGTAGAATACTTTCATACTTATAACACATGCTTCATGTAGTGGAACTGTGTGAAGCAGATTCATTCACATGGTCGTGTCTCAATGTAGATACTTTAATTACACACAGGGAATTACAACTCTTAAGTCTTGAGATATGTTGACTTTGTTTGTAATTTATTGCTTTTTCCATGTAACATCATATAGTCATGTGTGATATTTATTTTATTGTGTTTAATTTTAAATCTGCGAGTATCAATCAAGTTGAAAATGTGTTAGAAATCCTACAAAACAGGAATGCTACTAACATGTGTTAATTGCATTGAATAACTAACGCAAATCTGCAACTAATTACAGTTAATCTTATCAGTCCAGTAATAAGTAACTTACAATGCTGATTCATGAAATGTATGAATGTGTGAACCTAGTCTGTCACTCTAGGTCATGTTGACCTGTCAAAGTCTGTCCTGAAATAGAGCCTAATCTTGGCTTCTGCTATGCCTGCTTGCTTGTAAAACTTACATGATCACTGCCACTGTTTCTATGCCGTGTTCACTGAATAATCTTATAGACCTTTCAAATTGACTGTTATCTGACTACATTTGACAGTTGGCATTCTGTCGATAAATAATGCAAACTATGAACTTGAAATTGTGGTAAACTTATTTGACCTAGTGACTTTGTACACACTGTATGTGACAGCAATGTGACTTTGTACACACTTACTGTACATGACAGCAATGTGACTTTGTACACACTTACTAAACATGACAGCAATGTGACTTTGTACACACTTACTAAACATGACAGCAATGTGACTTTGTACACACTTACTGTACATGACAGCAATGTGACTTTGTACATACTTACTGTACATGACAGCAATGTGACTTTGTACACACTTACTGTACATGACAGCAATGTGACTTTGTACATACTTACTAAACATGACAGCAATGTGACTTTGTACACACTTACTGAACATGACAGCAGTGTGACTTTGTACACACTGTACATGACAGCGATGTGACTTTGTACACACTTACTGTACATGACAGCGATGTGACTTTGTACACACTGACTGTACATGACAGCAATGAGACTTTGTACACACTGACTGTACATGACAGCAATGATACTTTGTACACACTTACTGTACATGACAGCAATGAGACTTTGTACACACTTACTGTACATGACAGTAATGCGACTTTGTACACACTGTACATGACAGCAATGTCATAGCATATCCTGCTTCCTTAGTACTTCTAGTAACATTTGCACTATGACCCCCCCCCCCCCACACCTTTGCAATCTTTCACAGCCTCACCATGTCTCCGTCAAGCCACTGTAAGTGTAACTACTGCATGTATCTGTGAGTCTGTGACGTATTTTCACCAATTCAGAGATAGAATGACAGATGTAATCTGTTAATAATTATAATTACTGTAAGGATTTATGTGAACGGTTACGTAATTTTTTTTTTTTTTAGTTGAGATTGGAGACAGATTTGAAGGTGTAATTAAATACTTTTACAACAGATGTATACACAAGGAAGTTGTAGTCACAATGAAAGTAATGATTATGTGGGTAATGCAATTGTGTGCAATTACCTTATGACAAACGTCATCCCATAGGACTAGGAGACCAATTAGTAAAAATATCTTAATCAATTACTTGGTAAAATTCCTTCAGTCTCATTGAATAAAACCTCTAACCAGATGGAGAGAGAGAGGCAGTGAACTGGGTATGTGTCACATAGGCCACTTCTACACATGTGCCAAACTGGCTGTTGATTGTGAGCCAAAAATAACTGTTATTATTGTTGAGCAACTGATGTCCCTGTAATACTATGGTTTAATTTCAGTGTTCAGTTGATATTCTCCAACAAGTAATAAAAAATTAACAATACATACAGTTAGAAACTCACATCTAAAAAAACAAAAAAACTTGTTTCTCAAAATATACCTTTTATAAAGTTTGCTTCAGTTTTCACAATAAATCAAAAGAACTTAAATAAAATATAAAAACGTGATGTATCATTTTAAATTATCTGTGGAATGAAAAAGGCATAAACTCAATTTTGCAACTTACTACTCACTTTCCTGAGGCAGATCACACAGAAATGAGTGAGCAGAAATTGCTACATTATTAAATGTGGTTCTTGTCGCAGGACACATTTGCAACTTACTGCTCACATTCCTAAGGCCGATCACACAGAAATGAGTGAGCAGAAATGGCTACATTACTAAGTGTAGTACTTGTCCCAGGACACAGAGACCTGACGGACATGACTGGTGAGATTGTGGTGGAGATTGTCGCTTCTGTTGCTTGCTTGTGTAATGAGGGTCGGCGTTTCGCTGCCGCTGTTGCTAGGTGCTCAGTCTAGGTTTCCTCATGATGTTATCATGATGATCCCAGGCGACCTATCGCAAGCGGCCGAGAAGGATGTCGGTGGCGACACCAGTGGGAAGGGTGCGGAACCGGACAAAAAGCCGCCTGAGTCGGAGGGAAAGAAAAAGTCAAAGAAGAAATTGTCAAAGAAAGAAAGGTTTGTTGCACCTAGAAATGTCAGTGCATACTGGCTTTGCATAAATGTACATCATGTTGTAAACATTTTGTTAATATGTTTACGTCAATGTAAACATAATTATTCAAAACATTGTTACAACATGATGTACCAACTTTGGGGCAACTTGTAAGGGCTTCTGCATCCAAATGCGTAGGTCCACCCACCTTTCTCTGTGTTTGTTCACTTTACTGGACTGTTAGTCAATGATCTTCCAGTTGGTGATGTATTTTATTTCGAGAAGCCAGGCCATAAGATCACATTTTTACCAGTCAAAAAATAACCTGATAGACAAGTTTGCCAGAATTTGCTTACAAATAAGCCAGCCCAGATGTGGATTATGTCCATAAATACACAATAATTCATGTTACATCCACTTTCAAAGTATAATTGACACCTTCTATTTTTAGCTCCTTAAATTTCAAATTGTTTTCTGTCCAGCCACATATTTGTACCTGTCCAAATGGACTTTACCCATCTAAATGCTGAGTAGACGGATCTCTAGACAAAGCTATGCCAGAAAACAATATTGTGGGAACGTGTTTTGAAAGATCAGGTGCAATGGCTGCACTTTTGTTCTTCAATGGGTGGAAATTAGTTTACATAATTATTATCTAGTTAATTTTAGCACCTTTGTATTTTAAAGTGCTTTGGAATGGTCTTTATCCTGGTTTATGGCATTATTTAAATGTACTTATGTTGTTTGTCAGACGAAAGAACAATTCCTCGCTACACAAGTCTCCGACAGAACAGGAGATACTCAAGTCTACAGAAGATGATGATGATGTAAACAATGATGCTGGTAGGTAGTTTATCTCTCTGTGTGTCTTCTGTCTCTGTAGGTGATGGATAGTGCTTGACTCAGATCCCAGATCTCGCTTGACAACAAAACCACATAGGAAGGAAACACGTTGGAAATGTTGTCCAATGACAACATTGATTACAGTAACATTCTAAAAATACTGCAAATAACTGGGCAGTATAACATTTTAAAGTCGAAATAAAGTAGGACTGAAGACTTCTGTTAATACCTGAAATGATTGCTGTCATAGGAGCAACCCATAACCATTTTACAGAACAAACATTCTAACTTATTACATTTTTGCAAGTTTCAAAAAAAATTGCATAACTTGAAAATTCAAATCAGGCAAAACTGATTGTCAAGGAGTTCATTTAATTAAAATACGGCCAACTTCTTGCATGGCTTAATACAAACGCCCTTGTAACTCACAATGCTAGACGTTGCATGCAATTCACATTTCATAACTGTGACAGCTGAACCATCCAACCATTGCTAGTGCAGTTCATAGAATAGTTATAATATCAAAAAGAAATCAAACACTCTCGGGTAGCTTTATGGATATTTAAGATTTTAATACAGACATTGAGTAAAGTTCATGTATCCTGATCAAACACAACATAAGATGTAATACTTTGGGAAACATTGGAATAATAATAATTTGCCAGTTAAAATTGATCAAATTCACAAATATTTCACAAATTTGCACTTCGGGGGGGGGGGGCAAGTTTTTTCTGCTGTGCAGTCATTGGTTGAATTGTTAGGCATCACAGTGCTGCCCTCTTTCTTGGTGTCTGGGTACTAATGTCAGCATCTAATGTCAGCATCTGCAGGGAGCAGTTCAGAAGACTTTCTAGATTGCCCCGAAGTTGTCAGCAGCAAACATGTCTTAATAACACGTGCAGGTTAGTAAGGTGGTAACATGATGAGTGTCATGTCAGTGTCACACTGATGTCATGATGGGTGTCATGTCGGTGTCACACTGATGTCATGATGGGTGTCATGTCAGTGTCACACTGATGTCATGATGGGTGTCATGTCAGTGTCACACTGATGTCATGATGGGTGTCATGTCAGTGTCACACTGATGTCATGATGGGTGTCATGTCAGTGTCACACTGATGTCATGATGGGTGTCATGTCAGTGTCACACTGATGTCATGATGGGTGTCATGTCGGTGTCACACTGATGTCATGATGGGTGTCATGTCGGTGTCACACTGATAGTGATATCATTTTGCGTCATCAATGTCTCACTGGTTGTCATATTGCATTGGTGTCATACCAAGTGTCTTGCTGGTATCATACTTGGTGTCACACTGACGTCATACTGGATGTCATGTTAGGTGTCACATCTGATGCCATATTGGGTGTCACACCAAGTTTCATACAAAATGACTTGTGATGTTGGATGTTATTGTTACAGTTTTGTTTGTCACTTTGATATATGTTGTGCATTTCTACAAACACAGAGCTATGACTCAGACAAACACAAACAAATGTAGCCAGTACTAGCCATCTGTCTCTGTTCACCTGCTATTTCCGTGTATGATTCACTGACAACTTGTCATCAAAATCGGTTATTATAATTCCTTTTAGAAAAGAATTATAAATAACTGGCCTTTTAGAAATTTATATCGTTTTTAAACATAGCTCCAATGATTATCTTAGACTTTCTGTGAGTAAAATACCAACATTAAAATTAGGGTTTTCTCTGTTGCAATGTTGGTTCTTTGGAATTTGTGCCAGATTGGTGTAAAATAGTTTATAATCCATTGTTGAAATTTGTTTGTTTGTTAGTCTTGCTTAGTTTCCATACCAGGTATATATGTAATTATATATAATATAGGAGAACATATATGTACCAGGTATCCATATTTTGAAAACTTTAATAATGTTTATCAAAAGATTGAACAACACATCTGTCATGATGCTTCTCTAAGTTTATCTCCAAAGATTTAACACCATGGACATTATTTTATTGTTATTATAATAAACATACAATATATGCAATTGTTTTATGATAGACAACAGTGAATGTGCTTATATTTCTACAGTTAATGTGCTACGTTTTCAGTAAGTTTATTTATATAATGCCCTGACACACAGTGTTTGCTCTGTCTCCAGAGGGCACTGTGAACCCTGCGTTACAGACGCAAGACACGTCAAATGGGGCAAAGACAGAAGACCCAAAAACCTCAGATGGGCTGGACCATGCCCTCAAGTTGTTTAACTGGAAGAGGATCCTTCTACTTATTGTTGCTATCACCGTCCATAACATTCCAGGTGGGTGTCCGTCTAGTCTCACCTGTTGATGAGCCAGTGAACTACCAAGATGCTTCTTGTAAAGTGCAAATAGCACAGTGGACTTTGGACTCTTAAAGGGATACTTCAGTCGGTGAGAGATTCACAGCATTTACTTACATTTGTATAATATATTGGTTGTGTATAGTAATTGTTCACACAGATCGTTAATAAACAATTAATTATAGTATAATTGTACAAGAAAAAATCCATGTTGGATTCAGGGTGCTGCCATCTTGAGACTTATGCGCCAGTAACGTAAACAAACCGCTTATGTCATTGGCGCATGCACGTTCGAACATCCTATATCTGTCCATTGGTATTTGATGTAACCAGTACGTTGCGGATTGCTTATGTCACTATCACAATTATTAGCGAAGATTCTGCCAAACCTTGCCTTTTCCAACAATGCACCAGTGACGTAAACGATTTGCTTACGTCACTGGCGCATAAGTCTCAAAACGGCAGTGCTCTGAATCTAAGATAGCAAGTTTTTGATACCATTAAGCTATAATTAATTGTTTATTAACGATCTTTGTGCACCATTGCTAGGCACAACCAATATAGTATACATATGTAAGTTAATATTGTGAATCTCTCACTAACTGGAGTATCCCTTTAATTGAGAGATTCCGGGTTTGGGTTCTTTTGCTGTTCCTTCAAGTTTTGGGCAAGTTTGTTAATTTCCAGTGGTGTAAATGCACTCAGCTGTATGAACTATGGATGATAACCTGGCTATTGATGGTGGAGAATATTTGTATACAAATAGTCTTTGCACATTGATTGTGGCATGGCTGAATGCTTCACAAAGTAGTTGAGATGGAGCTCAAATGAATAGATCTGTGAGGAAGTGAATTATTTGACATATTCAAAGGACGGCAACAGTCTGTATAGATTGGTATTTAAGAACATTGTGTTACCTTTTATGTCAAAGCATGTATTTATTTATATCTTTAAAAAGTGGTATAAGCACATCATAATTTCTATTCAGAAAAATATGTTTTGTTTAAAGCAGTACAGTAATCACTTAAGATACTTTTGGTAAGCAAAAATGTAATTGGATCAAATCCCACAGTGCAAATACCGGTACATTTTGTTGTTTATACTTTGTCTATGTTTCATTATATTTCCTACGTACACAATATTACACATGTACTTGTTTCCAGAGGGGCTGGCAGTAGGCGTGGCCTTTGGTGCTATTGGCAAAAGTGCTACAGCCACTTTTGAAAATGCCAGGTGGGTAAAACTTGCTATGTATTTGTCTTACAAGTTGGTGCAAGTCCCTTCTACACATTAGTAGACAGGCATAGCTAGTCACTTCTTCACAGTTCACACCAGGACCAATAAGGCCTTGGAAAGAGTGAGCAAAATGGCAAACTTACCAACAGGTTTAGAAAATGATCTGCCATGTTACTTTATATCTGTCCTTTTGGAAACAACAGTAAACATCTATAAGACCTTGGATACCCAAGAATGTAAGGTAAAAAATATATATATAAAGTATAATTAACCAGGATGTGCAAAAGGTATCATTAGACCAATGGATTTCCAGTTATTTAGGATGAGAATTCAGCCTCAAATAAATATGTCTGTCAGGTTCACTAAAACAGTGCTTGATTTGTTGATAAACTTTGAAATAATTTGAAACAATGTCTACCTTTCATTGAGAAATGTCAAGGTAGATTTTAATTTGCATATGTATTTTTAGAATGTTTTAGAAGTTGCATAATTGATGTGTATTGTTCAATCAAAAAATTTGCATTTTTAGATTCTTTTTTGGGGGGGATTTTCACATGACCTTCCAATGAACTTGGAAAGCACCTTTGAGCAATCTAGTCTGGAAAAAATGTACATTATGTTCGTGATTGCCTACTGCATGTTGACCTGTCAACCTTCCTCATGTTTTCCCTAGAAACCTGGCATTTGGGATCGGGATCCAGAACTTCCCCGAGGGCCTAGCCGTCAGTCTGCCACTGCGGGGCTCCGGCATGTCTGTGTGGAAGTGCTTCATGTGAGTACCCCTAAACATTTGATGTTTGTTCTGTTTCTCAGGGTTGGGGCAAGTACTTAGTAATGAGTATAATACTGCGAAATACACGCAAAGTACTCCCAATATACTCTTGAAGTACTTTAATTACTCATTTTAGCGAGTAATAAGTGTGAGTACTTTAATAATATAAATAAAAGTAGTAAAATTTTAATTGTATAGCATAGTGTGTGTTTACAAATATATAAGATATGTGAGGAAAGTTTGGCGGCTGTTAGTTGTCGTTTTCATAGTTCGGTCAGAAAGTAAAACATCACCAAAATGAATGGTCGTCATCTTGCGATTTATTGTTTTTATACACCATTAGTCATGCTTTTAATGAGAGTTCATTGCGACATTTAGGTTAAAAAAATATGATGGTCACCTCTTGGATGGTCGTTCGTTGGGGGTAAAAGTCAAATTGCCATGGTCAGTGCAAAAACGGTCGTAAAAAGCGCGTGGTCGTTAATCAGGGTGGTCGTTCATGAGGAGTTCCACTGTACAATTAATAAGTAAAATTGAAAAGTTGTTCATTCCTTCTGAAAATTAAATGACCCCATTATTTCGCTGTGTGACACCCTAGGTACGGGCAACTCAGTGGATTGGTGGAGCCGGTGGCCGGTATACTGGGAGCACTCGCTGTGTCGTTTGCCGAGCCGATTCTTCCTTATGCACTAGCCTTTGCCGCAGGGGCCATGATCTACGTCGTCATTGATGACATCATTCCTGAGGCACAGACCTGGTAGGTACCAGTGGCGACATCTGCTGGGCACATGTTCTCTTTGTTCCTGTCTTTTGTCTTGTTTTTCCCATCTACCACTGCTGTCTCCATCACCCATCATCATCACCCGTCATCATCACCCGTCATCATCACCCGTCATCATCACCCATCATCATCACCCATCATCGTTATCTGTTGTTATCACCCATTGTCATCACTTGTATTCACCATCTCCATCACCCTTCTCCGCCATTCATCTTCACCACCAGCTTTCAATCCCATCTTCACCACCTGTCTCCACCATCCGTCTTACACCAATCCCACCAAATAGCTCTCCACTCCTCTCATCACTGGAGGATGACCTGGTCAAGACATGACTGACCATTACATACCTTGTTGAGATCTCTCACAAGATGTCAACATAGCAGGTGTTTTTTTATGGAACATGAGGGTGGATGTTTGGTAGGTGAAGGTCATGTGCAGTGAATACCTATCATATATTGGCTAATAATTGTGGAAATAACGGGCTTCACTGACATGTCTGCAAAGGATGTGTTTTCATTGCTGACTTGTCAAGGTTTTGACTAAGGCATTTACAAAGTTGTTGAATAAGTGTTAATGGAATATAATATGGATCAGTGTCGCAAGTGTTTCTTAGATGTTTATGAAATTGGCACAGTTACAATAAGGATTGGCATGTTGTTTGCAGTGGCAACAGTACCCTTGCATCGTGGGGAGCAATCATTGGCTTCATTGTGATGATGTCACTGGATGTTGGGCTCGGATAAGACTCGTTATGAAAACAGGTAAGTGCTGATGTCAAAATAAAAATGTTTTTGCTCTGCCAGGCAGTGCTAAACTGTGGCCCATCCCCTAGAGTAATATTACTCGTCACCATTTTTGGTGGACATAAAAATGTGACCTTTTAATGCAAATTCATATGTTGACCTGCAGTGCTCCTAAAACTTAAAGTACATAAACTCATCACTTTCATAATTGGTAAGTCACAATGATGTGATTTTATGAATAATTTTTACTTACAAAAAGCATTCTGCCAGTTAAATTGTTAATCAAGTTTGACTTGCTTCTAAGAATAACAATATAATCATGATGCCAGATATTCAGCTGATGTAAAACATTGTGGTTTGAAAAGCACGCAATGCAAAAGTTGTTTGCCTTTTTCTGTCAGCAATATGTGAGTAATACAAAGTTGGATGCCTGACTAACCTTAACAAATTCATCTTGGGTGTACATATATACTATAAGTATGCAAAATTGTCTTCTGTGTATAAGTCTTAAACATAGAAATGTTCAGTTTGTCACATGATGTTTTATCAACCCGATTGTTTAATTGAAAAAGACATTCTTTGTTTGTTTATTCCACTAGTGTCTATATATGTGTGTATAAACACAGGCAGGTGTCACATTTGGTCCAAGGTCAGAGCATTTTCAAAAGTGAATTTGATCCGATGGATTTTTGCAAGTAGCAGAATTGACCGATGTACCTGTGGTGTTGACAGGGCTGCTTGACCTGAGTGGACAGGGGGCAGTAGCTATGACACTTGGCTGATGGGAACAGGCATATCTCTGACTGCATGGCAACACATCTCTGGGTCTGTGATAGAGTTTGTACAGGGTCCAGTTTCACGTACGCATGTGTGCGTGTATGTGTGCGTGCATGTGTGTGTGCATGCGTGAAAGACCAAGTATCGTAATCACAACTTGTATGCGTAGGAAATATCACAAGTTGTTTCCTGGAATCATGGAAATCGTTCAAATTTCTATGAATGTTTGTAAGCATACGGAGGAATGGCATTTTGTATAATGCCAAAATGTTCATCTTTGGTGATGATTTGCACCAGGAATGACGTGCTAACTAATGTGGTGGGGAACAATAATGCATTTTAAACATGATTTGCTTTTAACTACTGCAATGTACAGACTGGTTCTGTAAAGTTGTTAACTTGTAAAACAGAGATTCTTCGCCAGGAAGACATCTCGGAGCTCACAAACTCACCGTATGTACAGGGCAAATGTGACTAATGTGATGTGTGTATGTATCTGTAATGTTGTGTCTGAGATCTGGGGATCTGAAATGTCCACAAGTAGTGTGACCCATTTTACGGGTGGCCCGTGTATTTGCCATATGGGATTTTATTCATGGTGATCTCACTATTTATAATCCTGTAATTGTATAAACATAAATTGCTTAAATTCATAACAGCTGGGTATGTTTAATCTGTCACAGTAGATTGTCTCATTTCACCGTTAGCTATGTAAGTACAGGGGCTACACTGTTCTACCTGAATTGAAAAAAATATACACTGTGTGCATTTTTATATAAACTATTTTCTCTTCACTGATTTGAAGCATGCTTTTCTCAGAACGTTGTATATTTCTTACATAATGATGTGGCCTTTGGCCTTTGGTCTACATATGAGTTACCAGTAGTTAGGATTATTATGTAAATAGATTACAGACCAGCAGTTGAAAAATTGTGTGGATAGACCTGGGTCTTTTTCTCTTTGTTTTGCTGGAGTGTGATCTGTTAACGATGTTTAGTTGGTGGCTGGAAAAATGTGTTCATAATGTGTGGTGTGCACCTAATGTGCTGTATGCACATAATATGCTGTATGCACATATTCTAGATGTTATGTGGAATTGACTGATGTGCCACA
Organism: Oasisia sp. SBJ-2009; assembly: GCA_964017155.1. NCBI lineage: Eukaryota > Metazoa > Annelida > Polychaeta > Sabellida > Siboglinidae > Oasisia > Oasisia sp. SBJ-2009. The sequence continues at coordinate 47,262,227 of OZ024858.1, read as the reverse complement.
ATCCATCCACTACACAACTCATATGGAACGCCTGATGTTGAACCAAGAGTTTATGTGTTAAGAAATCATTTCTGGGGCACTGCCAAAGGGGTAAATTAATGTTTAGGTATGTGCCATGCCGGCGTGATATAATCGTGTGTCATGTGATGACCATGTGATATGCTCACTGGATATCTGGTTGCAAGAGGCAGGAGATGAACCCTTGTGGCCAAGGTTAAGTCATTCTTACATGATGTAAATCACACAGATTGCAAGTGGAATTGATCTGTTTGTATCGGTCTGTGATTAGTTGTAAATGGTGCTACATTTTCAGTTAGCTCAGGACTTATGGCCTTCTTTTGATACAAGTATCCCATCCTAGAGGAATAGAAGATTATTCATCTCACACAGCTTCCCAAAACTGCCTTCACACATCCGTGTCCATTGTCACATCAGTTTATTTGTTGATTTGAATTTTTTGACTTTTATACGTTGCAAACATTGCAACTGGTGGATCTTATTTTGCAAACATTGCCACATACAAAATATCTTGTTGCTCTGTGGATTATCATACTCATAACATCATTAGGTTAATCCTGGGATCCATTTCACAAACAACTTGAGCGCACAAGAAGAATCCATCATTATACAGAATCCATTGTTAAATTTAAAGAGGACAATATTTCTGTGACACATCACTGAAAGACAGATCCAGGTATTAGCAATTTTCAGTATACACAATCACTGTTATGGAGTGAAATTGAATTAAAGGGATACTCCATCCAGTGGTTCACAGCATTTACTTACATCTGTATAATATATTGGTTGTGCATAGTATTTGTGGACAAATATATTTTTAAAACAATTATAGTATAATTTTATCAGAAACACTCCATGTTGGATTCATCTTGAGACTTGTGCGCCAGTACGACGCGGATTGCTTACGTCACTATCACAATTATTAGCGAAGATTCCGCCAATCGTTTGCCTTTTTCAACAATGCACCAGTGACGTAAACGATTTGGCTTACGTCACTGGCGCATAAGTCTCAAGATGGCAGCGCCCTGAATCTAAGATAGCATGTTTTTGATACCATTAAACTATAACTAATTGTTTATTAATGATCTTTGTGCACAATTACTAGGCACAACCAATATAGTATACATATGTAAGGTAATATTGTGAACTTCTCACTGACTGGAGTATCCCTTTAAAAGAGCAAAATATGGCACATGAGGTGATAAGAATTTTAGTGAAACAGTTTTGTATGTTTAAGAAATGTTTATTCGCACAAAGGCGTTGACAGGTGTGATTCTGTCTCACCGGCCACCATCAAACTAAGTGCAATTTGTTCAAGAATTGAAACGTGAAAATGTGTCATCGCTGATTGTCGTCTGTTTATTTATTGTCTAATTAATCAGGTCACAGATTCCTGTGTTGTTTATGTGTTAATACGTTGCCCAGTTTGAATACTTTCACCTGTGATAATGTCAACCAGGTGTGTGTAATGTGTACATGTGTAGTGAACAGTTTTGCATGGAAACTTGCATCGACAATTGTCTGCTATTGCAGTCAAGTTTGTAACAGAAAACTAATCTAGTTAACATAGCGAAGTTTTTTAACAAGATTTAACAAGATTTAACAAGACTGCCACCTAGAGAATCAACTCTAGATGGCAGGTGGACAAGGAAGCCCTTTGGCTTATCGAGAGTCCAACCTATCTATCTAAATGTACCCCGCCCTTCTTAGGTACATGTCAATTTTATTTTTAAACATATTAACACTACTAGCACTTACACAATCAGCCGATAATCTGTTCCATTCATTTACTGTTCTTTGTGAAAATGAAAATTTTCTAATATCTAGTCTACACTGCTTCTTTGCTAATGTAACTCCATGTCCTCTAGTCCTCTCTTCCTTAACCGTGAAAAAAATATTTTGGTCAATATTTTCATACCCATTCAATATTTTAAAAACCTCAATCTGATCTCCTCTCAATCTTCTGGTTTCTAGTGTTGTTAAATCACATTCTTTTAGACGCATTTCATAACTAATATTCCTGAGTTTTGGTATCATTTTTGTTGCTCTCCTTTGTACTCTTTCTAGCATATCAATATCCTTCTTGCGATATGGCCTCCATGCTTGTATACAATATTCTAAATGAGGCCTAACTGTTATTCAAGTTTGTACCACTGATAAGTGGATATCTGCCATGTCTACACAGACTTGGAGAATAAAATAATAATTTCAGCAAAACTCTAGCTGGAATCTTGTATGTACAGACACAGCTCTATGTATGTAAATGCAGTTTTTTAAGCTGATGCAAATCATTCCATTAGTGATTTAAATGTTATCTGCAGACAGGCCGGAGAGGAACATACCCGAAGTCACTGTGAAATATTTCACATGCCATTTCCATACATATGAAAACCCAATCTAGTTGGTGCAGTTACGAAAGCAGAAAATAACATGTTTTGATATTGAACAAGCATAATTACAATTGGGTCTGTTGTTTTAATAAGGTTTTAATGCATGTGAGTTACAAACATTTGTATTGATTAGCTGGCGGAGGCAGCTACCGGTGAAATATGTTAGATGTAATGTGCTTTTGAGTGCATCAGTCACAATTATGTGAAGACATTGCTGGTGACATTTGTGGAATTAGTGTTCACTTTTTAGCGGTTTATGTTCTGCTGTGTGTGGGCTTACAATAAGTGGCTTATGCTATAGATTAAGGTACTCAGAGGAAGATTCCTCAAAAACTACGGTTTAAAACTCGGATCTGTTAGTTAATGTACATTTTCAAGACTATGTGGTTGTACGATTCAACAATAACACTTCATGATGAGTGGATCTGTGGTGATTCCACTTTGAGTTTTACGAGGAAGTTGCATGTATTTATCTGCCTTGGGGGCCACTCAAAAATTATGTGACACCAGAAGTTGTGGCCAAAATGCCTCGCACAAAGCATTGTTTGGATATAACACGTACTTTGAGTGCCTCTTTGTCAGTTGTCCTCGTGATCCTGGAGCCTGTAATAATGCTCTAAGTTATTGTCTGATGATGTATGTATATTTTTGGAGGCATTTCCCATGTGAACATAATAAAGGCTGTCATTGTGAATATTCTGTTACATTTGTTTACCTTTTTTTACATACATCTTAAAATAGTACCCTTTAATATGACGTAATCAATCACAATTATTATCCTAGCCAAGCACTGACAATAACATTTTAATACATTTTCCCACAGAGGAGGTCAGGTCAAACCATGCTTAATAATCAATATGATTTATATTACATATTCGTATTATAGAAATGTTAAATAACCATGTAGCTTTATAAAATAATATACCTAGTAATTATTTTATTGTGTGAAAACTATATTTACGTTCTCCATAATTTTCTATGTAAGACTATTTCATTTGATGATCAAGCTTTTCACATTTTAATCGGAAAGTGTGTGTGGTGTTGTTTCCATTTTAGAAATGCATTAGACGTATGCAACTCTATTACATTTCCTGTGTATTAAGTAAAATAAATGAGATTTATTTTGGTTGATTGATGACAGCGCAAACCTTGAAGTGTTACATGGTGATGTGTGTAAAATGTAAACACCTACTACCCAGTACTATGGCATCTCAAATTTTATTCAGAAACACCCGTTTAAGCCATATTTTGCATTTTAACATTTCTGAAATCTTTACCTAAAAGGCAACAAATTCTGCAGAATAAATGTTGTCAGTGTGACACTCTAAATACCCTTTATTTATAATGTTTTAATTTAACAAATGTCTACATTCACGTGTGTCATGGCATTTAAAAACGTCACATCTCTTGTGGCATTTCATCATCACCAAGGATATGTCTCAAATACACGACCGTATCATTATGTACAGCTACTACAGCTGACGACTTTCTACAAATATTCTACATTCTGCATACCCTACGACTATAATACATTCATGCATATACAAAAGTCGAGATCTCCCAATGCTAGAGTCGTCCTGTGTCATTTAAATGTGGTGTTGCCCTGTTGTATACAATTTACTTCCAAGAGTAAATATAATAATGATCTGCACCATAAACACCAGCTCTTAATCTTGTGTTGTAAGCACGTCTAATTATATAGTATCAAGGGACAGGAATAGATGACACTGTTCTCATAACATACACTAGATGTCACCACCAGACACCACTCATTCACTAGGTGGCGCCAGCATACACTGCTAAACGTTTCCGTAGTGTGTTGCTTGCTTAGTGAACCAATTCAATATTTATGAGGTCTATCTCTAAGCTATGTCACCTTTTCTCAATATCTAGAAGACATTGATAATATTGATCTCAATATCACTTTGGTACAAACAGATTATGTATCACTTCAACGAGAAGTTTGACTCCCTTTATCAATGCTGCTGCCACAAACCCTACTTTGTAGCTACGACTGCTACGTGTAACACAAGGAACATTGCTATATGTAGCTGTTAATGTCATGCATAGGAACACTGTTACATGTCACTATCACAGTTACATGTATCTGACTTCACATACACGAAACACTGATAGATGTAACTGTTAACACCATTCGTGGGCGACTGCTACATGTAACTGTTAAACCTTTGCATGAGATCAATGCTACAGATCTAAAGTACACGTAAATGTCAACATCACACATGGAACATTGCTACAGATTATGTAGCTGTCACTGCCATACATGGGATACTTTTACATGTAACCGTCAACACAAATCGCAATATTTCCACATAGATCAGTCAACTTCCTACAACATTTGATGCCACAGTCTAATCCCTGATTCTTCACATTGCTAGCTGACTGCAGAAACTGTAACCTTAAAATTACTATTTTGCATTTTTATTAAATTACTTTAACTGTTTATTTGTTGAAGTTTAGATCTGTATTATACTAAAATTCTAACTGTCAACATGATATAGTATTGGTCTACATTGTGATCCTTTTCTGTCACACTGCATAAGTTCATATGAATGTGTATATTTCTGCAATTAATGAAAGTATCTGTCATTACAAATTCAACCATTATATACACAAAATTACATACTATATGCACAGAGTGTAGCACACAATAGCCTTCCATTTCTTCATACATGTATATGTGTAGATATAAAGTAATTTCTAAGGAACATGCACACTGTAATAACGATTAATTGATCAAACATGCAAGCTAAGCTCACATAATAATTTTTTTATTCAAGTGTCATATGTCCATTGTATTTCACCCTCCAAAACACAGACAAATTAGTTACCCTACTGCAAGTCCCTGCACGACACCCATCACCTGTTACAATATCCTCGATATTACAGCAAGATTTATTTTTGACTAAAAGATTAAAATTACCCCATGACATATTAAAACAAATTATAAGTAACCTTAAATATCGTACACCATTGTCATATGTTTCAACACAAGAAATGGTCAATGCACTTGTTAAGATCAATTACTATTGCATAATTGGATGACACAGAACACCTCATTAGCTGCCTAATCTTGACGAGAAACAAAGGTGAAACTACACATTAGATCAACCGTTATGTAAACTGTCATTTGTTGATAAAACTGCCCGTTTGGATCATGCAGAAATTTTCCTAAAAATACAGCCTCCGCATTAACAAATCAGTCTGTTGTTTAGACGTGTGTAGCCCAAGTGCATTAATGCTAACTAATTTGTTTATTATCTCATTGTTTTACAACTTTTTTACATTTTTACATACATCTTAACGCACAAACAGTCTGAAAGGATGTTACTGAAATTGTTGAATTTGTCTACTGAATTCTATTTATGATTACGGTAATGCATTGAAACAAGAAGTTGGATTGTCAATAGTTGACAAGGTAAGTCACACATTTAGAGATCAAGGGTTAAACAGTTCTACCTGTGTTGATTATACACAAGTAGACTGGACGTGTGCATTCAGTCTTTAGCTGATCCAGCTGGGCCTCAGATTGCACCTTCACGTAAGAGTATAATATATCACTAGTGTAATAAACAAATACGCCATTTTGGCCATGCATGATGGCTGTTAAAAAGTGCCTATTAATTCATTTATAAAAGTCATGTTTGACAGGATAAACTGTATCTACCATAACATATCATAATGACTGTATTTATTCAGATCCTGTTTCTTTTCGGACACCCTAAAATTTACAAAAATAATATAATTTTTCATACCTTTTTAACACCTATTATTTTAGATATCCGAATGCAGACAGTAGATACTGACTGCATGTTTTTAGGCATCAAAAATAATTATTTTTGTGCATCTTTCTCAGAATTATGTGTGCTTGCTACTGGGGATTTCTGTGAAAGTTTGGCAACATTGATAAACATTGAACAGTTTAATTTGAAAAGTTGCACCTGTGTTATTGACACACTTTTTTTTTATTTGGGTGGTATATTAGACTATAAAGTTTTCACGGAGGTTTCTGACACTGTAAAACATAAAATAAGAAATGAACAGAAAATTTCCATTTAACATGTGGCTTATTTTGATCCATTGTATGGTTCATCATTGTATGACAAATGAGGTAAATATCACTCTACAGATACAGGATGCATGTTTTTGTACCACACATGACCCAGTCTATAGACTTCCAATCCATTCTGGAGTAACCGTAGAAACACAATTTCTGTACCACATATTTCTGATTTGTCCTACAGACATGCAAACCCCATTTGCCTGCCAGATATGACCCGTCTTATACTATAGACACCTGTAATACCACGACTTATACTCCCTATATTAGAGCCACAAGAGTCACACCCCAGTGCCACCTGGCCCATATTTGACTTGTCCTATAGAACCACATTTGTGTACCACGTTTGAACCACCCAACACACACACAAGACCCACGTGTGCGTTACGTGCGTATAACCCGTCCTATAGCGGCAGGAACCACATGTACTTATGCACCATGTACGAGCCGTCAGTGTCCGTATTGTTCGCGAACGACGTTGTCACTAACTGCCACCCATTACTCTGCAGATAATGTATGACGGCCATCTTGGAACAAGCACTACTGCTTATATTCATCGTGCGATACTCCGAGTCGCTCGACTGTAGCTCCTTCAGCGTCTTTTCGGGCAGGGGCAGCCCGAGTAGTGCCGACCGCGCGCCCGAGATCACCAGCCCCCCGTTCTTTAGTTCCGTGTGGATCCCCCGCGGTGGATCCGAGTAGAACCGGTAGAAATACGCCGTCTCCTCGAAGTCTAATATCTCGATGTAGTACCCCGCCCGTGTCTTGCTGGGCTGGGACGACCTGAGCGTCTGTATCGCGGAGATGAGTGGGGGGATCTGATAGAAGTCTGCCTCCGCCTCCAGGAGGTCAAAGTCCTTGAATCCTTGCGGGAGGCAGAGACGCCCGGATCGGAGGAAGTTGAGGATGTGACGGAACATGAAGCCGTCGCGGTCGATGAAGTAGTTGCCCTGCGCGTCAAACGCCGTCGGCACGTACTGGCCGCTGAACATCGCACCAATCATCGAGTCCGGGTACTTGCCGAGTGTGCAGCGGGTCGTCGTGTAGATGGCGCCACCCACGTTCAGCGTTATCACCTCATCCGACATCATCGGGGGTCAGCGGCTGAAGCATAGGACAGTTGACACGATTAGTGGTGAGTTCTGATGGGTCGGCTTAAAGTTGTAATAGAAAGTAGACGCAAGCATCATGATAGTCTTAAGGGGCAGGTTGGATTGAAGCTTGGTACTGGTATTAGGGGGCAGTCAACTGGAGTATGCAGGTTGGAAGGCAGAGTGGGTTGAAACAAGGTGGTGGGATTAGGGGCAGAGTGGATTGGTGAATGGTGATGGGATTAGGGAACAGTATAGACTGGAGCATGGTGATATGATTAGGGAACAGTATAGACTGGAGCATGGTGATAGGATTAGGGAACAGTATAGACTGGAGCATGGTGATAGGATTGGGGAACAGTATAGACTGGAGCATGGTGATAGGATTAGGGAACAGTATAGACTGGAGCATGGTGATGAGATTAGGGAACAGTATAGACTGGAGCATGGTGATAGGATTGGGGAACAGTATAGACTGGAGCATGGTGATGAGTTTAGGGAACAGTATAGACTGGAGCATGGTGATAGGATTGGGGAACAGTATAGACTGGAGCATGGTGATAGGATTAGGGAACAGTATAGACTGGAGCATGGTGATGAGTTTAGGGAACAGTATAGACTGGAGCATGGTGATAGGATTGGGGAACAGTATAGACTGGAGCATGGTGATAGGATTAGGGAACAGTATAGACTGGAGCATGGTGATGAGATTAGGGAACAGTATAGACTGGAGCATGGTGATGAGATTAGGGAACAGTATAGACTGGAGCATGGTGATAGGATTAGGGAACAGTATAGACTGGAGCATGGTGATGAGATTAGGGAACAGAATAGACTGGAGCATGGTGATGAGATTAGGGAACAGAATAGACTGGAGCATGGTGATGAGATTAGGGAACAGTATAGACTGGAGCATGGTGATGAGATTAGGGAACAGAATAGACTGGAGCATGGTGATGAGATTAGGGAACAGAATAGACTGGAGCATGGTGATGAGATTAGGGAACAGTATAGACTGGAGCATGGTGATGAGATTAGGGAACAGAATAGACTGGAGCATGGTGATGAGATTAGGGAACAGAATAGACTGGAGCATGGTGATGAGATTAGGGAACAGTATAGACTGGAGCATGGTGATGAGATTAGGGAACAGAATAGACTGGAGCATGGTGATGAGATTAGGGAACAGAATAGACTGGAGCATGGTGATGAGATTAGGGAACAGAATAGACTGGAGCATGGTGATGAGATTAGGGAACAGAATAGACTGGAGCATGGTGATGAGATTAGGGAACAGAATAGACTGGAGCATGGTGATGAGATTAGGGAACAGTATAGACTGGAGCATGGTGATGAGATTAGGGAACAGAATAGACTGGAGCATGGTGATAGGATTAGGGAACAGTATAGACTGGAGCATGGTGATGAGATTTGGGGCAGTGTGGACCGGAACATGGTGAAAGGATTAGGGGGCAGTGAGGACTGGAACATGGTGATGGGATTAGGGGGCAGTGTGGATTGGAGCATGGTGATGGGATTAGGGGGCAGTGTGGATTGGAGCATGGTGATGGGATTAGGGGGCAGTGTGGATTGGAGCATGGTGATGGGATTAGGGGGCAGTGTGGATTGGAGCATGGTGATGGGATTAGGGGGCAGTGTGGATTGGAGCATGGTGATGGGATAAGGGGGCAGTGGGGACTGGAACATGGTGAAAGGATTAGGGGGCAGTGGGGACTGGAACGTGGTGATGGGATTAGGGGGCAGTTTGGATTGGAGCTTGGTAATGGGATTAGGGGGCAGTGTGGATTGGAATTAAGGTGGTGATGGGATTAGGGGGCAGTGTGGACTGAAGCATGGTGATGGGATTAGGGGGCAGTTTGGACTGGAGGATGGTGATGGGATTAGGGGGCAGTGTGGATTGGAGGGTGGTGATGGGATTAGGGGGCAGTGTGGACTGAAGCATGGTGATGGGATTAGGGGGCAGTGTGGATTGGAGGATGGTGATGGGATTAGGGGGCAGTGTGGATTGGAGGATGGTGATGGGATTAGGGGGCAGTGTGGATTGGAGGATGGTGATGGGATTAGGGGGCAGTGTGGATTGGAGGGTGGTGATGGGATTAGGGGGCAGTGTGGACTGAAGCATGGTGATGGGATTAGGGGGCAGTGTGGATTGGAGGATGGTGATGGGATTAGGGGGCAGTGTGGATTGGAGGATGGTGATGGGATTAGGGGGCAGTGTGGATTGGAAGATGGTGATGGGATTAGCCTAATTTAGAGGGTTAGAGGGACAGAGTGGACTACAACTTGGTGATGGTGTCAGGGGACAGACAGTGGATAACAAGACAATGTAAGCATTCTACATTATCCAACAAGTTAACCTGACACTGCCACATCATCAACAGTTTCCTATGAGAGTTAATCTAAACATCTGACACCACATGTATTTCCTTCATTTTCGCTGTTCATTCAACCACAAAGCCCATTTAGCCTCCTTACCACAACCACCACCACCAGCCACTTCCCCTGCAAGAGGTGCCTGATTCAATGTGCACTCTACACTGTACAGTGACTTATGTCAATGACCAGCCTGCTTATGACACTGAAGCGATATATGTAATTCCGCCCAACACCTTCCTACCATCTGGGCCAGCAATAACTTGTCTACTAAACACTGATAAACGCTGGCGTTTACAACTAGGTAGGCGGCAGATAAACACAGCTACACAGGCAGAGACAGCAGCACTAATGACAGCAGTCAGAGTCTGCTAGGTGGGCACTGGGCCACTGAGAGGGATGGATGGATGAAGCACAGCGCTATTTATCACACCTACAACCACTCAGTGGAGCACAACTCTCCTCACCACAGCCCTGGATCACCTGCCTGTCTTGTCACTTGGTACTCGAATCTATGTCCTTCTGCACTGAGTCTTGGGATACACCCAAACCTTCACGTAGGCCTACACAGCTCACAGGCGTGGGTGTATTTGCACATATACATGTTCAATATCACAACTGTTATACCGACAAACGAATCCCATCTGGGTGAGATACAAGAGGGTAAATCAGCATTTCTACAAAAGGTCAAAACAATAACTTAACCTATAACCCGGTATTGCAAGATTGTGACCTATAACAGCCAGTTGCAAGGTCATAGAACTAGTTGTGACCTGTACCATTCCCACGAGAGATTAACAAAATAGTTATGACCTTACACATTATAACCTATAACAATAATCGCATTGGTCGAAAGAGATGCTGTGACCTACAGAATCCATCAAGAGGTGAAGAGCGTAATTACGACCGGGTGCACTACCAGAAAATGTCAAAGAAGCTGTGACATCCTACAATAAGGCCAACTTGAACCTTACAAGTGTGTGACACCACCCATGTGACACCACCCATGTGACACCACCCATGTGACACATCTTGTGTCACTGGCCTGACAGTAATGGCCCACTGAGAGAGTGGTACCTCATCTGCTCAGAAATTGCTTCACACAGCCACTGTCTGAGGAATGAGTAGGCAGTGGATTATCCCCACTCCCAAGGGATCATTTGAGTCATCCCTGTCTACTGTGTCACACACAGGGTCAATTACATAAATTACAGGTCTGCCACTTCCACCATGGGGCAGTGTGACAGAGCCACAGACCATAGGGTTACAAGGGCTACAATCACCACAACCCACACAGTGAGAGACTGCCCAGGCACAGGTGGTACAGTCTTGATAGGTTCAAATAAAACATCCAACACTGAACACAATGGATGTGTCAATGTGTTCTCCAAAGCCAGTCAGAATAAAATACACAGAAACATTAGCTCATGTATTGGAAGTTCCAATGGAAGTGTAATATTTATGTGTGTGTGTGTGTGTGTGTGTGTGTGTGTGTGTGTGTGTGTGTGTGTGTGTGTGTGTGTGTGTGTGTGTGTGTGTGTGTGTGTGTGTGTGTGTGTGTGTGTGTGTGTGTGTGTGTGTGTGTGTGTGTGTGTGTGTGTGTGTGTGTGTGTGTGTGTGTGTGTGTGTGTGTGTGTGTGTGTGTGTGTGTGTGTGTGTGTGTGTGTGTGTGTGTGTGTGTGTGTGTGTGTGTGTGTGTGTGTGTGTGTGTGTGTGTGTGTGTGTGTGTGTGTGTGTGTGTGTGTGTGTGTGTGTGTGTGTGTGTGTGTGTGTGTGTGTGTGTGTGTGTATACATATATATACATATACACTATATAGCATAATATACATAATATACATAATATACATAATATATTTAGTATAATATAATATAGCAAGACATCAGTCCTTGGGACTGCTCAAGCCATTCACCTTTCACTCCCCCTCAGGCCGCAGACCAGTTCAATCAAAAACCATATTGTATTCCCTGTGAAGCATTCAGCCATAATGTTAAATGGCTAAAGATATTCTGTATGCAAATATCCACCACAGTGTATAGCCATTTACACAGCTGGACTGTGGTTAAAGACTGTATTCAATTGTAAACATTTACATTTGAGGTATCAGTCTCTCAGAATGTTGAATTAATACTTGAAAATGACTACTAAACATGTTCAGATTGAAAGTGACACTGCCACTGACATACTGAAAAATGATCTTAATTCAGTATTCATCACTCAGTATCAGGTTTATATTTTCACCAGTCCAAATGTCCTCAGTAGATAGTGTGTTTGACTGTTTGTGTATGAAATAAATACTATGCATGCACACAATCCAGTTTAAATGTACACAAAGACTGCTGTGATTAATGTGAAGTTTTTTGCTTTATACCCATTCATTCAGATTACCTGTTCGAAATGAAAATTGACTGTCCAAAAGATTGTGCACAGGGTTCTAGATAAAGCTGTCTGGTATAAACCAGTGTCATGACAGTGACCTGTGCAGCAGACACAGGGAACATGGTTGTAACTACCATTTTGATAATGTGTACAAAGTACAAACATATATTTACAATCATTATAGAGCTAAGCAATTAAAAAGTGACCAACGTTTTTATATGAAATACTCATTTCAAATCCAACTCTCAATCCTACACGCACGGCTTTATGCAGGATTAAATTATTGCCAGTCACACATGTTTTGGTGGACACATGGATGTTAACTGTTAAGCTAGTTTACAAACTTTCAAATGTGCCTGATGACCTGAAATGGGCTACAAACACACATATGACACCATTTACACTCACTTTCAAGGCATAACTAACAATATCTATGGTTTTGAAAGACTTTTTATGCTCCTTAATTTTTTGCTCGTCCACCACCCGTCCACCCATATTTCTACCCGTCCATATTCGTTTTGACCCATCCAAATGATGGGTGGATGGGTCTCTAACACAAAGCTGCCTATACCCTAAATAAACTACATGGTATATATAAATATAAAAAGTCTTGAACAACCACTATTTGTGTTCCCAGCAATAACATCCCAAGTTATCATCTTCCCGTCCAAGACTGAACGACTGAACGAACGACTGAACGAACGACTGAACACCGTCCCTGCTGCCTCAGTGAAGTTGGCAGTAAACTAACGGGTTTTCAGCCTTCCTTCTTTGGCTCCCCTCCACGGGAGACCCCTCCAAGCAGGGGAGACTGATGGGATGTTGGTGTTTACAGTTTCTCCCAATCTTCCCTTCTCAATGACCCGGGTGCCACTCAGCCCTGTCTCCAGTTTTAGGGGTCTAAGGCGGGTTATGAATGCATAGATTACAGCACTACCTGACCCCTGTGAAGTTGGCCCAAGTCTCAGTCTGATCCTGTTGTCATGGTTACGTGGTGAAGTTGTTACTCAGCTGACTGATGGATACTGAGTTACAATCATTTGTCATTATGTCAGTGGCAGTATCACTCCCCTGCTAACTGGGTGGTATAAAGTGGGTGGCATAAGACTGCTTCACTCTGGCACTAACTGGATGGTATAAGACTGCTTCACTACTAACTGGGTGGCATAAACTGGGTGATATAAGACTGTGTCACTCTACTAACTGGGTGGTATAAGACTGCTTCACTACTAACTGGGTGGCATAAAATGGGTGGTATAAGACTGCTTCATTCCACTAACTGGGTGGCTAAGACTGCTTCAGTTCACCAACTGGATGGTATAAGACTGTAGGTGGCACACTGCTTCAGTCCACTAACTATGTGGCATAAGACTGTTTCACTTGGCAAACTGGGTGGCATAACACTATTTCATTCCACTAGCTGGGTGGCATATTACAGTGCTTCACTCCACTAACTGGGTGGCATAAGACTGCTTCACTCCACTAACTGGGTGGCATAAGACTGCTTCACTCCAGTAACTGGGTGGCATTAGACTGCATCACTCCATTAACTGGGTGGCATAAGACTGCTTCAATGTACACGCAGTCTTCTGGCATACACACTCAATGTACAATATACAGTTGTATACACAGCACGTTACACACAGCACAATGTACAATGTAGGCCAATACACACAGGCCACTAGACTGAACACAGATATAACGTGGAGATTACAAGTCATTTATCTGTCGGACACAAGCATGTGACTCGGCATGCAATATCAGCAACGCCCAGCATGGCCTACGGAATTATTATGAATCCATTTGTAATGTCCTCTCAGATAAGAGAAGACTCATCCAATATCGTCCTGTGATAGACTGCTGGCCTGGCACGACTGCCAATATTGATTGCAATCATATACATCCTGGATCTCCATATTCCTCGGAAAGAGATAACCGCAGTGTGTACATTTCAATCCCATAAATTTCATTTATAGTTGTAGTGAATATTGAACACATCAAGAAAGGCATTCAACAGTTATAACCGGGAGGGAAATTACATGGAATCTGATATCAGGCTAGTAATTGTGTACAATTATAAAACAGAATTACAAGAGCGATCTTTATGAACTCTGCTATTTTGTGGCGGAAGTAGATTGATAGATTTGTGTTTGCCAACTTTCATTCCTCCTGTCACTAGTTCAATGTTGTATGACTATGAGTTGTAATAACACTTGATAATTAAATTCATAAAGCAAGTATTCAATGTACCGTTAGACTAACAGGTGTAACAGTTTTAAATATAAACTTGGTTAATGTCACCGTATTTTTCAAAAACGTCTTCACAAACACTCCTGTAGGCACTGTGAAGTCATCATTTTGCCATCTCTACAGTAACTGCCAAAAATCTCTAAATGGCTCGGGTTAGTGTTGTTTATCGTACAATTCGTCATTTCCTTAATTTTGTTAGACAGGGCAGACTGTGCAACAGTTAAACATCTTGATGAAAGGATATACTGATTGTGTATGCCTAAATTCAGGTTTAATACACTTCAGCAAATGAAAAAATGTCAAACATTCCCATGCCAAAACCAGCTTATATTTTAGTTGGATAGTAGTTAAAACAACAATATAATTTAAAGCTTAATTGTAAGAGACATATCATAGTAATGATTTTTCACTAATTTACAGTATTTTCTCTTTATAAAACTTGTTCCCACAACAGTGTCCCGTCGAAGAAGAGGGAGGTTGACCCATCATGATTTCCGCAGACCTGTGGAGAAATTGGTATCCAGACATTTTGGTAAAGGACACTTTGGTAAAGGACACTTTGGTAATGGTAAAAGGACATTTCGGTAATAGGACGTTTCGGTAATAGGACATTTTGGTAACAGACATTTCGGTAATAGGGCATCTTGGTAACATGCATTTTGGTAAAACCAATAAATATTCTTTAAATACATTAATTAATGGGCACTAATTAAAGATAAATAAAAATGTATCCATAATGTAAAATAAATAAAAAACAGTTGGGTGTTCAGTCACATTTTAATTCAATTTATATCTTACGTGTGTCTGGATTTAATGAAGGTAGGACAAAACCCCCTCCGGACAAAACCCCCTCGGACAAAACCCCCTCGGACAAAACCCCCTCGGATAAAACCCCCTCCATACATAACTCCATCAAGACAGAAGCTCTTTCCGGACAAAACCCCCTCATCATAGATACTAGCCTCAAGAATATAAATATATTTTTTAAACAAAATTGGACGCATTCAATTGTAATTATAATTTTAAATGATATTTTAGTTGTCTTATAATGTATGTCTACTAATTTAAATTATATTTTTAGAAGATAATATATATATATATATTTGACAATTTTAAAGGAATTTTTTTATATATATTTATTTCTTTATTAACTAGTTTACACCACAATTATTGTTAAATAGATAATCTATTATTTTAATTTTGTCTTTATTTATTTATTATATAAAATATTTTTTTCATTTTAAAGAACAAATTATGTACAATATTATGTATATTTTATATCTATAGCTTATATTTATTTGCCATATTTCATTTTATTGTATATACATATATATATATATATATATATATATATATATATATATATATATATATATATATATATATATGAGTCAACGCCAGACTATATTCCAATTCATCATGTAATGCACGTTGAATATGGCAATAAAATGTTATTATTATATATATATATATATAATATATATATATATATATATATATATATATATATATATATATATATATATATAATTTGATATGTAAAATACATACCAAATATTTTATAATTACTAGCATAATGAAGGTGCTATTCAAGCAAGTTACCCTCTGTCTAGTATCATTAATGAGGGGGTTTTGTCCGGAAATGGATTGTCTAGAAGGAATTATGTATGGAGGGGTTTTTGTCCAAGGGGGTTTTGTCCGGAAATGGCTTATGTCTAGAGGGAGTTATGTATGGAGGGGGTTTTGTCCGAGGGGGTTTTGTCCGCGCACCGGATTTAAATGTGTCCTGCTAGTCACTGGTTGGCTGTAGTGATTGAACACTCTAGCCACCACACACCATACCATGCCTGACTGCAGGTGGGAAGCCAAGTTCCCTGTCTGGAGTCTGGACCATCCTAATTTACAAATGGTTTAACTGACTGACATCTCAATAGGTTACCTCCTGATATGGCAGACTGTACTCTGATTATTTTCAGTAGTTTTACCAAAATGTCTTGTTACCGAAATGTCTTGTTACCGAAATGTCCTATTACCAAAAAGTCCTTTTACCGAAATGTCCATTACCAAAGTGTCCTTTACCAAAATGTCCTTTACCAAAATGTCATGGATCCGGAGAAATTACAATGTTTTGGTGCCTGCTATTTTACTTCTGAAAACATAATATTCCAAGCTTTTCTTGATAATTATCTAAGTAATTTATATTCCATACTATTCAAGCATTTTCATACATCAACTGTGTAATTTCTTATTTAAATACAAATACTTTTGAAAAGTATTTCAAATACTTTTTCAAATACTTTTCATTTTCAGGATATATTACTATATAGGTAAAAGAAACAAAACGATATATCAAGCAGTTCATCTAGTTTATTGCTATTGTCTATGTTGTCTGGTTACATTAAGTGGTCTAGTATCTATCTGGCTACTGCCCAGTGTATACTTCTAAAATTGTCAGTTATATCGGTTATATGGACCTGGCCTACCACCCACCCAGGATGGTGGAAGTTAGTACTTATATGGGATAGTGCAAAGTCCTGCTGCAAGCTAATTGAATGCAATGTTCCTTTTAATCATTCCTCCACACCCTTCTCACACAATCATGGCAATGTGGACAGAACCCACAGCCAAGCTTTCCATTCATTCACTGAGGATCATTTAACAAGATCTGACTTGAATTGGGTTCTACATTTATCATCTGTATCAATTAGGCTGCCCTGCACACTGGGCTCAGTGATGTTTGAACAAAGTCCACTGTGGCTTATTTAATTGGGGATACCTGGCTTGAACAAAGGGCTTGATAAACCAAGCCAGGCTTCTTCCTCTATCACACAAAGGGAATTGGCTAGCTAGCTGGTGCCCAGGGTTTACTGGTGCCCATATGTGCTAAGCTGTGTAATTAAGTTCTTAGTCCCTGACTGTCACTGATATCACATTGGCTAATTTACCATAGCAGTAACTTACATAAACACAGTGGAAGAAAGAACTGACCCAAATATATACCCAAAGTATTTGAAAAAGAATTTGAAAAGAATTTGAAATATCAACTACTTTAGGAAAGTATTTAAATACAAATACTTTCAATTCCTAAATGTCAAATACAAATACAAATACTTTAAAAAAAGTATTTAAATACTTTCAAATACAAATGTATTTGACCCCATGTCTGATGTGTATGCACATGCATGTATGTGTGTCACCATTCAAACATCATGTTAAACAACATCACTGTTAAAACAAATTCAGCACATCAGTTTGCAAAATTACATTTTCAACAGAACATCATTGACTCATCACAGTCAGTAACAGTTCAGGCTCCGGGACAATATGTACATTCCACTGAGTTGCTTTAAATGGCTTCACTCAGATTGTGTTGTTGTCGCACATTATGAATAGCAAAATTATAAACTTATAGATATGCAAATTAATTATTAAAATGTGCTGTTACTGTGACTACAGACAGTGTTGAACATATCTGTACAAATTGAAATAATTTAACTTAAATATAATAGTTGAGAGACTCTAACATATTATGTTAAAATAATATCAGATAATAATTAACCATATTATAGTTAATTATTATCTGATACGCATATATGTGAAAATATTTATGAAACATGCGACAAAACCATTCACAATTTACCTCAATATAACATCACTTTACAGCTACACCAACACATGTCAATTCTCAGTGGGCTACCACTAAACAAACATACACAAATCAACCACATAAGATGTTGCTGCCATGTGACATGCAAACAGTGGACAGGTGCGGGAAGTTACATTTACTGCACTTCAACTTAATCGAGGAAGTGGTAGTGTGGTTTGACCTCACAAACTACTTCACAAGTTCACACTGGGTGCAACAGAGTAAGAGGTCTACAACGGACTGGAACGGAAACAACAAATACATCACCTCAACCAAAACCACATGTTCATCATTTGAACTAAAATATATTTACAATAATTGAAATGAAAAAGAACTATTTTACATCAACTGTGTAAAAAAATCTGTACTGATCAACGGAAGCAACAAGAAATTACCTTGAAGGGTCAAAATCAGCACAATATTTGTTACCTCGACTGAACACAAAACAAGTGCTTGTATAAGAATCCATCAACCGAACCCAAAAAGTTGACATCTGCTGAAACAAAACATCTACAGATACAACTGCAGCCTCACATAAAAAATTCACAGTCAATGTAACAAAGTGTTTCATACAGTTATTGAAGCATAGTTTACAGTGAGCTGTGAAACATTTTATATTTTCAGTTAGAAGACAAACCGTGAACACTGACAGACTCGGTTTTACGCTGCTCTGAAACAGAAGTAGGAAACTACCTGTTCCATAGCCACAGCATGTCATTGTCAAGAAGGCCTAATTAATGCTAATGCTAATTAATAATTAACATTCCTCACTACAGCTGCACCAAGTCCACACTGGCAGCTCTCTACAGTACATCACCGTCATGATCGCGTCATCACATCAATGTCTTTCCCTGGTTCACTGGTGACAGTAAGTCAAAATGTCTCAACAAACAACACCATTTTCACCATAAATTCTACCACCATCATTTGTGCAACAATCAAATGCAATTGACCTTATGATATCATTACGAATACACAAAGGACTAAATATTAATGTAATGCAGATGGAGGCCTATAAAAACAGCTTCAAATAGGTCTCTGTGGATCGGCCAGGACAGGAGTGGCATGCTAATGATGAGTCCTTGGTCTGGCGCCTGGTCTATCATCAAGGTGTCTAACCAGCACACACTCTAGCCTGTCCAACAAAATGAAGGAAATGATGAATGGTTGGATAAATAGCACTAAACTGAGCCATCTGTAGGTCCTTTTTGCAACAACTCCGGTGATAACAAAACAATGAGTCGATGATGTTTATAGGAGTATCTGTGGAGATGTTTTTGTACATGTTTTGTCTTTGGTTTATTTGGTGTACATAACAGCTGTGTAACATGTAACAGTACACAGTGTATGCTGAACTATTGACAATAACAAAGCTTTGCAATGTTTTTTTAAAAAGTTGAATTTTTTTTTTATTAGTTTAATATCAAACTAAAAATAACACGTTTATTTGGCAAAGTCCCAGATCCAATTTTTGTCATGGCGTTTTGCAAATTATTAAATATATAAATAGCTTAGAATTGCAAGTCTATAAATTTCTAATAATAACAATAATTAAATTTATTACAAATACCATTAGCGATAACTATTATTAAAAATAAATGCAGCAATAAAATGTCAAATTTCAAAACATGACAAAATACTATCAAATCAGCTGCTAATAATCAGAATTATTAAATGCGCCAAATTAATACACCACAACAATCATATAAAAATAAACAAATGTACACATAGGACTGACAATAAATTATTTAATAAGAAACAAGGACTTTGCCACTTGAGAGGTGATAATCACAGATATTCTACAGAACTACCAGCCAGATGATTGTGGCCACCAGGAGGAGGATGATGATTTGATGGCTGTGCTGCTGGTTCTGTACAGGCGCTAGACGCTTAGGTTTCGCGTGGTATGTGGGCTACATATTACCTCTCCCACATGAAAGAGGAGAAGAGTGTCGGACCAGGCACAGCGTGGAAGTGCTGAAATAGAACTAGACTTGTCAACATAAAGCACTAGACTGACCCTGCACTGGTGGCGGGGGCAGAAATAGACCTACAACAGCGATGGATCTTATAAAAAGCAGCTGCCAGGAATGTGCACACAGGAGTGCATGTAACAGCCCTGGTGCTACAGTAGTTACAACTAACCACAAGAGATAACAGGTCGCTGCTCATCACTCTACTCCACACTCCAGTTTGTACTAATTTTGTAGTCACAAAATGGACCTGGCCTACCACCAAGTTATACTACAGCACCACGCTGTTCTGTCTGCACAGAAACACAGATAATTTGCAATTTCCTGTAATACTAATATGCAATAACGTTAGCAGAATTATTTTAACTACACTGTATTACAATAGTTTTTGTAAGTGATCTAAATTACAGCACACATTTGATACTAGGATCACATTTTTAACTTGCATTTCCTACTGCACACATACTGTGAGGTGAGAAAGTAAAGGTCAGTTCTTATATTGCTGCTAGTGCAGTATTTTATCCTCAGGCTTGCTAAAGGTGGTTTACATTTTATTCCCTGGGAGATCTTTCATTTGAACACCATCTTGACTTCTCTCGGAGTTCTCTGGGTAGCATCCATGCACATTACAGGGCAATTCCATATTGGAGAGCTCAGACTGCTAAAAATTAAATCTTGTTGAAACAGTGTAAAAGTTGTACCACTGATGTAAAACATACGTAAAATTCAGGCCCAAGTAAAACAATTGTGCCGTCAGTTCACAATTGTTTTTAATTGCGTTTCTAATGGAGTGAATTCTTAGCAGTCAAACTAATGGAAAAACAAGGGCCAACAGAAACCCCTCCCATCTTACCATTAACTCTTAACTAATTTACCTTTGTTTTATAGATTTTCAAAGTTCATACTGTACGTTTTTCAAAATTCAGAAAGCAACTTGTACTGCATTATGCCCTGACTGCATAAGCTGTATTTTGATATGGGTAGTCACACATTTTCATATATTTATTATGTAATTCCGTTACCGAAAAAGTACATAAAGTTTTCCTGAGAGCCAACAAGTGATCAAAATAACAGTTACTTGAAATTCTCTTATTAGATACACCCACAAATAGGTGAGAGTACACAATTTACGTGTGTCTTTTCTCATCTTGCGGGAATCATGGTAACGGAATTACATTTTGGTAACGGAATTACAATAACAGAATTACAAGTTTTTTTCTCTTGCACTATAAATCATAATAAGAAACTAATAATGGGACCTAACTACATTAGAGGTCAGCACAGGCCCTGGGACAATGTTTCAGTTAAATACGAATGGAATCTTTGGACTTTATGAAAACTGTCCATGGATTCAGAAACATGCACTATTTGTAACATGTACTATCTGTAAAAAACGTGATACTACACGGAATGGTAGCAGTGATCCATATAAATCTACAAGATAGGCCAGATTATCTATCAAAGATCAGTTGCAGAATGTGTTCATGGATTTTCAAAGAAATTCTACACAGTATTTCTTTACCAAATGGCTAAGGTTTATTGTCCAAGACTATGACTCCAATTGTTCTCTGGGGTGATATCGTGTGATCACATCCAATGAGTTTAACCAAGTTGCTGCCAGGACCTGTCAGAATATTTTACAACTAAGCCATGGTTGAATTAAAAATGATAAAGCTCATATGACTGGAATGAGATCAGTCTAATTCCCAACATTAAGCAGTTGCAAAGAGTCAGAGGGTAGTCAATTACATTGTTTGTGACTGTTATACAAAACCATATCAAATAATAATCCATGAGGAACTTCTTAAAAATTAAAATACTGAAATAATGAAGATGACAAAGAAGACAACAGCATGGGTAATCAAACTTGAGAATACAGAAAAGACTTTGCCAAAATTTCTGGATTTAAAGTGGATGGTTGTAAAAAAAAAGCAAAAAAAGTGTCTTCCCAGATTTTTTAAACTAAGGTGACAAATTACTTGAAGTGTGTTGAACTATGTAAATTTATGTGGTCTGATGTTGAAGATATATTGACTGCCTCTACTGATAAAGATTGTGACATTAACATCCTCCCTGACCCACAGATGGACTGGAGTTCAATAACTGCTTTCGACTGATTTTGAGTTAAATGTGAAATACATCGCTGTACTGTGTGTACAATTATTGGCCAGTACAATTGTTATTTTAGTAGAACATGAAGTTATGGTGTTCTGTAATCTTGCAGAAAAGAAAAAATGAGCATCAATTATTATTTGATGTTTTATTCCAAAAATAGTCAGACTCGTAATTCCGTTACTTTTGCATGTAATTCCGTTACCGATCAAAACCAGTTCACTATAAAAAACAGTACATATATAATGAGTAAAATTCTATCCAATACAAGGTCATGTTATATGTCTATTTATTAATGCTAGTTGTTGGCCCTGGTAGATTGCAGATTTCAGACGATATGTCATGACATTTAATAAAAACTGATGTTCAAATTCTCTGAGTAATTCCGTTACCAAAATTAAAACAGCCATAATTTTGTAATTATTTTACATTTCTTAACAGGTACCACTGGTAATTATAGGGTGTAGTTTGGACTTCAAACCATGTTTAAGTTTCTTTTGTAGATACATGCTGAATGGGAAAATATAACCATTTTAAACCAAAAAATATTGTGAATTGTAATTCCGTTACCGTGGAATTGCCCTACAATAAATGTATGAAGGGTATTCATACACAAATATCCACCATTGTCTATACACAGTTATTCATTCATACTGAATCATACAGCCGACTGAACTGGAGTAATGTCAAGGGTCTGATATGACAGCACAGAAGTTAGTTCCAAGGCCGTCCGAATCTCTAACCACTGCACCACTACAAATACATCTAATGTGTAAATACAACTTGGGCCAGACGCCACAGAAGCACAGTGGTTAGAACTTAGAACATCACTCTCACTCACTGAGGACCTGTGGCCAGGCGATATAGTGCTGGACTATCGATCGAGGCAGAGTGATCTGATGCTGCCTGTGACCAGTTTGTGAGCTTGAAACAAGCGCAGTTTCATTCACCTGAGAGAAAAATTGTCTATGTGTTTTGAAGAAATAGTAAAAGCCAACTTTCTATGTGGTGCCGGCGACATCAGAGTTCCTACTGCAATCCTACATCGGGGTAAATGTGTAACATGTCACGCACACACATACTGAAGGTCTCGATCTCTCTAATCCAGTGGTTCTTGTTCCTAGTCCCACACTCCTAACTGGGTGTGTGAGAGACAGAGCAGGTTGTCACTGACGTCTACAGCAGACAAGCTAAGACAACACAACAGTATATACAGAGATTGCAGAGCCTGGATACAGCCATACAGCACTACTGACTATACAAGAACTTACCTTTAAATACCATACACCTACAACATGGCCAAGACAAAACACCTCTGTAGATTGTCTTGTTTCTCACACTGTGCACACTGTGGTGAGCTGACATCATGTCTACATCCCCAGTGCCACTATGAGCACACCCCGCCTCCCTCTAGGTTAATTTCATCACAGGCTACCAGAAAAACCTGACTGTAAATAATGTCACAATTTTCTGGGGAGTACACACAACAGCTGTCCTGAAAGCTGATAATTGATTCAAAATGTGAACAGGCTTAACCTCTGCCTACAATTCAACCACTGAAGGCGTATCGTGTTTCACACTGGCTCACCCTGGATGTAGTGCAAATTAGCAGGAACACATCATATCCTGGTTGTTTGTTAATGAACTGTGTATGCTAGAAGCTGCTACAAACGAACTAGTGGTCTAGTGGAACATACAGTGTAGCTGTGTAGGTTGACCTCCAATCGAGGCACAACTTAACTCGACTGACTCAAGTAGCTGGTCTACATAATACACTGTACATATGAACATTACAAAATGAAATGGGACAATTTAAGGGCTCTAAAACACGAGTTTGCATTTTAAAATAAATTGTTATCTTTAACCGTGATTTTGAATACCTGAAAACTGTCAACAGCATGATGTGCCAAAAGAACACTGCAACTGGTGTATCATGGAAATATTGTCCTCAATAATATGGCAGTAGATATTTGTGTTTATAGATCGAGAAAACATTAAATTTACCGGTAACAAAAGATATATTTAATGATGCCTCTTCGTATGAGCTCTCTATCTTAATGAAACTCTCCTGGTCAAGTCTTTATGCAAGACCAAATTTGTATTAGTTGCAAAGTGAATAGTGTACATTTTTTTAATCTCAAATGACTGCCATCTACCTGTCCAGTGTCCACTCGAGTCTCACCCATGATCCCAAATGAATTGTACAGTATGCACTGTCCAAATGATGGGATTTATTACATGACCATACTTCTGTAAACAGGTTGACCGCACCTCTACCTGGGCGCCAAGGTAGTGAGTTCAGATAAACAGTAGTAACAGGAGTAACACAGCCAGATCTTGTGCAACCATTCTACTGTAGACAAGGAGGAGGTCTCCAACTCGCACAGTAAACATCCCAAAATCAAGACATCCCCAAAGGGTGAAATAACCAGCTAGTGACTCACAGTCACAGGCACCAGCAAAACATACACAACATAAAGTCAGACCAGGGTCATTGGGAACAACAGTGTTTGTTAGTCTGGATGTGGGACCGTTTTACTAAGTTAAACAGCTGATAAGAATGATCCGTTATTAATCCATATTTCAAGAGCATCTTATATGCAAAATCTTGATGTCACACCACTGAGAGCACTATTTTTGTGAGACAACTCACACAACAACAAAGTAATCGCAGAGATGGTCTAGGTACATTGATAATTTTCAGCATGTACAAGATCACTATTATTGTGTTTGTTATGGAACAAAAATCACTTATAAGGAGCAAGATTAGACTTTTAATGAGCTCGTAAGAATGTCAGTGAAATGATCTTAATTACCAAAAATTCACTACGGTGAACTTTGAAGTGCTCACTAGACTTGATTACACACTACCCGGGTACACACTGATCTCTACACCCTGCTCTGTACACAGTGTTGATCTGTACACAGTGTTGATCTGTGCACAGTGTTGATCTGTACACAGTGTTGATCTGTACACAGTGTTGATCTGTACACAGTGTTGATCTGTGCACAGTGTTGATCTGTACACAGTGTTGATCTGTACACAGTGTTGATCTGTACACAGTGTTGATCTGTACACAGTGTTGATCTGTACACAGTGTTGATCTGTACAGTGTTGATCTGTACACAGTGTTGATCTGTACACAGTGTTGATCTGTACACAGTGTTGATCTGTACAGTGTTGATCTGTACACAGTGTTGATCTGTACACAGTGTTGATCTGCACACAGTGTTTATATGTACACAGTGTTGATCTGTACAGGGTTGATCTGTACACAGTGTTGATCTGTACACAGTGTTGATCTGTACACAGTGTTGATCTGTACACAGTGTTGATCTGTACACAGTGTTGCTACAGTGTTTGGCCTCACAGAATGGTACAAAACTGTACATAGCATATGACCTACTCAAGAGCAGTTGATGTATTATAACACAAGAGTGTACCTCATTAACATCACAACCAATAACTGTCATCTGAGACTAGATGATATCTAATTTCTTGCTGTCAACTTTGTCACATGAAGAACTGAAGATATCCTACTTCTTGTCTGTCATCTTATTCACCAGAAATGTTATGTCTAGTGTCCAGATGACATCTTACCTCATGTCTGTCATCTCTGTCACTAGCAGACAGCAGTGTCACCTCTACATGTAAGAAAACACCATGTCTGTGCCTGTACCTTGTGTCTAGGTCGGCCCTGTGGGGGGTCTCCTAGGCCTCTATGGATGTCACATGTCACCTCCAGAATGGGGACAAGCCACAGTGTAACACTACACCGACTGGCTCAGGGCGAAAAAGGATTTTCTTCCAGTTCTATCTCTAGAGTAGAGGCTGACAGAAACAACTCTGGCTTGAATATGGGCCACCACACAACACTGTACTATCATTAGATACATGTACCAAGGTGACAACAGTTGTAGGGTTGTGAATGATAATGTTGTTTATACAGTGATACATAATACAGCCACTGCTGCAATCTATTTATAGTATAACCTGCTGCAATCATTTCTAGGCTGAAATGTAAACCTGCTACCGAAGCACAACACACTTTTTTTCTGTTCTCATGGACCTGCTATAAAGGTAGTTTAAAACAATTACAACATTTTCTAAGTCTGCCCAAAACACACAGACATATGTTACACATACTATGGCTCCCAAAACTTACCTCTTTATATGTTTCTATAATAAAAAAGTAATAGGTAATACGCATTCAGCTCTATATTTTAAATAGGAATACAAATGTTTATCTGTCCTAATCACAACATCATTAGCACAGAGAACTTTTATATTATTACACAACTAATACATTACATTTTTTATTTGAATTATCAAAGTTTGTAATGAGACAAAAGACATTACTGGTAAGAACAGAAATTGTTCTGTCATAATACCAAGAAGCTATGTGAATAGACTCTAAATGCTATGTTTCTTATGCAAGATATCCTACATTTTATATAAAGGAATTGGACACACATTAAGTTTTGTTTGCATTTAGCGTAATCAAATGAAAAATCCAAGGCATAGCTATATGACAAATAAATACACACAATACACACTCAACTGAACAATTCAAACTACCAAACACAGCTACACTGATCGCCTGTTTCAGTAAAGAACGCAGGTTGTTTACGCCAAACCTCACTCACCAAGCCCGCTGTCAGAGTCAGTGTGCACAGTCTCACCTGCCCAGCCAGGAACATGTCGCAAGTAACAAGCATTTCCGAGAACCCATCCATAAGTACCGCTCTTAGTGTCTAAAGTGCTCTGACACGCGCCACTCCCAGGTTGTGTGACGCCAACATTTCCCCAACGTCAACCCAGAGGCCGCACTGCCGTACATCTCCAGTCCCACAACAACCAAATCTCTGGCATTATCAGCTTATTAATGAGCCTAATCTAACGGAGCATGAAGCATGGCTATAAAATCATGGAGACATTGGACATCTCGTCACATCAAGGATTTCTGTCTCCACCGGAGAAGGCAATAAATAGCTGAAATCTGCAGGCTGGTACTCAGAAGGAGATGGAAGGAGGTTGGTGCTTGGCAGTATACATAATTGATGGCTTCTGCAGTGCCCAGGTAGCATTAGGTGCTGCCAGTGAGAGATATAGTTGACTGCTGACACTCAACGAATGACAGAACGTTTAAACGGAGTGTGATGAATGGACATCTGCATAACACCAGTCACCAGTACTCACTCAGGCACACAATGTATTGTAATTTCACCAGTGAAAAGGCAATCGATTTCCAATTCAACAAATGTCAATGATTAATTACATGTGATTACGGTGGTTTAACTGAGTACGATCTCATTTGTCTGATAGGCTCCAGTGAGGAGAACATTTTGAAGTGAAATACGTTCACTTAAAAGGATACAAAAGGGTCATTATCTCTTTACAAACTCATTTTTTTAAGGAAATACGCTGCTGTCAAACAAGCATCTTTGCCATCAGACATCTTCCCAAACAGATCCAAGTACAAAAATAACCAGTCATTTAATCAATATTATAATTATACACTATTCTTGTTTTTAACATGAACTATCTCCATCTGTAGTCCATCCCCAATCTTGCATAGCTGACAATGCGTAAAATTAATATTACTATAATTAAGATATTTCTTAATTATGTTAATTTATTATTTGTGGAATAAAAATGTTTCTTTCTAAACTTTTGCATGTACAAAGCTCGCCGCGTCACTACTTATGAGTTGTGATAACGTGTGTGAACTTTGTTGACCTTTAATACAATGCTTTTGCAGTTGACAGGCAAGAACAGACACCTTTGAAGTTGGAAACAATGCTTCTACCAACAGTGACATGCTGTGTCTGTGTAAGCCCAATCAGCACACAAACAAACAAAAACTGTTGTTGGTCTCTGAAGAGTAGAGCCCAATGTCAGCCACTGCCGGCAGTACACAGACCTGTGATCCCACCCCAGACATGGCAGTAGTTCACTGACCTTACCACATATAAATAACTGTAACAAGTGCAATATTATGGACACTCTCAAGTCTCAAGTGGGTTCTTCAAACAGGAACGACACACTTCGTAAATGAACACTCCACAAACATGTGCAATAAATAACACCTCTTGAGGCGAAATAAAATGCAATTATACACCCCTATATCCCTGCACATGTAACAGAGGTAACACAATGTAATCATTTCCAATACCACAATTGATACAACATCTGTGGTTTATTCCGAATACATTTTCAAATGGGGGATGCTATAACATAACTCTCGATGACTGACATATTGAGACGTACAGGTGATGCTTGTCTACATGGCTTGACCAAAAAGCCCGTATACCTGGTACTTTCTGGTAGTTCCTTTGACTTAGAAGTCCTGGATGCTGTACTACTAGTGATGTGTCGAATGCCTATTTCCTTAACACATGCACGCTCATTGTTATATGTTTGATTCTTGTAGTCCTTCACCCTTGTAGCAGCTATGTGATGTCATATACATTGTCTCTAAATCAAGGATAAGTATAATCTACACCCGGGGGTGATGAAGCCGAGACTGGACATTTGCATGTACTGGTACATTGTCTGCCATTAAAGACCAACAAAATGTTTTAAATATATACGTCATATCTAGTTATCGAACAGATCTATTATAAGACAACATCCCAGGTAATGGGCTTGCTGAAGCACATAATTTTTGGAAGTTGACAGGCAAGTTTGGGCTGACCACCAGACGGGTTCTCACTTGAAACTATATAATTATCATCTTTTATATTTTACAAACAAGTTGATCATGAATGGTCCCTAGTGGATTTATTGTGAAGCAACATTAAAAAAAATGGGGCAGTATTTGGGCCAATACAATTTTCAGGAATGCCATAAGGATGGGATGAATTGGGAATTTCATTTAAATATCCTTGAAATTTAGAATACGAATCAAATATGAGTATACAATGGCTTTAAATTTGATTAGAATACTGAATGATATCGAGATGTTTTGCTGAGGCATGGCGTCATCCCGTGGCCATGGGCACAAGTCCGTGCCAGAGCCATCAGCATTGTGGCCATAGCCCATACGCATCATTCTTTTTGTTTACTTTCTGACCTACCCACGAAAACAACTTCTTACAGCTGATAAACTTATCCTCACATATCTTACGTACATAAAAACTACATACACACACACTTGGCTTACCGTAATATCGGTAATTTATCGCAGGAGTCGCTAAATAAACGACCTTCACAAACTCTGGTTATAAGCTAACCCTAAAATAACCTTAACCCTAACTAAGCCTAAGCTAACTTTAACTTAAACCTAAACTTACCCAAAATCCTAACCTTAAACCAACACTGCTAGCAAAAAACCACTTGACACAATTATTATATTTACCAACATTACAATAAGCTACGCATAGCTGCCATTGATGGTGGTGACACTGCATTGCCAGCGAGTATTACGCACGTTTGTTTTGTGCCATTTGTGGAGTTTACTTGTTTAAGTAATGTTCATGATTTCCTTTTATAATCTAAATGTAAGATATGTGATGAGTAGTTTGGTGGTTGTACATAGTCTTCTTCATATAGTTAAGTCAGAAAGTAAACGATCACCCGGAGTGATTTTGCGGTGGAGAAAATGAATGAAAATATCTGAGCGATATTAATTTATATAGCTGCAAATTTTGTAATCGAATAATGGGAAAACGTACGAATATTCGAATACAAATTGAATATTTGTACCATCCTTAGAGTGGCCCCTGAGCTAAATTCAGCGAATATGTTGTATGCAATCTAGCCAGCCCATGGCGTTGGGGTATTTCACATATTGATATGTATATAAATTTATGAAAACTTTAACATTTGGCATTTGTCTATTAATAAGCATCTAGCAGCAGCACTACACCATGTTATGTCCATGATATGTCATGTGAGTAATACTATTATATGCAACATACACATTATAACTGAGTGATGTTTTTAATGCGATTCAGAGTAATTCAGTGGCTAGCTAAAATTTTTAAATATTGAGTCCAACAAAGCAACATGTTCAATGACAATCATCAATGACGGGAATGTTGTTGTAGCAGCCAACGAGGTTACGACTACGTATACGTAGTATAACTATAAGTATCTATGAACACCAGTCACCACCCTGACTGACCGTTTGACTCCACCACTGCCAGGAGTGTTGGCCAGTATACCAACTCTAGGCTAGCGCTGTCGATCGCCATTTGCGCCATAGGCGAAACGGTTTTCTATTTGGCGAAAATAAATTAAACCTCTTCGCCAAATTGGCGAAACGTTATATCTGTCATTATTATTGATGTTATCAGCAATACATGACTGCATTATTCAACACACAGCTCTGTTAAAGTTGCCTAAACGATCGCACATTCAACTGACCCAAATAACCAGTCAGCGTAATGTGACCCGCTGGGTAAACAATAGGTCGCTAATCCCTCCACTTAGCCATGCTCACAGACAATAGGGGAGCATAAATCAATCAAGAATTGTGTTTACTAGACAATGGGGTCCTGCCTGATGGCACTAATTACAAGTTTTAGGCAATACAACGCTGCACCCGACAGGTTCCATATTATCGCTCAGTATCGCCGGCGCAGTCACATGGCATTGCCAATGATTAATCAATGTGCCATCTGGTAACTATTCAATAAAATGCCAATATAGATTGTAGTTCATGTATGTTTGACACGTTTCACCACCAGAAACATTACAGATAGAAAGACGCATGTCAAAAACGTGTTTTATTAAATATAGCCTGCGTCACCCAGGCCAGGATTACAGTCAGCCACAGCGAACTAATTTGGTGAATTACTGTATTCAATTATTGAGCAGTCAAATGAAGTTTTAAGATAGGTAATAATTATTATCAATACACTGTTTGAATCACTGCGGCGCAGCAAGAGTAGAGTAGGTGGTTCTTAATTATTTTACGTTGTTATAAAAGTGTATCTTTCAATTTATGTTATGCACACCTGTAATGTAAATTTTATTACATTAATACTATGTGTTAGGTGCTGTTTCTTTATATTTTGCAAAATTCCCAACAGTTGTTCAGGTTTCATTTTATTGTTAAACAATGTTCTGTTAAATTATACTGGATGTTTGTTTGCGTTATATATGTTTAGCTAAATATATAAATGTTTAGTTAATTAAAATAGGACTTCTTTTCTTGTGGATATTGTATAGAATTTTTTATTATATTATGTCTTGTTTTGCACTTTTAAACCGGGTAATTTAATTGATCTAAAAAAATGGCTAAAGAGAATCTCATTTGGTTAAACAAATTTCTGACCTTTAGCCAAATTGGCTAAACAGATTTTAGGCACAGCGCTAGGGCTAGGCTAGCAACTAGACAAGACAAGACAAGACTAGACAGTACCTGATCAACACTTCTTGGTGGCTGGATATAGCCGACGTATAAGTACCGACCCTGCAAGCAATGCCGTGGCAGTGATAAGCTGTGAGTACGCTTACGGCATAGGCTTGCCTTAGGCTTAGCCTACTTGCCTAGCTTAGCCTAGCCTAGCCCCTAGCCCTGGCCTAGGCTTTAGCCCGGGCCAAGACTCATGTCATAACAAGGCGAAGCACTTTGCACAATGGCCTGATAAGTGCTATATCAGTCAAAAATCTACGCCCAATAAATATCATACGATGTGCTTACCTTAAACATTGTTAAACAACTTGGCACACTGCACTTGAGCAAAATCCATCAAGATACAATTTTCAATACAAGATCAACATATCCCGGAAACAGTTTTCGAATTGAGTAAAATACAGCGCCGGGTGATCAGTGTATGTCCTCCGTACTGCAAAAGAGTTATACCGATTGGAGGGACTCGATCAACGTTACTAATAAACCACAGACACATTTTTAAGCATACTGTAATTTCTTCAGTGGAAAAGGTCAATGAAATTATTGCCGTCATCTTCTTGTTATGAAAAGTTGCCTATAATGGCTATATTGGCAACATTATGAAATAAATACAGGCTAAAATAATCAGAACTGCCTGACTATGAATGATGTTTCCATGAATAAACGGACTGTTTTTGATAAGCCTGTATAGTTATTGATATAAATGTAGCTAAAAGCAGAGCCCGCTTCGAATAAGATATTAGTTTATTACTAACTCGGCATTTTCTTGTCCGAGCCAAGCAATTGTTTGGAGCCAGAAACCTTGTCTTTAAATGCTGGTCGTGATACTAGCGACACCTAGTGAATAACTTCAAACACAAATCTCCTTTCTACGACTCCATAATATAATGTTATGGAGTATATATATATATATATATATATATATATATATATATATATATATATATATATATATATATATATATATATATATATATATATATATATATATATATATATATATATATATATAATCATTGGGCAGCCATATAGTTCCGTGGTTGGGCGAAGGCTTCAGCATGCTGCTTCCACATCATTATGTCTATCTTGCGCTATCCTCTACCAGATGGTACCCTTCCAGTGGTCATCTAGTTCGTCTCTCCAACGTCTCGCCGGTCTTTCTCTAGGTCTTTTCCTTTCGTAGGGTTTCCAGTGTCCATCGGTTATCTCATATCCTGCTGACGTGCCCTGCCCAGTTTACTTCCGTCTTCTGACTTGTTCAATCACGTCTGTGACCTTGGTCTTTTCTCTTACCCAGATGTTTGTTTTTCTGTCCTGGTATGTGATGTTTAACACACTCCTTTCAATCTTTGGTTGTGCGGCTGCTAGCTTGTTTTTTGCTTGGGTGGTGAGTGCCCATGTTTCCGCGCCGTATGTCATTGCTGGTAGAACGCATGAGTTGTAGATTTGTCTCTTCAAGCATGTTCCAATGTCACCCTTGTCCTTGAAGATGCCACGGATGGCGAATGCTGTCCATCCGGCCGTGATTTTTCTTTGAATTTCGTTGTCTGGGTAGTTGTCTCTGATGCCGTATCTATGTCCCAGGTAGATGTAGTGCTACATCTACCACGCTATCTATCAACAATTAGTATTTGTTTCTTATGTGATTACCTTTTCGAAATCGCGAACGTTTTGCTTTTGTATTTGCTTTTTTACATCTTGCGCGACGTATTGCTGGGCCAAACTGAAACAATGTAACGATGTAACGTTTTCTTCAGTATAGAAGCCAAGTTTATTTCAACATAGGTTAATGACAAGTTACAATTATTTATCAATGCGGGTAGGCTGAAAGCATTCGGGTTGGGTTTTGGTTTGTTTACATAATTATGTACACTTGAATACTACAAAACCTCAAATTGCTTGTACTGAACACATACAAAGGTACTGTTAGCAAAACTGTAAACACTGAAAATAGACCGAAGCTCAACATTTGGATCACACCTTAACCCCCCCCCCCAGCCTACCTATATTGATAATTTGTGATAGGTCACCGACTCAGTATAAAATAAAATAGGCCTCCTTGAAAAGTTACATTGTGTCGGTATGTTCTATATCTAGGTCGCGCTTTCGTGCGCTAGACCCAACAAAATACAGATGTGCTGCTGGCCGGGTTGTTGCAGGGTTACACTTAGTGATTTTGATAGGTTAATAATACAAATAATGAAAATTGCTGTTATATCCAATGACACGGTTGCATATGGGATAACTATCTGTGCGATGATATAGAGAAACACGAAATTCCGCGGCTGGAACTCCAAGTACAGCCTCTAAAATATGGAGCCGCCAAATTTATCCAACCCCCCTAGGAGAATTGTGTACCCAATGGGCACGCTAGATAAATACAATTTAAGCTCGGTTCTGATAACACTGACGGTAATATGGGACCACAAGATAAGTACATAGGTCTATGTTATCACATTTTCTTTCTCTGAATGTATATATATATATATATATATATATATATATATATATATATATATATATATATATATATATATATATATATCACTGGTTTGTAATAATAGGTGAACGTGGGAGTACTAGTCTATCAAAACGACGAATAAACAAAATAAGCTAAATGCTTTAATTTCGCATAATACAATCGTGTGACATAATATAAACAGCTCAATATATTTGCACGATCATGCGAATTAATTTGTAAATTTTGTTACGCAAATAAATTACATAATTAAGAGGACGATGACGTTCTCGTGAATATTGCTCTTTCAATCAAAGCTGTTTGTGTTACATCTCTCTGCCGACTCGCCCGTCTTGCATGCATGTTTTGGAAAGGAAAGTTCATATATATATATATATATATATATATATATATATATATATATATATATATATATATCAGGGACGGCTCAAAACAATTCACACCGTGGCGGATTTTTCAATCAAGCACCACCTCGGTTTTTTGACAAAACTTCAATCATGCAGTAATTATGCGACGACTGTTCGCTCCACCACTGTCTGTAACCAGACCATTATCTATACCGCTGTGTGAACTAAAACAACATTGAGTTAACGAATTTGCAGGTCGTTATGGATTTCGTATGTGGGTATGAGCAGTAACTGTTAATTTAGTGCTAACATTTTAGTAAGTAGTCTGCACACCAGTTTGCTCGATCACATCTTATCGGAAAGGACAAGTTTTATGTATGCGTGCGTCCTTGCGTGCCTACCTGCGTGCGTGCGTGTGGTACGCAACACTGATGTTCGTCATGTTTTATTGTTAACATCTTACATATTTATCCTCGGGCGTCTCACACCCGTACATTGATAAGCAGTAACTAAGTATGTGTAAGCTACCTCTGTCGTGTTATACGATAACCGCTAATGTCTAAAATATGTGCGGTGATTAATACTAAACCTTAAGATGTGTAGCAGCGTAGTAAGCCTATTGAGCTGTTAGTGATAACCTTTAGCTGTACAGCCATTATATTTGACAGCTAAAAACTCCCCCCGAAGCGACCAATATAATACGTAAGTTATTAACTACTGTTAATACGATACATGACACAGTTATAAAGTTATTAATTACTGTTAATAAGACACATTGAAAATACTATTATTGGCTTCAGTTGCGACAACAGTTTTCAAGAAAACCATTCACAAAGAAAACACACGACGGTGTGGCGGGCGATGAGCACAACACCGATGCATCTAGTTCGCCGATATCGGTGGTATGGGTGCGGCTGGTATAATATTGTCATCTTTCGCATGGTATTAGCTATTGTTTTGCGCATAATGACCATCTTGTGGCCAATTGATGAAGCAGAGTTGTGAAACACGGCGTGTCATAGAGCGTGGAACAACGGCGAGCAGTCTGTGTTTCTTGTTGTTGTACGTGACAGCAGCAGACACCGGAATCCGCTTCGCTCGGCCGGTGCATCATCGTATGTGTTACTCTAAGCTCCGTGTGGAGATATCTGCAATTTAAAAGTCACATATTAGGTAATTATTCATTATGATTGCGTTACAACACATACACACGAGGTCGAAGAAGCGTTGGTGAGTGAGGTACGCAGACGTGGACAGAAAGTACGAATGACAGGGGGAAATGGTTATTCGGTGAAGAATGACTGCAATATAATGTCGGCCATTGCAGGAAAATTTATACCACCAGCAACTCTGCTACGGACGACGATGGCAGAACATTACACTGTATGTAGATTGTGAGGGAGTAAAAATGGTAGAGAGGGAATTTGAAACAACACAGCATAGGCGTACACAGACTCCCACAGACCCTCGTGTACAAAACACCAATTAATCGAGAGGAGGGTAATTATGAACTAACTCAAATGTACGAAGTCGTCATACGTTACAGGAGTGAAGAAGTTTGGGTGTTACGCTTACGAGAAACTCAAACGTATAAAACTACAAAGCAAAATCACTATTGGATATAAAAAATAAATAGTTTGCATAATGATTCACACCATTTTAACGATGTTGGATGTTTTGAAAATGACTTGTTCAGTGCATATTTATGTCTCACGTGTATACGTATATGACGTGTGGATATGTAACCAAACCTATCCAGTTCGTTACGTGCAGATCCAGACATTCCGTTGCGTCTGAGACAGTGAGTAATCGTGCTACATTTACTACAGTTCACAACATTCATCTGCCAACTCTCCCGGAAATTCCGGGAGTCTCACAGATTGTTCAATTATCTTCAGGTCACTTGTAATACATGCAAATCTCCTGTTTTTTGTTTCAAATTTCCACACCCCGACACCCTCCATCCAGCAGCGCGACACCAAGGAAGACATGCTGAGACGTGCTGAACTGATAGAGCTAAGGCGAAACATCTCCAATAGCATCACCACCTTGTATCCACACACGACCACGTAATACATCCACACCCGACCACTGCATCCACACCCGACCATGGATCGAGACAGCGCGACGCGGGAGATATGCAAAACAGCTTATGAACATCCCGGATTTCAAACAAAACAGTTGGCCGGTATAACACTATCAGTGGTCGTCACCTTCAACTAGATCACCTGACAGACGGCGCTTCACGTCAACATGGAAAGGAGTTGACCAGTGAACTCACACAGAGACAAGTCGCCGTTAGCGCAGATGCCGTGGTTCCAGTGCCGGACCGACCGAGGTCAGGGATAATAATGTTCAACCCATAATAATAATAATAAAGCTTTATTGCCATATTCAACGTGTAAAAGTTACATGATAAATTGGAATGTAGTCTGGCGTTGACTTACATAGTGCCTAAATATACAGTAAAATAGAACACGGCAAACAAATATAAAATATAGATATAAAATATACATTGTACATGATATGTTCTTTAAAAAAAATAAAAAAAAAATTTTAATAAAAAAAAAAAATATTTTAATATAGTAAATAACTAAAGACAACATTAAAATAATAGATTATCTATTTAACAATAATTGTGGTGTAAATTAGTTAATAAAATAAATAAATAAATAATTAAAAAAATATCCTTTAAAAATAGACATACACTATAAGAGGACTAAAATATCATTTAAAAATTATATTTACAATTACAATTGAATTACAATTGAATGCGTCCAATTTTGTTTTAAAATATATATTTATACAATTATTAAGTTAAGCTAACATTTCAGGAGAAGATAAGATTGTTGCTCAGCACCACCGATCCGCCACTGAGAATAGGTACACCCACACCCCACACGCGTACAGCTCAGCCACACCAACCAGCACCAGAAAAATTACAATTCCGCCAGAGAGGCGAAAACAGCCAAGTTTCCAGGGTCTTTACAGCTACGTTCTATATTTCACTCCTGATAAGGCTGCTACGGCACTCGGGTAAAAACTGTTTCTAAAGCGATTTGTTTTCGTACGGATGCACCTATAGCGTTTCCCTGAAGGTAATAATTCGAACAGATGATGGGCGGGGTGAGTTTGGTCTGAGATAATTTTGCCTGCTCTTTTTTTGGATCTGTCTTTATATATGGCTGTTAGAGAGGTGAGTTCACTACCGACAATTTTGGAAGCTGTTTTCACCACTCTGTCAAGCCTGCCCCTCTGGCGCTGGCTGATGCCGCCGAACCATACACATATTGAGAATGTAAGAATACTCTCAATAGCAGAACGATAAAACTGAACAAGAATTTCTCTCCTCAGCCCGAACTTCTTTAGTTGGCGCAGGAAGAAGAGTCTTTGTTGGGCCTTTTTGACGACAGCATCTGTGTTGTTTTCCCAAGTTAAGTCATTTGATATTATGGTGCCTAGAAATTTAAAACAATCCACCCTTTCGATAGAGTCGCCGTTAACAATAATGCCATTGATTGTCCCCCGTTGAAGGTGGATACTTTGGCCACTGCAGGTAGTATAGGTTTGCCCGTTTTATTGTAAGCGCGAACTTTTCCATAGGTGTTTCACCACATAGGTACAGTTTTTGTCTTGCACATCTATGCATAACTTGGGTGTTATCTGTGTAAGAAGCCGATACATAAATGTTTTATTCAGTTTGCTGCCGCGTGGATGATATAGGCATTTAACGTATAGTCATGCACGCGCAGAGAACCACGCAATGACCGTTGATTTAAACACAGTGAACTT
Source organism: Oasisia sp. SBJ-2009 (assembly GCA_964017155.1). Taxonomy (NCBI): domain Eukaryota; kingdom Metazoa; phylum Annelida; class Polychaeta; order Sabellida; family Siboglinidae; genus Oasisia; species Oasisia sp. SBJ-2009. The sequence continues at coordinate 47,223,911 of OZ024858.1, read as the reverse complement.
GTCGGGTAAAACCGAAATATGATGAATTAAACCGAATATTCACGACCATGGCTTATGCGGATAGCATACGTGAAGTTGTTTTTGCTCAGTATGTTGTCAGGGTCATACCTGAATAATAAAACACATTTACAATTAACTAAAGGCATAGAATTGCATGCAATAATTTTGCTAAGGGATTCAAACAAAATTACATACATTACAAGGGGTATAACATTCTGAAATATTTTCTAACTTGATAACGTTTTTAATTTAGTTTAGTATAACACGACATGCGCCTGTGTGGCGTTGTTAAAGTCTCACTCACAATGTTGCTGCGGAGTGACGAGCCCAGCCTTGTGGCACGCAGCGCCACAGTACGTCTGGATCTCAACCCACGTGAAACACTTTTGCGGGAAGTGGAGTGTCATTGCAGTGCAATAGGGCCCGTAAGTGTGTCACGATACACGGCGAGACTCCGCGCGATTGGAGCTGATTTGGGGACTGGTCATTAGAATAATATTCGATGAATGACAGTTGTAACTTCCGACTGATGAATATTAGGAAAATCAGGACATAAATATCTTGTGTTATATCTTTCTTATCTTAAATGTCCGATTTAATACTGAGTTTACCACACTATCATAGACATAGCGATTTATGTAGTGCAGATAATAGACACTCCCCACAAATTTTAGCCGTATGTGTTTTTTTACGGATTTTGCATTTTACATAGCTGTACGTTGTGGTTTCGATAAGCACTTATATCTGACAAATTGTCTAAATGCACATAATCATGACACATGTATACGTTTGGTCCAAACAGGTTGTACTGTGCGAAAAATGGCACTTTTCATTATTAGTCAAGATCGCCCAACGCATGTACTTGCCGATTAAAATTCATGATTTCCGTGATCATTGTCACCGGCAAAGTGTTCCACTGCTTTTGCTTGTAATAATCTTTCGGACTGTATAACTGAAATTTTTAGACTGGAACAATTCGATTATTACAACCAAAAACAAAACGAAGTCCTATACGTTAACATGGAGAATATGGACCTTCTGCCCCCAACTACCCCCAGCCTCGTTTTCGCGCGCGAGACTTACACGCCCTATTATACAGCACGTCGTCGATGTACAGACCCCCGTTGTCGTCGGTGCAACCTGCGGGACGCGACACAGAAATGTCTCATTGTTGGCGGTACGTCACGTGTGTTTGCGCTTCCAATGGGAACCCAACTATGCTTGACAGAAATGTTGCATTGCGTTTTGGTTAACTTTAATGTTTAACGGGAGAAGGTTTTTAGCCGAGTGACACCCATGCAACGTAACACATATGAATTGTTTAATATATATTGTAAATTAATTATTTGTATTTTGTTACATTACAAAACGAAATTTACTAATATACTTGTCACAATGATTATTTTATGAAACAATGATTCATTGCATGACTTATCTGTAAATAGGTATCATCAATCAGCGCCACATGTCAACTCACAAACAATACTAAATAAACAGCCGTTGGATCGTTATAATGCAAATACCTCTTTTTCCAAATTTAAACGTATTTTTCGGTAGGCATCCGAAACGTATATATTTCCAGATATCCAGTATAATTTGCAATATTGTTTTTTCAATCACAGCGAACTTTGAACTTTCAAACTGTGATTACGTGTAATGTAGGATTCGCAGTGTCTCTTAGTCATTACCTAATCTTGTCGGATTAATATATTAAACCGACGATAATAGAGTCTTATAATGATTAAAATTACGTATATGTGCAATAAGTTTGGCTGCATTGGTTATAATTGTAAACAACTTTTATTAACGTACATAATTATTATCACACTTTAAAGGCAAATATTAAAGTTAATGTGTCACTGTAGCGAAAGCTGTAACCACA
>OZ024858.1:47202029-47217029 GCA_964017155.1 Oasisia sp. SBJ-2009 | reverse complement strand
TTTCTCTTTTAACTTTTAACTACCAACGCCACATTGACCACTAGCGTGTCACTTACTTGTGGCCAAGTTCATGTGCGGCTGTGCCCCAAGAGTGGAATCCACGATCTATATTCACGGAAAATCCCCCTCCGTATTCACAGATTGCGCCAATTGGGGCAGTACCTGCAATACATGCACGTGTCAGGTAGTTAAACAGTACCCGACAATCGAAAACGTGATTATAGACGCTACTTTAGTTTGGAAACAAACCGGGAACCATTAAAATAAGTGCCCATTTAAAGTCTACAAGTCTTTACCGTTTCTGCTATTATGATTTGTATCAAAATTTGCTTTCCTAAAGAACTGTTTACGTGAGAGTCACTCACCCACTTCAACGTAAACACACACACACACACACACACACACACACACACACACACACACACACACACACACACACACACACACACACAGACACACACACACACACACACACACACACACACACACACACACACACACACACACACACACACACACACACACACACATATATATATCTGTGCAGGTCGTTACGGATTTCTTCAGTGGGTATTATATTTGAAGAGATAACTCTACAACTCTTCCTTGCCTCCAGAAATGTCGTAGAGGGCGGAAACATGGATATTCATCAACCAGGCCAAAACAAGTTAGCAGTGGCACTAATACAGATGGAAAGAAGTATATTAAACATCATATACCGCAACAACGACACAACAATTATCTGGGTTACAGAGAAGACATATGACATACAACAAGTCAGTAGACCAGGCGGATTTGGGCAGAGCAGAATAGAGTAGCTAGCCGCCAATTCTGGAATCAATCGGCCCACGTATCTTCAGTAGACGACGGGTTTTTAGTTGTCGATAATATTTGCTAATTATTCTTCGGCAAAGAAACGAATTATTACTGAAAAAAAGTCAAGAGGTTACGTTTGTGTCGGTCTAAAGAAGATTACGACAATATAAATGTACAACGTCGAATAATTTCAACAATCTGGAATAGGTTTGCTGTAATTATCAGGTACATGTAAGTTAGCAAACTGTCATTGAAATAGACGTCTAAATCAACCACAACCATTACAGCATAACAATTGTAAACAACAATAGGCTACTTATTAAACCACCATCATTAACTGTTATCTTAAATTTTGTTATCAAGAAGAACTATTAAATAACCGACATTGTTATCACAACACGTGTGAACAGGAAAGGCGTCACATACTTTGTCCACAACATGGCATGATCAGGATTCCCCCAATAGCGTCCACCTTCCTTGACCCACTTTTCCATCTCGCTGATAACGGTGGCCCCGTTAATCGCTGTCGCTCGATAGGTGGCGCCCTTTGACGAAATGCTGTTTACGGTCCACGGCGACTGCGAAGCTCTCTGAAAATACATAATGCTAAATTCAATGTAAGATTCTACAGTGTCCATCCAGGGAATTTTGTATTTGTTCTATATATATATATATATATATATATATATATATATATATATATATATATATATATATATATATATATATATATATATATATATATATATATATATATATATGTATATATATATATATATATATATATATATATATATATATATATGTACATATATATACATACATACATATATATATATATATATATATATATATATATATATATATATATATATATATATATATACTTAATATACTTATGAAAATGAAAGTTACGTGAAATCTTCCAAAACAATTCACCAGCTTGCGGGTGTGATGACCAATATTCTGTGTTGAGCGAATCGAATATATATATATATATATATATATATATATATATATATATATATATATATATATATATATATATATATATATATATATATATATATATATATATATATATATATATTTATATATAATTATAATATTTGTTATTATTACATTAACTAAACGATAAATGTTGTTTAACGGAAACTTTGCGGGACGTCTGGCAGTATTCCATCCTCATCGTCGAGGTTCGCACGCCTCGTTCTCTATTATTTCGCTGTCTCTTACCAAAGTCTAAGCCATTCTCTGAGGTGAGCGCGATACATCCGCTTTATCTGACAAGATTTAGAACTCTTTAATTGTCGACAGCATAAATCAAATCAAATAGTCAGCGATCAAGATCAAATGGACACTGTATAATGATGACAATTGCTGTATCATTTTATTAGGTGTTTTGTTAATGGTTGAAACAATAAACTATGCAATGAAAATTAGTACCTTCGCAATGTAGTACTCTTTCAACCACAGGGTGATCATAATGCCGTTCGCCGCAGAATCAATTGTTTTGTAGGCCAAGTCGATCTATACACATAGAAAGCAATCGCAATGGAAGGCTAGAGGAAAAGAGGATACACTAACACCTACACTGCAATGTCGAAACAGCATGGAAGGCATTATGTGCAGATTAACTCTCTTTTATATTAACATACGTTTTTCTTGTTAAATCTAGCTCAGCATTGTTTACAACGAATTTTCAACTTTGCAACGTGTGAACAAAATGAACGAGAGTCATTATTTCTAAGAGTGTGACCTTACTTCAGAGGGGATAAGAGTTTAAAGTACGATATGCAGATACACGTTATATTGTACACTATTTATGATTAATATAGGGTTATGTGTGCCTACGCTACAAATCATCCTAGATGTCTATGTAATTTCATAACATATCCTGTAGACATCCACGCAAGCAATAGCTGTTGAAATGCTGTTGATAGCGTACCCCGTTCATAATGTTCGAGTAGAAATACATGATAGAGTGAAGGGCCTGTCCTACATTGTCGCCATGTTTCTTCATCCAGCTGCAAGAGATGTTATAAACCGACATCGTCTCGTGTAATAATAATGATAATGATGATGATGACGATGACGACGACGACGACGACGACGACGACGACGACGACGACGACGACGACGACGACGACGACGACGACGACGACGACGACGACGACGACGACGACGACGACGACGACGACGACGACGACGACGACGACGACGACGACGACGACGACGACGACGACGACGACGACGACGACGACGACGACGACGACGACGACGACGACGACGACGACGACGACGACGACGACGACGACGACGACGACGACGACGACGACGACGACGACGACGACGACGACGACGACGACGACGACGACGACGACGACGACGACGACGACGACGACGACGACGACGACGACGACGACGACGACGACGACGACGACGACGACGACGACGACGACGACGACGACGACGACGACGACGACGACGACGACGACGACGACGACGACGACGACGACGACGACGACGACGACGACGACGACGACGACGACGACGACGACGACGACGACGACGACGACGACGACGACGACGACGACGACGACGACGACGACGACGACGACGACGACGATCACGATCACGATCACGATCACGATCACGATCACGATCACGACAACGACAACGACAACGACAACGACAACGACAACAACAACAATACCAATAACAATATAAATAATAATAATAAACATTATTTATTCACTTATGTATCGATATTTATAAATATAAAATCCTAAGGACTAACACTGGTTCAAAACATACGGATCACCAAATTACATGTAATAGCCTACTGGCCGTAGATTGAACGTTGTGTGCTGGAAACGTTCTAATTGTATACGTTATACTCACTTAGAATATAAAAACCACATTTGAAGATCCCAGCTGCACGTTCCTGGAATTAGTATTATTTGCTATTTGTTCTGACTGGGACGATTAGCGATTGTAAAGGTGGCATCTAGGGCCCATTTCACTCAGAATAAAGAGCTCTTAAGGAAACTTTATCACAAAATAAAATCCGTTGTTACATATAATGTTTTTTCAAAACGCAAATATTCATTGTCATATTATCGAGGAGGCCAATGTCCCGATCACGCGTCATGGTGTTTTCAGTTTTTTTCTGGTATTCAAGAGACTCAGAATTTATTGTAAAATGTAAATTCGGGTATAAGCGCATTAAGTCCGTTCCTCCAGGTCCGTCTGGTCTATTCCGTCCTATTCTGCTTTCATAGCCAAGCTGTCAGATCACCGAATGACAACGCTTCTAAAACGACAGTGGAATACGCTAATGGTCTCAATTGGCATGGTTTCCACAGTCAAAACAAAATAGTCAGAATGAGTAAAACTCCAGCTAACAATTAGCATCCATAGTTTGAGACGCATGTTTGTTTAATTTGAAACACTTTTAGACGTAGTTGAATGCTGCAGTAGATAAAAGATGGAGATTGGTCCACAGACCTAAATCTGCCGCTGTTGCACTTACTATTCCCAAATGGTGTGGTTGAGAACAAAGACGATTTCGACGTGGTACGATGCGATCTGGTCAGAGTTCTCTCTCGTGTCCATCTGTCTCACTTTGAGATTCAGCTTACGTCCGTTAACATGAGCGTGGAGCGATCGAGTCTGATCATCAAAGTACGCGTGGTTTATCGAATATTTCGTCTTGCCTTAAAGTCCAAAGTTACAAACATTTGTTATGGCTAGCAGTACGAATTGACGATAGAAACGTGCGTGTTTATATTACATAACCTCCTTCGGTAAAATAAAAGACACACCATTAAATCTTCATATTGTTTTCAATATAAACTATTACATTTCATAAATATCTAACTATAAACAAATCAGGTACTATACTGAACAATGATTTTTAAAACGTGAAGTGTACCGTTGTGTGCGTGTGCTTAGGTGTGTTTTGAGGTTGAATAATTCAGAGAATACTCTCACCGTGATCTTCCTCGATCCTTGTACACGCCATGCAGGACACCTTCAGCACGGTTGACCATATTCCTACGCAACAACCGACCCATTATGTTGGCGAGGGAGTCTTGAACTGGCGTTATCAAGGAACCGACGGTTGTCAAGTCCAAAGCTTCCCTCCTGCTGCACGAAGAAGTGTCATTATAACCTTCGCGTGTTCGTGTATTGATATAACGACCAGGTCTTCAACGTTGAGTCACAAAATGGAACATGAAGAAGTCGACCACAAGACATTTCTAAAAAACCTTGGAGTCTTGAACATATTTCTCTTTAATCAACAATGAACCAAGTGCTACGCGGTATCAAACAATCACTATTTACTTAGTATTCACCACAATAACCTTTGCCGATTATTTTATTTTTGTGAGCACATATGTATGTGAGAACAAAAGGACACAGTTTTGTTTAGCAGGAACTATTATTTTACAGTAGAAATCGTAACTTACGCAATTTCAAACTGCATCAATTATCCTTACCACAGAGAAGAGACAATAGACGTGTGGCTACCTTTTTGTTTTAAGTATCCATAGTTTAACTGTCACATGACCTTTATCTCTAGCAATATAATTTTGTGTGGCAACTCGTGTATAATTGTGTAAGTTACGCTAATATTGCTTTGTATTGAAGACGTAACTTTTACACTAGCTGTACTTCTGAAGGTTACGCGAAATCTTCAAAAACAACTGACCAGCTTGCGGGTGTGATGACCAATATCCTGTGTTGCACGAATCGAAATGGCGGTCCCGCGTTTCACGTCTTGATACACACCAACATCCTAACGACACATAAACGATACCGTCAATTGTAATAGTAAAAGTAGATAGTAATAGTATATATATATATATATTTAAGCACACAGACGCAACAAACAAACGTCATTAAGTATAATCGTGTATAAGGATAAACAAGAGCCGTCATTAGCGAAGGGTACCGCCGAAGGTTCACAGTAGAAGTGCAATTACAAACAAATAAGTTATGACTTTTTGCGAATGATATGTGTATTTTCAGATGACTTAGAGATGACTCCAGATGTTGTGACAGCTACAAAGAAAGCACGTTTGAAAACATTGAACTTAGTCTTAGGAACAACACGTTGTTAGGAAACGTACGACCTAAGGCGATATCCGAATATGCAAGAGTCGGCACAGGGGCATGATTCCCATGGTTACCTTCAAAATTATACTCAGTTTGTACAGATAGACATATTTTGAAAACATTATAGTGAGTTTGTCTATTGGACAGAACTGCCCAAAAGAGAATTCGCCTACATGTCGCCTACAAGCCATGTCCACATACGCCGACCCTGGCATACTTGTGCTATTGGTAGGTCAGATCGGCCCCAAATGCTACCATGTATTATGTATGTTGAAACAGGCATTACGAGAAACAACTTGTATAAAACGATGTGTATTCCTTAAAAAACATAACATGTGTTATCATCTTTACGTCAGGGAAGTTGCGGTGGAATTCGTATGTCAAAATAACAATAATAATAATAATAATAACAAAGTTGTATACATGAAGTTGGTTCACTTTTAATAGTATTAATAGTTAACCCTTTCAATATTAATAACAATTGGTTCTCCACTAATTTAAAGAAATATCCTAGAAATATGTGTTGTCGATAGTAAATGCTTGTCTTTCCTCGAAATTACTGTGGGGTGAACATCGATTTCAGGTGGAAACTAACTTAGCATGGATATTGCCAGAAGATGCTGCCATCTTATGCTCAGATCAGGAACCAACTCCCTCTTGTCGCTCCCAGCGAATGTGACAGGAACGTTGACGTTAACTCTCTTGTTGCGCTCCAGATCCAGCCTGACCGTCTTCCCTTCCCTCTGGAACTCGACGCGGAGCATGTCGGGTAGAGCGGCGTCAGAACGTTTGGTCACGTGGTCGTGGATCTCTCGGACAATAACATAGTTGTCAGTTTCTGCACCTGAACAAGTGAGGAGTCGATGCAGTGGTGTTACACGTGCACACGCGTGCGCAATCACATAAGTGAAACTAACAAACAGAGAATAAAATATGGAGGAGTGAAGACGTGCCTTGGAACAAGCACTAGACCAACGAGGTGATGATAGGAGGAATACAATGGAGGACTGGAATCGAGGCTAGCCTCGTTCTAGACTTCAGGATAACGAGGAAAACACAACAACCATGCAGAGGCGCGGAAGTTTGGTGGGCAGTTCTGCCCTAACAATCCGAAATATTGCTTTTTGAGCAGAAACTGAAAAATAAAAAGCGCATACACATAAATGCGTTTGAAAACACGGGAGGCAACGTGGTCGTGGAAATGTTGTTTGTCTCAAACATATGGTTGTGTCTCCCACCCCTCAGTCAACCTTCAATAAGCCGCGGCGACGAAACTTTTCGCCCATTCGACGAGACGAGGACGAGAAGCAAAATTAAATTTAGGGCGAAAAATTCCCCTCCCCTCCCCCAATTTCCGATGTCTATCCTGATTGAGACGAGAGCGGATGCGACGACAACACAAACCCACCAAATTAAAGTAACTCAAGACGTGTATAACAATATAGACAAGACGCACACAAACACACGCTGCGGTCCAATTAAAGTAAAGTTATATTCAGCCTCATAGTCTGTTTTCAGGTATTTTTTACTAGGTTCCGTCTAGTCAAAGCAGCTGCCAACTGATACTCACGGCGGGCAGGACTTGACTCCACAACAACCGCCAGGGTCACCAAGAGAAGAAGCTGTCGGTGCATTGCGGAGGAACTTCCACTTGCGGTACAGCTAACTTTTGCCTTCTGGTATGTCTAAAACATAAGATCCCACTTGCAGCACAGTTACCTACAGTATCTAGTTTTGCTGATTACTTAAGAGAAAAGTTTAAAGCACACGTGACCATCCGCAAAAAGTTACAGTTTCAGTTGGTTCTATAGTTGCTTTGTGGCCGGATTATTCGAAAGATTAATTGCCTAATTATGTAGGCCCACCTACTGAGGTGCATAAATCGGCTAATGGTAAGTTGCCGAGTTGCGTGCCTGTCTACTCTACAACACTTGACTATAGGCAACTGCGAGCCACAGGCAGGCGCACAATATGCAATATGAATTTGTTACTTTCCGTTTCCGATTCGGACCAACAACTATTGCGCTCAGCACATCAATTCGTGACAACAGTTTCGTTGTTGTGAAGGATCAGCGAACAAGAACTTACCTCGCCCATTATACACTACTTTAGGTAAATTTTTACGGTGCATTATAAATTGTGCAGATTCTCGTGCGTTGGGGAAAAGGTTGATCATAAATTGTGCAGATTCTCGAGCTTTGGAAAAAGGGTAGACTATAAATTGTGCAGATACTCGTGCTTTGGTTGCAACGCCGAATAAAGTAGTACTTTATGTATGCACTGAACACATGTTAATTTACTTAAACACAACATCCTCCACGGCACAATGAGCAGGAGCAGATATTTCTGGATAACATTTGAACCCGCTGTAAAGTGTAATACTTTAACAACACGTGCGTTGGAACTTCACATGTTGCAACACATACCTTTTCAAAAAGTCTGTCCACTTCACATGAAACTGATCATAAAAATATAATATTACCTCGTCTTCTGTATCTCTGCAACGGCCAATGAGCCGGAGCAATACACGTCACTGTTCGGCGTCTGTCTGTGCAGGAGTGTGCGCGGTTCCATTACGGTTCTGTCATATATACAGTGCCAGTCTTATGCAACGTTTTCGGTTCGCTTCGGAGGACACCTTTAGAATCGAACTCTGACCGCTATGACCAGGGATCGAACCTACGCTCTCCCCCTCCCCCGAGGCGAGTACAAATTCGTAGGATGAATACCGTTTGGCTCGCACTACGGTTCCCCGGGCCGTAGGTATTGTCCGTTTACCTATTAACAATCTAAACGCAAGTCAACTAATTTACAACTACATACGTAAACATGATATATTTCTATGTGTGAAATTTTAAATATTTGTGATATTGAGCTTTATTTTTTTATGTTTTCCTGATTCGCCACGGAAAATACTGTGAGTTTATCGTTTTACTGCTAGGGTGCATCCGGGGAGACTCTTTTAAAATCGCTTGCTGAAACACATATGTAACCAGTGGCACTATGAAAGCTAGTTCTCTCTCTCTCTCTCACAATAAAACGTTACTTGAATATGCCAGTAAAAGAACATACTACTGAACCTGTGACTAGATGTTGAACTACCTTCGATAATAACAAGCCCAAACATGTTGTGTTCGTGACGTTGGCGACACTGGCACTGATGGCATGGCATCGTCAGCTTTCAGAACCCGAGTGGTGGTATCTCCATGGCTACGTCTTAGTCGAGTCGGAAGAGGGAAAAAATACGTAGAAAACGGTTTGCTATTTAACAAGTCAGCAACATGTTCCACGTATCGTTTTTATGCAAATTAGTGCCGCCATTATAAAAAACACATTTTCAAGATATCTCAGCCAATACTGCAGATAACTGACAAAATAAGATGTATAGACCCATGTTATGAGGGTCAGCGACCATAACAAAACTATTGTTGACATGATCACATGTGTCTATGATAGTTTAATAGGCAAATTAGTGCCGCTGTTATTGAGAGATCTATTTTTCCCGTTATCTCGGCCAATATTGCACATAACAGCACAAATAACATGTTCAGACCATGTTTTCAGGGTCAGCGATCATCACAGGACCATTTTTTAAATTAACTACGCATGTCCCTGGCATACTATACAAATCCTAAAGCGCCGGCATTACCGAAATTGCGACCTTTTCCGCTGTATCTAAGCCAATATTGCAAGTAAGTTGAGAGGCTTTTAGAGCATTTTTAGATCATCGTTTACCATCGCTTTTACTGAAATCGTGAAAGTCAAACTCGTCCTCGTTTTCCTCCTCCACCTCCTCTTCTTTCTTCTCACCATCACCAGTGTCCAAAATATTAACCAGTGAGACTGGCAACACAGGCCCACAGGACCACACAGGTTCCAACACTACATCCTCACTCCTTATCCACGTACAACATCCGTACATATGAATAGACCCTCGAGATGGTCGACATCAGCAACGATCCCGACTACCCAAGGGCGGGGAGACATCGCGATCTGTAGAAGGCCGAGGTCAAGAAGTGTGAGGAGTCAGTTCAGCGTATCCTCGCTGCTGTCAGCAACTTCTTTAATTCTGTCACCGTCGCAGATAAGGCTCTACTTCCTGGTTCTGGTGCTCCGAGCAGAAGCTTTGGGCTAGTCTGCTCAAGCTGACTCCATCGGACACATACAGAGCGGAGAGCCATGAAGCTTCTTCGACCCTATCAAGAAGAAGAAACTCAAGCCCATGGTGACTTGTAACAAGAAGGTCACCCTCACATCATCCCCGGGAAAGGTATTCATATGTTCCAATACCCGAGATCTATTTTGTTTAATTGTTGCATGTTTAGTGCTTGCCATTAAGAATTCCACGTCCTCCAGTATCCGGAGCAACGCAACCTCGCCTTCCTGCCCCTCATTGAGTCTCAGAGCCAACATGTTCAAGTGCACTTGGAAGAACTCATGATCTACTGTCTTTGCCTCCTCGTTTTCCTCCTCTGCAGTGAGTTTGAGGATCACGGCTTTACGTTTGTTGTCTGATTCTGTCTGGTGGTCTTTAGTTAGGGTTGGTTTTCCAATAGTGTCTACTTTTAGGCTTTTGATGTAGGACCAGAATCGGTTTGCCGAGTCTGAACAGATTGATGCTATGTACCTATTGTGAGCCTTTCTTGTTTCTGTGTGTGCAATTTTGCGTGGCTTACAAAAATGGTCATGACTGGCTTGGTTTCTGTGTATTTTATGGGAGTTAGAAAGTACTTATACTCAAAGTCAGACGACATTACCAAGGCAGTACTACGGTTTCCACATGTTTTCTTTTCTATCCTACGTATTAATCCACATAGTAGCAATATGCAGATGACACAATAATTCTTCGTGGATTTGAGCGAGGTAATCTCAGTGTGTGTGTGTGTGTGTGTGTGTGTGTGTGTGTGTGTGCGCGTGCGTGCGTGTGTGTGAGTGAGTGAGTGAGTGTGTGTGAGTGAGTGAGTGAGTGAGTGAGTGAGTGAGTGTGTGTGTGTGTGTGTGTGTGTGCGTGCGTGCGTGTGTGTGTGTGTGTGTGTGTGTGTGTGTGTTTGTATTATATAATGTCAATATTATATATAAAACTACAGTATATAAACACAGTTGATAAAATATGAAAATATTACTGTTCATATAAACATAAAGTTCTTGTAAAATGTACAATAAAAATAAAGTTGTTAAAAAATAAAACAAAGCATAAAAATATAATTTATCTGATACAAATTGGGTACCTTTTTGTTTTTATTTTACAGCTATTAGTTATTTTAACAGGCTACAGTATGTTAAACTGGGGAAAAGTGCTTGGTTAGGGTTAGTGCAAACACAAAACAGATAGAATAAGTAGGTAACAGGTGAAAAAAATATATATGTAATTAGTGTATGTTAGCCCTGGGCCAACTTAGGGCTTGACGTATTTTGAAAACACAAGGGTTACACCCGAAAAAGGCCTGTTAATCCAGTAAATGGAAAACAGAGTATGGGGTTTGAAGAATATATAATGTATGTGTTGTATACTGTATTTATTGTATGTTTACTGGGTTGATTTGAGGATGATTGTATTTCGCGCGCTTTAACTATTTGTTTACTTTACTAATTTAGGGTGACAGTTACGCAGAATAATTTGTGGATCTATGACTTGGGAGCAGTTGATTTAAATTACGTTCAGATGCTTGTTTATTGATTTTAGTATGTTTGTTCGTCCGTCCGCTAAGATTGGATGTTGGCATCAGCTATAATGTGCAGACATTGGATATATTGTGCAGCGGGAGAAAAAAGATCGACAACACCTCACACATGCGCAACCCTTTCTGTGCTTTGCCTAGCACACGTCTTGAAAGTAACGGTTACTTTGCTGGAAAATTACCAAAATAAATGTGGCGAGAGGCTCTGCTAACATAGATAGGCCATAATGCATGTGAAATGGTCTAGGGGCTATGTAGTTATAACGTTAGTAATGCTTTTTTAAGCGATCGATATTTAAGTGGAAGGACAGAACATAGTGTTACCTAGATAAACGATATCAACAACTTTATTCAAGGTTAACGGAGCGGGCGGGCGGGCGGGCGGGCGGGCGGGCGGGCGGGCGGGCGGGCGGGCGAGCGGCCGGCCGGGCGGGCGGGCGGGCGGGCGGGCGGGCGGGCGGGCGGGCGGGCGGGCAGGCGGGCAGGCGGGCAGACAGGCAGACAGGCAGACAGGCAGACAGGCATACAGGCAGACAGGCAGACAGGCAGACAGGCAGACAGGCAGACAGGCAGACAGGCAGACAGGCAGACAGGCAGACAGGCAGACAGGCAGACAGGCAGACAGGCAGACAGGCAGACAGGCAGACAGGCAGACAGGCAGACAGGCAGACAGGCAGACAGGCAGACAGGCAGACAGGCAGACAGGCAGACAGGCAGACAGGCAGACAGGCAGACAGGCAGACAGGCAGACAGACAGACATATGTATTTATTTTTGACCACAAATGTACTTAACATGAGAGCCACCCTTTTAATGATAATAAATTGAACTAGAAGATGGAGAAGAGAACAAGACTGCGAGTGCTGCAAGCGTTGCGTCCGTAATTACATGTTAATGTGTTATGTGCGTGCACCAGCCAGGCCCATTCTAGTCCACCAATTCTAATGACGACCTCCTACGGCCGGCCAGCAAATAACGTCAACAGAGACGTATAAATACTGTTAATCACCTACTTACGCCATCGCGGTTTCACGAGCGACTGTTCCGTGTCGAGGAAGGGACGGCTGACCTCGTCACGCTCCAGCGGAGAAAGAAGTCAGCCTCTCACGGACGCTAGTTACGCCATATTTCCCTCGGTTCCATCCACTCTCAGACAATGCAGCAAGCGTGTCTGACACCTATCATGTCTGGTGGCCTGCTACTGCCTCACTTTGAGACGGCTTCTGGCGGAGGTGTGAGTATGGGTAAAGGTCAACGGGATAGAAGATGAAGAAACATATAGCGCCCCATCCAAATAGTTTTTCAGGGGGCGCTTTACAATGGTAGATTTATCAATAGCACACACAAAATCAGAAACAATTATAATGCTGCAAGACACAATCACGAGCTTCCCAATTAATTGCCGCATCACATTCAGATTATAATTAAATCATTCAAATGAAGACAGAACATTAGTACACCACTGTATTGTTTCAACACCCTGGAACGTACTGGCCGCTTGCACGTGTGTCACTTGTTGAACGATGTTGGTTTTTCGCGTGTTTCAACAGCGATTGCTTCGTTAGCATTGCAATGTTGCTGGGTCATGTGCTGATTATGTATAATGTCACAGTGCAAACAATCGCATGTGTAAACAACCGGATTTGTATAAGCGTCTGGCAAAACACCCTTTGTTAGTCGACAGTACACCTGTGAAACAGACATTTATTCAAATGTTGCGTCTGTGCGCAACGTCGACCTTTAGGAGCAAGCTTTGAATGGTTTATTTTGCATTAGTTTAATGTAACACAGCGATCAACCACGCACACGTCAAAGATCCAGCACAAACGCGGGGTTGCGGTTTTAATTGCACTGGCTACAAATGTGAAAGGTCACAATTAAAATCGCGCTGTTGAAAATTAGCTTAGCTATGTGGATATTGTGAGTATGTGTGTGGGCGCGTGTGTGTATGTGTGTGTGTGTGTGTGTGTGTGTGTGTGTGTGTGTGTGTGTGTGTGTGTGTGTGTGTGTGTGTGTGTGTGTGTGTGTGTGTGTGTGTGTGTGTGTGTGTGTGTGTGTGTGTGTGTGTGTGTGTGTGTGTGTGTGTGTGTGTGTGTGTGTGTGTGTGTGTGTGTGTGTGTGTGTGTGTGTGTGTGTGTGATATTCGTATGTATGTATGTATGCGTGTATATATATATTAGTGCGTGCGTGTGTGCTCGTGTATACGTGTATGTACGGGCGTGTGTGTATGAAAATTAGTGTGTCTGAGTGTGTTTCTGAGTGTGTCGTGTGTGTGCGTCCGTGTGTGTATGTGTGTTCGCTTGCATGTGTGTAAGTGTGACAGTGTCTGTATGAGAGTGTATGGATGTGTATATGCGTTTGTGTATGCTTGTGTGTGAGAGTAAGTTTAAGTTGTTATCGTCTGTTGTTTGAAATATTGGGCAATTTCGTTCGCTCAACAGTGCTCTAGTTCAGAACTCTATGCAGTGGTAGAAATGCTCCAGTAGTCTTCGCTCAATAGAAGCAGCATGACTGGAGTCAAGTCGCCCTAGCCTGGACCAGTGCCAAAACAGATAACGGGTCCAGTGCATTATGCATAACGGGAGATCCTCTTTGCAGTGTATCTTGCTCCAAATCCATGGGTCTGGGCGCTCCTGAGTCTGGTTGGTAACAACTACATGCTAACCACAGGCAGACCTACGGGAATGCCTTCTCGTTTAGTAAATATGAACAGCTATCTAGAGAACGCTAAACGACTCGCTAGATGTCGCTACTTTTACCATGAAGTGACTAATGTAATGGCGCATAATGGGTAAGACATGCGTTATACATGTATGGCTTAATAAATACGTCATGACGCTCAGAATTAAAGGTATGCTGTATAAGGTTGTATAAGTTACGAAATATGTACAATACCCTAATGATAGCGTACATTATTATAGTTAAATGTATTAGGTACGCTGCGCAATTATCATGCAGCTACGATACATACAAGGAATAGTGTACTATGTATAAGGAATAAATTAACCATTATTGATTGATTATAAAAATATAATGAACTATATTATATACTACAGTGGTGGACATGTGAACGAGCAGCCTTCACACTAAATGTAATACCTTACCCATAACAACCTTATAGTTATAATTTATACTGTATATATTTTTACTTCATAGTGCCTTGTACAAAGACACCATGCCTTATTCTAATAGTATACCTTATGCTTCGGTGAAACCGTCGGCTTGTTCGGCTTAATTTTCTTAGCAAAACTGGAAGGATAAGATTATTGTTCGTTCATCGGTGATTACTAGTGTTTGTAGTACATCGAACTATCGCATAATAACTCGTGCTGACGCTGGTTTCTACCAAAAGCTAGCATCATGTTCACGCACTGCATGAATGC
>OZ024858.1:47154529-47197029 GCA_964017155.1 Oasisia sp. SBJ-2009 | reverse complement strand
AATGCCAGCATTTTTAATAGGGACCTTGGGGTTAATTTTATTTTACAAAACATCCATGGAAGATAGAAGTAAAATAAATCGTCCAGCCATCTTAGCCAGAAGAATTGTCACGGAATTGCAATTCTAGACCCTACTAGAAAAGCCTGTCTTCACTCATCCATATCGTGGTCTTCATTCTTTTCCAATATCCCCAGTATTATAAGTCATCTTAGCAGCAGTCAGCCTTGTTTTGACAATCCTCTTTTGTGTGTGTATGTGCGTGCGTCCGTGCGTGTGCTTGTGTGCTTGCGCGCGTACGTACATGCATGCATGCGTGAGTATATAAAACACCATTGGATCGGATTCCCACTTGCTCAGGTGCAGAATCTGACAACTACGTGGTTGTCCGAGAGATCCATGACCACGTGACCAAACGTTCTGACGTCGCTCTACCCGACATGCTCCGCGTCGAGTTCGAGAGGCGAGGGAAGACGGTCAGGCTGGATCTAGAACGCAACAGAAGAGTTAACATCAACGTTCCTGTCACATTCGCTGGGAGCGACAAGACGTTGGTCCCTCTGCTGAACGTAAGATAGCCACGTGGCATCTTGTGACACTATTCAAGCTGAGTTTGGACTACTTATTTATCGACAGGATTTTTGATAAACCACATCAAATAAATATTAGTATGATTCGTTTCAAAGTAATTTCGAGAGATGACAAATCCATTTAGTACAGATATATACATTTTTAGAATGTTTCTTAAACCTTTTCTAGCTATTTTATGTATACATTAGAAAACTGACGCACGTTTCACGAAGTAACGATATCAATAAATCGTGTCCATTTGTTTATAAATTCCATACATCAAACTGGTTTTTTATTCATAAATTAAATATGTATTTATTGGATGATAAAATCCATTATGCAGTCTTTTATGGCACTATTTTCGCAAGCATTGAACACATTAAGAAGTAAAACGTACATATGTGAGAGTAAATACGTTCAGCCTATAACGACATCGTTTTAAGTCGTCACTAATTTGAAAGTCTAATCAGAATTTGTTGCCAAAACGTATTTCTAAGTTAGCAATTATTACACACCGTATTACCTATTACGCAACACACTTTGGGTATAGGTTAGCTCCTGCAGTTCCTGATGTACACAGGATCCTAAAATATATTGCTTCCCAACAACTCTTTGTTCCTAAAACTAAGCTGAATATTGGCATGTCGCCTTTCCCTATAGTTGTATAAAAATGTTGAATCATCCCTACAAAAAATCATCAGCAACTATTACAATAGTCTCAATCATAAAAATACTTATTTGTTTGAAATCTCATTCCTTCACTAAACGTTCGACGGAACCAAGCGTCAATTGGGACTCTTGCTTGTATCCTTTCACGATTTCGACTACGGATGTATGTATGATGCGTCTCTGAGTTCAAACACCCGAGGGTATAGGCGTTATACACAATTAAATATTACCAAAATATATATTTTACTATTACCAATTAATGGTAGCGTTTATGTGTCGTCAGGATACTGGTGTGTATCAAGACTTGAAACGCGGGGCCGCCATTTCGATCCGTGCAACACAGGATATCGGTCACCACATCCGCAACCTGGTGAGTTGCTTTGGAAGATCCCGTTTGATGTTCATCATAGCTATATCACCTGTAAGCGTCGTGTTTATGTGTATATCGTCAAGGCTGGGCTACTTATCTACGATTGTATATATATATATATATATATATATATATATATAGATATATATATATATACGTACGTATATATATATATAACTATATATATATATATATATATGTATATATATATATATATATATATATATATATATATATATATATATATATATATATATATGTATATATATATAAATATTATATATTATATATATGTATCATATATATATATATACTTTTCTCGGTGATAAGTATAATTGACACAGTTTTAAGATGCATAGGCCTAGGCAGGTCCTCCCAAGACATAATAATCGTTTCTAAAAAAAAATTGTGTCCGGATATTTCTGAAATAATTCTGTGCTCCATTTTAGTACCACACAGGGGATTTATGTGTAAATCACCTGTAGTGCACTCACTAATTCCAGGGAAGGACAACTCTAAAAAAACAATGATAATACTTGTCAGCAAGTTGACCGAGGTCATTTAATTAATCAATGATGCCACAAGCGAGTGACGATGTTATAATTCTCCGTGCACCAGGAGGGAAGCTTTAGTCATGACAACCGCCGGTACATGATAACGCCTGTTCGAGACTCCTTCGCCAACATGATGGGTCGGTTGTTGCGTAGGAATATGGTCAACCATCCTGCAGGAGTCCTGCATCGCGTGACAAGGATCGAAGACAGTCGCGGTAAGAGCATTTTCTGAATTACACGATCTCAAAACCCACATAGAGTAAAACCAGTCTTTGTTGACCTTTTTCATGAGCGACAAACGTTTTGAACGACAACTTTCCTAGACACGGTTCGTTTCTGATTAATACTTACTTGCCGCGAACGACTACCTGCCAAGCGCGACCACATACATCGTTAACATGCATGCAACGAGCGGAACATGTTTCGTTGTCGGTTTCGAGTTCACTAAATACCTGTATCATCGATTTATCTGATTGGCCGCCTGATTTGCTAAGTATGTCAACGCGTGCGAGAATTAGTGAGACGACGAGGAGGAGATGCCATTACAGCCGGCACTGGTGCCGCTCACATTTCATCAGGCGGCTGAACGTCTACGGGCACTTCGCGACTTCGGCTTGTTTACAAATCAGCCCCAGGGCACCGTTTCAAATTGACAGGCAGAATAAGTGGTTGAAACTGAACAAGCAAATTGCTTTACGCAGCCAACTATATATATATATATATATATATATATATATATATATATATGCCTTTTTTTAGAAAGTGATGATTTTAAATGAACAGTGCTCGAAAAATGTTCTGTGGACAGAAATGTAAATCTGTCATTAACAATGATGCACATAATACACTACTAACTTGTGTCCCAGTGCGTTTGTATCTTGTTTTATACATAGTCGTTAGTACAAAACGTATTAAAGGTCACTTGTATTTTCGTTATACTACTACAGCACTTGTTTGCCTGTCTGTGTCTGTAATAGACCATATACACATGTACTCATTCATAATTATGCCGACATGCTTTTGTATGCAACTTGTTATAAGAGATCACCTGTCTTGAGCGACCGTTTTTCCTAGGCTGGAGAGGCGTTCCGCCAAGACAGATTTTATTGTAAACCCATGATGGTTCAGTTAACGTTTAGACATGTATTCACTGTTCTGCCAGTTGGCATATTTATAGCGCCTGGTTCACGACCTAAATTTGGATCACCAACCAATTTTGTGTGGGTCGTCAAGAATCTCTAGTATAGGTGTGCGAACGTTAAATTAGTATCGCGGTAGCCTGTACTAGGTGCGTGCAATACAAAACACTTATGCGAGATACAGCATATAGGTTTCCCATAATGTGATAATACGAGTTTATGTTCTAATAGAACATAGACCTACCACATATTAATTTATCGAAAAAGTGGGTAGCAGCGTTAATTCATCGACTGAAATTTGGGTCGCAACCAAAGCAAATCCTCAGTGTCGAACACTCTGCTGCTTCCTGCAGCATGGGTCTATCATTGTGCGCGATAGACTTGTTCATTTACCATGTGGGTCGGCGAACTTGTGCCAAAAAGACGATTACAAAAGATAAATGCTTTAATTTGGAGTACAAAATTCAACATAAGTGAAGTAATAGGTAGATTTTGTTATTATATTATTTATTTATAACATAGTTGAATGACGCATATTGTAAGTAGGCCTATTGCAATTTAAAGGTGTTCGCCTTACAGTAATTTATTTATGTATGCACCATGAGCTAATATCAAAACGACGAAATAAATGCTTTAATTGGTATTCTAGTAGGCCCATTACAAGTTCATTGCAATGCACTTTAATATATAAAAAGTACGCATATAAATTACATAATTAACAGTGCGATGACGTCCTCTCGAAAACTGAACTTTCAGAGCTGTTTTTATTACTTTACGGACCCATTTTTTTTCATATCGCATGCGTGTGTTAAAAAGGTTAACAGGTTTTTATTTAAAGCAGAATCCAATCGTTGGGGCTGCTCAAAGCACCTGCCCTTCCTACCCTGGCGGACTTGTTTAATCAAACACCATGTTGCTTTTTTGGCAACCATTCGACCACACTGCAATTAAGAGACGATTGTTCGTCCCAAAATATTCATCCTGTCTATAACCATTTACTTATTCTTACAGCAGATTGAACCAAAACATCGCAGAGTGAGTGAATTGTGTGTGTTAAAAGTAATGGTTACAGAAATAATGGCGCTTTGGTGAACACATCCAAGCATATTATGTTGTCTACGGGGTTGCGTGCCTATATATTACCAATAAATTTGCATCATTATTTTAAATCGTTCAAAGATTGTCGAAATCGTATGACCGTTGTATTTAACTCCGTTCTCCATCTATTCTTCGTTTTCAGTTCAGTAGTTAGGAAACCAATGTAAAGTGCAAAGTTAAGTTCCTGATTCCTCGTAATCAAATTGTTTTAAATAATATATATATATATATATATATATATATATATATATATATATATTCATGTATACATATATACACATATACATATATACACATTTACACATTTACACATTTACACATTTATATACACACACACACACACACGCACGCACACACACACACACACACACACACACACACACACACAACACAACACAACACACACACACACACACACACACACACACACACACACATATATATATATATATATATATATATATATATATATATATATATATATATACATACATACATACATACGTACATACATTCGTATATACATTAGGAGGAGGAGGATTCATTGGAATCTGATGATTCATAATCTAGTGAGGCAAATTTGTTTGATTCAGACTAATCATATCTCATTTGTCTAAAAATGTACCATTTACCATTTTAAGTGGTTCCATTTGATAACTATTCAAGTTACAGTTATTAAAAAGAGCCTGTACTAAGTATACTTAGTTCTCTGCTTATACATCCATTAATTATCTTACTGCAAGAGATCCTTATGGAGTTAGTTTGCTTAACGTGCAGCTATACGAAGATAAAATGGTTTAAGACGTTCACATTCGTCTTCTTCTTCCATATACTGGACTGGGCCCTTTCTGGTCGTTAAAAGTCCGAAGCTTGTGCGCTTGGGGGGAGCGGTGTATACTCCCTTAAAACAGTTAATATAAAAAACATTAATAAAGTTATTCTATGGACCTGAAAGTTTCTGGGCATGTGGTGGCTGATAGGCTTGTGGGGAGCCTATTTCACTGTTTCATATTGCAGGAAAAATGAATGGTAAAAGGCTAGGTGGTGTGCCCTTGCTGGGCTCCCCGAGCTCTGGGGTCTCTCCGTTGGAGGTACTGGTCTATTGGTGATGTCAACATGACCGGTGTTGATTTTGTGAAGGAGACTTAGGCGGTTGTTCTTCCTCCTCATTTCCAGGCTTTCCAAGTGTAGCACCTATAGCATGTCATCAACACATCCTGGTGTTCTGTTTGTGTAGTCGCCGCAGCAGAATCTGGCTGCTCGTCGCTGTAGTGTCTCTAATTGGCTGATGTCATTCTGAAGACGGGGGTCCCAAGCAGCGGAAGCATGTTCCATAATGGGCCGTACCATGGTAGTGTAGGAAAAGGCCTAGACTTTGGTTGAGCAGTCATTGATGTTTCGTCGCAAGAAACCAAGCACTCTCATTGCTTTCCCTGCCGTTATATTTGTATGTCTTGACCATGTTAGGTTGTCATTGATTGAGACGCCAATGTATCTACTTGTGTCGGATGTTTCTGGCATTTTGTTAGGGAGAAAATACGATATTTCAAGGGCCAGTTTTTTTTTTTTGGCATTACTCTGATGGCTGTGACCTTTCCTGGATCAAATTCCATCTGCCAGTCTAACAGTATTCACTGAACATAATTATGAAATGGTCCCCAAAAACATAAGACTGTTAGTAGTACGCAATACTTGGTAGACATGGATTCATAATTATAATACCAACATTGTTTTCCTCCTTCCTTATATAACGTATACATAGCACACCCCAAATCCACATCTTACCTTCTCGTTCACAATTTACTTTTTCGCTCTACCGGTTGAGGGTCATTTTGGATTTCTGGATTCAGTTTAGTTCATCGACTGAAATTTGGGTCGCAAGCAAAACAATGTAATGACCGCTATTACAATATACAATACACGCATCAAAATGTAACGTTGCTTATTAAAATTAATAAATTCTAGATAGGAAGTGGCATTAATCGACTATATTAATTGCTTTGTAGAATGTCGAAGGGGTGATGGGAGATGATGAATATCAGGTAAGCTTAAAGGACATTTGCTCAACTCGTATACTTGAATGTACTCGATGCGATGGCACTAACAGAGAAACAACAGGACATGGTCCAGGTTTGAAAAAAACAACCTGGTAAGAATACTAGTGGAAGCTGATAAGAGAAATAAGCGATGAAATGAGAGTGGATGTTGGTGTGAAGGAACATTTTAGTAAAACATTGATTAGCTGTACACTGGCTTGTCATGCAGAACAAGACTTGAACATCCGGTCGGGTGTTTATCGCGATGTTCTCTTAATGTGTCTAGCATTCTGCTGCTGGCTACAGCGTGGGTCTATCCTTGTGCGCGACAGACACATTCATCTACCACGAGGGCCGATGTACTAGTGCCAACATAACGAATACAAAATTAAACCTTTAATGTTGCTTGGGACGGGGTAGGCAATTTAAATATAAGTGAAGTAGACAATTTTGTTATTATATTTGTAACACGTAAAAGACTCAATTTAAATAAATTGCGTTAGAATAAGTGATTTACGAAGAAGTTAAATGCATTCAAAACGACGATTCATATAAAGGTTAAATACTGTAATTTGGCTTTCCATCATAATGTCACTGAGTACAAATTTCAACATAAGTGAAGTAATACGTAGATTTTGTAATTATAATCTTTATTTATAACATAGTTGAACGACTCACATTGTGTGTATTGCAATTTAAACGTATTCGCGCTAAACTGATTTATTTACCTATCCACCATGAGCAAGTGTGAAAACGACGAAGTCAGTGGCGTAGCCAGGATTTTACCATTTGCAATATATATATATATATATATATATATATATATATATATATATATATATATATATATATATATATATATATATATATATACGCTAAACAAAAAGAGGCTATCTACTTTCACCATTTGCCCGGGTTGAGTCCCCGACAGCAAAGTGGACACATCCATGTGGCCGGGCTCTGACATAGATGCGATGACTTCAAACCGGCGGCAGATCCGCTGTCTTTGTTGACATTATAACAGGGTTTATATGGAATCTCTGTTGTTTATAATACATTTTGCAGCCCATCCTCCCTGTTTATGTGATATGTGTGTTCCTTTTACGTGTTGAGAACTACGCTGTCTATTCGTATCTAATGTGTGAATATGTTTGCGGGTGCGACACTATTTCTCTGTGCCCACGTTACAGTGATGTATGCCGCTAGTTGTGCGATGGGATTTACGTGTTGCTGTTGTTTTACCTATCTCTATTATGTTGTGTTTTGTGGGTTGAGTTACCCCTAGATTCAGTTGTCGCTTCCGTCTTGTGTAGTATGCAACGTCCTTTCACTCTCTGCGAATAATTACCACCCAACCTCCCTGATGGTGTCAATTACCGACGTGGTCCTTTGTGCAAACTTGTGCAACATGGCTCACAGATGTTATGTTTTAAATTTGTTGCAGCTTTTCCCTGCATTATATCAGTACACGAGGATTTGTATCCAGATTTTCCTCCACTTGATGTTCAGTGGGTTACGCAGTATTTTTAATGCGGGTACTTTGTTGTGGTAGTTTGGCGTATTTGTGTGTTGTGTTGGTAGGATTTTGCTTCAGTTATATGTGCAGCATGTTTACCTTTTATGTTACCATTTATGATATATATCCATCCATGTATCTAGCAATATATATATATATATATATATATATATATATATATATAATAATAATAAGGTTTATTTCAGACAAGACGTCCATATATGTATACATAAAATACAATAAAAAAATTAAAAGTACAATACATATAATACAATCAAAGCAATGAGATCAACGTAAAAATATAAGTGTAAAATTTAAAAAGTTATGTCTAAATATATGAGGAAATGAATTAAATAAGTTGTAAAAAAAAAAAATGATTCAAAAATAAATACAATACTAATGACATTTGTACAATAACGACCTCCAGTATGAGTACATATGGCTCTTAAAATGAATATCGGTATGAAGGTAATTAATAAAAAGGATATTATCTGACGAAGACGACATAAAAGACTGAAAATTGATGAACGAATGCGTTCATTGAAGGATTTAATATAGTTGGTGGCAAACATAAAACTTGCACTACATCTTGAGGGTAAGCTTAGTCAAATTCTGAGGCTATTAGTGTATGCGACAGTAATGCTTTTGAGGCTATATTTTTTGAATGTGCACCAAAGACTAGAAGTATACATAGGAGCACAGTATGCTTGAAATAAAATAATTTTGGTGGAAATATTACAAAGACAAAATTTTCGACCTAATGCATTGGCTTGGGCATAAAGGCATCTTTTTTGTCTGGCTATGTCGTCATCATCAGTCAGGTTATTGTTGATTATATGACCAAGATATTTACATTTTGTAGTATAAGGTAATGGATGGTTATCGAGATGGATACAATGAAAATGTTTCCTGTCCTGGGGTTGGTTGTCAATAACCATACAAAAGGACTTCTTGGCATTATAAGTAATATTGAACAATTCGCCATACATGGCACAACAATCAGTAAGTTTTCTCAAACCAGCAACACTGGGAGAAAAAATACAGAGGTCATCAGCATACATCAAGTGGTTGATTAAGGTGCCAGCATAAAGACAACCAATATATAATTTGTTTAGATTAACGCTTAAGTCGTCCATGTACACATTGAAAAGATGGGGTGAAAGGATTCCACCCTGTTTAACACCATTGGAAACAGTAAAAAAGCTAGAAAATCCCTGACACCATCTGATGGTAAATTGTTGGCATAGAATGCGTACAATAAAAGCTGGACAGCCACGATCAATTAATTTACCAAATAGCTTGCTGTGGTTAACTTTGTCGAAGGCTTTGGAGGCATCCAACATAGTAACATACATAGAAGACCCATTAGCAATATAGTTTCGAAAAAGTTCTTTTAACAGAAATATGAGCATCTCAGTAGAGTGATGCTTATTAAATCCAAATTGATTGTCACATGTAATGAGAAATGGGATAGCCCTGGATAATATTAATGATTCAAATAGTTTGCTAGCTACTGTGGCAAGGGCAATGGGTCTATAGTTATTATTGTCTGACAAATCACCAGATTTATTTTTAATGATAGGAGCTATGATTGTTGTCATCATAGTATCAGGTAAAAAACCATGTATTAACAGACTGCTATACAACAAAGACATAAGAATATGTAGTTTTTCGTTAGCATACTTAAAATGTTCATTACTGATATGGTCATAGCCACAGGCTTTACCAACAGGCAAAGCAATTATTAATTCTTGTAGTTCTTTAACTTTAACAAACATAGTGTCGCTAAGTTGAATATTGCTACAATACATGTCAATCTTATGAATGTGAACAGTAGACTCGGGTACAGAGTTAAGCAGTGATTGGTAATGATGAAGCCACATATTTCTGACGTTTTCAGCACCACAGGCACCTCCAACATTACTGGGGTTAGGTAACCTGGCATTGTTTGCTTGTTTGATGCCCTTCCAAAAGTTTTTAAAATCATGGCTGCTCAGATTGGAAGCTAGTCACTCCGCTTTAAGAGATTCAGCGTTTTTTTCGCAATGTCTTTTGTTGCGTTTAAACTGGGCACGTTTAATTTTCATTAAGTCATACAAACAACCATGTCTCGGACTCCCAGCAGACCGCCAGATGAGAAAAGTTTCTCTGGCAGCTTGATGAGAGTCCCTGACCAGGTCGTTCCAACCAGGAACATTGAATTTTCGGGATGTGTTATACGTTTTAGTAGGAATGACATCGGAAGCATCCGTAAGAGAATGTATGATATCATTATAAAATTTGCACAAGAGCAGCTGATGGGCTATATCATGGCAGTTAGGATTGGTACAACTTAGAGCAGCATGTGGTACGTCAATGCCGGATAAAAGAGAACCAGAATTGTTGTAATAGTTGAGAAGGTCATGGGAGGAAGCACAATCCCACATGGGACTGGGCTTACAAGTTTGTTGCGTAGTGGATGATTCAGAAGTGGGTAGTAATTTGATAGAAATAGTAAACGATAGAGGAAAATGATCCGAAGAGACACAGTCATAATTAATTACCATATCAGAGACAGATGAGTGACTGGAGTGGGTGCAAAGCACATGATCCAGCCAGCTCCTAGAGCCATGGGCGTCACTAACATATGTAAACGAATCGGGGGGAAGATACTTAATGTCACTTGGGATAAAGTGGCATTCACTAATAACAGAATTTAGAAATGGTGAAAATAAGCTGGTCTTGATTAAAACAGCATTAAAGTCTCCAACAATAACAATATTACTTGAATCAAATGAGTCAGTTATGGCTTGGATCTTGCCTAAAATAGCTTGATATTCATCAACATTATCATCGCTCTGATATGGTAGATATACATTAAGAACAAGAATTGTGGCATTAAAAGTAGTGATTTTTAGACCAAGAAGTCTTTTCTCATCGTCATAAACAAAAATTTCGATGGATGGGTCAAGTGATCTTCGCCATAAAAAACAAAGACCACCGTGAGGACGACCACTGAAGCCATCACCATAATCGATGGAGCTAATGCCCCTAGCACTGAAGTCAGAGTGCAAAGAATTAATATATGAAAGGCTCTGTTTGGGAAGCCAATGTTCTTGCACAGCAAGTATATCACATGCAGTTAAAATGTTAATCAAATCAAGTGAACTGTTCCGTATGCTTCTCGCATTAAAGGAAGCAATACGTATACGACAGTCTATAGGTGTGTCGAATTAGCTGTGTTGTGTTTCCTTGGAGGAAAGTATCGACCAATCTTAGTGCCAACTGGCCAAAGGTTGGCGTCATAGAGAGTGTTCGGTCTGCCAATGTCGACACACAGTTTGAAAGAGGCGTAGTAGTTGTGAGTTGATGGAATACGTTCACAGGTGCACTTCATCTTCAAGTTAGAAGACACATACGTAGAGACGTCCACACATGATGTATCGGTATGAAAACCGGTTAAAAAGTAATCCGCCGATACAAGTCGAGCGGGAGCACATTTGAGTCCACACTTGACGGACGATTTTCCAGTGGTCATTTGATGAGTTTTGTGTTGCTTAACACTAACAGATGACACATACGTTTTCGTTGATGTTGATGGCTTGCGTGGTTTCTTGGAGACAACGTCGGTCCACAGTGGTGAAGATGTGTTACCGGTAGGCGTAATAGATGTAGTGGTCTCGACTGACTGTTGTGGAGCAGGGGGCGAGCCCACCAGGGAAGTGATCGCTGATTCAATCGAGATTGACGCCGCAGATTGTAGAGGAGTGATTGGCGGAGATGTTGAGCTCTGGGATGATCTACAGCGTTCAGAGGAGATGGCGAGACGTGTAGGCACGAATTTGGCAGCTGTCGTTGTAGCAACATCAGCAGTAATGATCTGCGGCAGTGGCAGCAGGGATTTCGCAGTGGCATTCACAAGTTTGGGCACTCCTGAAGTAAGTGACGACACCAGAGTAGAGATCTGCGTCGACAGTGTAGACACTGAGTTGGTTAGTAGCTGGAACGCGTCATCAGTGTCGTTCTGTTTGTTCTTGCACATAGTAATTTCACGGGATAAAGAGGAAACGTCCACATGATTAAAGTCGATGTTTGGCAGCTTACCAAGATCACGGGCCACGAAGATTGGTATGTGATTCGGGTCAATTTCGTCCAGGACTTTGGAGATGTCGTCGATGTTGTGTTTCGCTCTGTCTGAACCTTGACGTTTGATACGTCGGTTTTTTAAAGTAACGGAAATGTGCGAATGCAGAACGTCTTTGGCTTTATTGATGTCAGTGTCCGTAAAATTGTCAAGTACACTTCGGAGAAGTACAGAACGCGGCAAGATGTCCATTCTATTTATATAAAAACATAAGAGTTCGTTGATGACAATGACGTTGTCGCCGGTAGCTGTCATGGGCGTGGCCATAGTGTCGGGCGATAATAGAGGTCAGCTGATTTTGGTTCAGGTTTTTCGTTACATGCTCGATTCCGCTGTCGCTTTTGTTCATCGGCATTCGATAACGCTGGTCGACATCCTCAAGTGTTTGCCGACAGTCAAGAAAACCTGAGTATACTTTGTTTAGTTTGCAAAAAATTGGCGAGATTTATCACCCGTCGAGGGAGCGGCTCATAAAGATCTTATCAATATCTGTGACTCAATATATATAGATAAGTGTACACAAATATATTGTGTGGGTTGGGTGCATGCATCCATAAGCGTGTGTGCGTGCGCACGTGTGCACGTTTGTATCGATATTAATTTCGCAGTATAACAGTCGTTATATATTCCCGATGAGTATCAAAACCACACAACTGTGACTGGCCAATCCAAAGCTTTGTGTGTTATCATATAGGTGTAGCGTAAACACGCAAGGTTACATCAACGAGTTATAACAAATGTTTCCTATCTTGGACCTTTAGGCAAGACACATTATTCGATAGACCAAGTGGACGTCGATGATCAAACTCGGTCGCTCCATGTTCAAGTTAATGGACGTAAGCTGAAGCTCAAAGTGAGAGAGACGGACAAGAGGCAGAATGCTGACCAGATCGCGTCATACCACGTCGAGATCCTCTTTGTTCTCGACCACACCATTTGGGAATAGTAAGTGAAGCAGTGACATGTTTACGTATGTAGACCAATCAGCAACTGACGTTACGTGTAGAAAAATGGTTGAACCTAACGAAATTACACACACGTGTCTGAAACCAGAGGTGCTAATTATGATCATGACGTTTTCTTAATATCTTGTACTTCGTCCAACTTGCCGTCTTGATTATGGAAACAAAGCCAGTTGAGACAATTAGCCGTTCGACATTGTCCTTATTTGGTAGATAGCCGTCTAAGTGATCTGCCATATTGGCTATGAAAACAGAATGTTTGACAATATTTGCAAGGCAACCAAATGATAACATTGTATTTGTATGAACCGTACCATCTCTAAACCATAACAGTGATATACAAGTTCCTTAGAAGACCGACCAAAGACACACAGCTGGAAAAGTTGGGATTGTATTCTTCGCTCGATTGTAATATCGCCAGTTGCCCAAATTGCACCACATATTGAAGATTAAATCAAGAGTCGTGTCGCTAGCGTCGTCTGTCTGAGACATTTACTGTATACTGTTCGTATATACCGTATGGGCAATTATACATTTTACAGGATGAAACATTGTAACTGCGGTCAGTATCCTCGTACGGTTGTAGTATATGTCATTTGGCGATCGGTGACTTTGTCAATGCTTAGAATATCATATTTCTAAGTATTACTACGCGAGAAAAGGTCGGTTTATAACATGCCTACTTTCTTGCAGTTGGTTGAACAAACATGGTAACAAAGAAACAGAGGCCCTTCTCTCTATAAAGTATTACTACTCGCACATCATGAACGGGGTAAGTTATCACAACTTGTCCTAGTGTAGAAATCTAAACAAAAACCTATGAATTAGGAAAGACATGTATGCGTAATATGTGCAGCTTTGGCACACGTTATAATGTTCTATGTTGATGGAAATAGTTCAGTTAACTGGTCAGTTATCATATTGTCTTTTTCAGGAATCATTGCGAAAGTTTTGTCCGATGGAATAATGTTTCCCTTCGTACTTCATGAAGACATTACATTATTCATTGGGGTTATTTCATGTCATCTTATTTGAGTTATTTTGTGTGCGTATTCATACACTATCCATTTACACAAATTAAAGGTACTACAGAAGGGAAGACTAAGGATTATATAATCGCACTGTAGATCACACATAGATCCTCTGATTTCAAAATTAAACCTTAAGATAACATTATCTGTATAGACACCAACTAAACATTGGTATGTACAAACCCACCAGTTGCTAATTTCGGGAGAGCATATCAATTATGCTTGAGCAAACAGAAAATATTATAATGGCACCGTTATCATAACCATCTTATAAATCATAACGCCCATTATATTCAACACATTCGAAAAAATAGAACGTTTACGACAAACTGCTCACGACAAGTCTTCTGAAATTCACTTCCTGAGTTCTGAGAGCTCTTTCAATTGAATCGTTTAAAACGAACTCTAAGCAGTTTTTAGTGTCGATATATACTTAGGTTTTATTAGGAAATATTTAGTAAATAATAACAAAGTTTGTTTGTGTTTGTCTATTATCTGTGTAAGCAACTACGATAATTGATTATGTATTATTATTAATTATAATTATAATGAATTTACGCCATCAATAACAACATAGTTGTCGCACACTAATTTGTGACTAATAGTATCAATTTAATTTAACTAGTACTATTACAAGTATTGTGTGTATATATTAAATGCATTTACGGAATAATCTTGTGTTTATAACTGGATCTAATAGGATCTAATCAGGAAACTATTTGTGTTTAGTTAACGCTGTGGTGATTCATGATGTATGCCCCTACACTTTTTTTGCAGGATATCCACTGTTACAATATTTGTTATTTGCTTTGTATTCTATTTGAATATTTATTCTTAAATATGTACTTGTGGCCGAAATAAATGAAGTCCACGTTCGTGTTACTAGCTTGCACTGCATATGTTGATATATCGTCTTTTCATCAAGCCTTCCATTGCGATTGCTTTCTCTGCCTGTAGATCGACTTGGTATACAAATCGATTGACTCCGTCGCGAACGGCATTATGATCACCCCGTGGCTGAAGGGGTACTATATTGCGAAGGTACTGTTGACAGTTGACAGTTTGTTTTGCAAAGTTGAATTTATTGTTCTAATTTACAAACATACACGAAACAACTAAACAAATATATGTATTTGTTATCAACATTACAACACTGTTCCTATGCTCTTAAACTCAGTCTCGCATTCCGTTTGATTTATGCAGTCGCCAGTTGCTAAATATCGTTCAGTAAAGCGAATGAAATAGTACTCATGTTGTCGGTGATCGCATTACTATTCGTCCTGTCTCAGTTTGGTACTTAAAAGAACCACTGCGCACCACAAGTCCCTGGCATTGACCACCGGCAGTGCCAGCATAGAAAGGTCGGGTGGCGATTAGTTCTGAAAGAGGCTGACTAGTTGAATTATACCTCATAAGACAACAGTTCCAAATTGTTCTTCCCGTTTACCCCCTGAGGTATGATACGATCTGGAATCTGGATACCGCCGTTTTTCGTCATAAAATAGATTGTGTATATAGCGATAGCACTTACTCTATTAAATGATATATACATAACTATACGACTAATTTATAATACATTTTAAGAACACTGAGGAATGAACTTGCCAGATATTGGTTTAAATCAAGGATTCAATTTGGGAGACAGACTTAGACAGGCATACTCGGACTTCATCCATGCTACAGAGCCGGACTCGAAGTTTAGAATTCGTGCCGAACGACGGCGCTATGCGTGTTCACATAAAGAAGTGGACGGAAGATCAATAATGCCTTTAACCCTCCTGCGAGACGGTGGAGGTAAATAAACATTCCTAACAGTCCCAATATGTATGGCGTCTGCTGTAGACAATGCACCTACCTGCGCGCTGCATGGACAGATCTCAGTAATACATTGCGTATTTCGAACGATGATCCGGGAAGTTAGTTTGGAATTCGTTTTTGCACTGACGACGTTTCGTTGAGTCTGCATAAGTTGGCTCAATGTTTCTCCCCCACAATTTCTTCGTCACCGAACGCACAGGGTTGGGGTGGTCAGACATGTTGAATTGTCTGTAGTTAACACTGTCTTCCCATATCTCCTGCTTCGTATTCCTACTTTTGGTAATTTAGCTTCAAGACTTAATCTTCTCCGGTAATTTTCCTGGGTATTTAAGAATCTTAAGAAGTGGAAACATAATTATGCGATTTCATTTTTTAGTCATTCTTGAGTTCCATGTTCTCCGTGACGCGGCATGAAGAGCTACTACATCTCTGAGTCCGCATGAAATTGTTCGCAAAAGTAACACATAATATTGTGGGCGTTACGTTTGACAGTATATATCGACAAGTTTGAGGGGAGATCAGATTGAGTTTTTAAAAATATTGAATGGGTATAAAAATATTGAAGGAAGGAAGAGAGAAGGACTAGAGGACATGGAGTTACATTAGCAAAGAAGCAGTGTAGACTAGATATTAGACAATTTTCATTTTCACAAAGAATAGTAAACGAATGGAACAGATTATCAGCTGATTGTGTAGGTGCTAGTAGTATTAACATATTTAAAAATAAAATCGACATATACCTAAGACGGGCGGGGTATACTTAGATAGATAGGTTGGACTCTCGATAAGCCAAACGGCTTCCTTGTCCACCTGCCATCTAGAGTTGAATCTCTAGGTGGCAATCTTGTTAAATCTTGTTAAAAAACATCCTCATCAAATTTTGCTAGAAGGATCGTTGGGTCATTTAGCAGACTAATGATGAGCACTTCAATTAGCAAGAAAATATTAATTAGCTTGTCCGATAGACCTTTCCGCAAACTCGTTTATATTATACCACGCCTGGTCTTAACACATTTGGAAACGTTTCAGAAAATGCCCCTGGCCTTCTTCGTGAACTCTACCGTTTCTACGGGATGAAGTTTCCTAGCGAGAAATCACTTCAGTGAAATCTATGAAAACGAGTAGCACACAATATTGTGTAGTTACTATTTTCAGTTAACCCTTACCCCTGGTAAACCTCCCTTGTTTGAGAACCGCTGCCAAAAGACCATGACATTGTAACAACAACACAGGCTAGTCAGGTAGTCAGTTAGTAGAACGTTCTGGAGCGCTGAGAATAATTATAACTATATTGAATGCTACTAGATATAATTTTATTACAAAATATAGCACGAAAGAAAGATGATAGCAAATTAGGCGATTGCTGGAAAAAATGAAACGTGAAAAAATAAAACATTCGCCGGTTGGATATTATTAAATCCTGATCATGTGAGGAAAAGAACGGGTTTCCACAAACAGCTCAATTCCCATACTCAGGTTTCGAACATTGTTTCGACTGGATTCAATCGAAACAAAAATCGAAAGAGTTTTCTATTAATTTAAGAAAACAACAAGTGACACGTATACATAATTTATTATATCAACTTTGCAACGATTGAGGAGTATTTGATACCTCGGCTTTTTGTGAAATTATTCAGAAACGCAGGGACCAATCGATTGAATGGATATAGCAGATTTTATTTTTATGTACGTATTTGTAGACATTTTCGCAATCATCATGGACGACCCGCAGCATCTCGTCAAAGGGCGATACCTATCGTGCGACGGCTGTTGACGCTTCAAAGGTCATCAACGAGATGGCAAAGTGGGTCACGGAAGATGGTCGACACTGGGCCAATCCTGACCATGCCATGCTATGGACAAGGTAGTTGACGCCTTTCCTGTAGAATAGTGTTCCGATAACAATTATGATTGTTTCATAGTTATAATTGTTATCACGTGTTACGGTAACAGTTATAGTGGTGATGGTATAATAAATACTGTTGTTCACAAAATGTGTACCTGACATCATGCGCCTCCGAGGAGGGCAAGAACGCACTGTGTCTGGACCTGAAATTTATTGGGCAGATATTTGTCAACTGATAATTTAGCTTGATATTTTATATAACACATTTTATATTAAACATGTATTATCCCCAACCGCTTGTTTGAAACCAGAAATGCAGCTATGTCACAGTTGGATATCAACATACTCCTTTTCAGCTTTGTTTTTGGCGACTGCAGGCTTGTTCTTTACTTATTGATGAATGTCTTAGTTGTAGTAGAGTTGATTTGTCCCTACTATGATATATCATCAACACGTACTTGCATGTGTTATATGTGTTTGTAGGTACGATATTAACGGTAATAATATACTAGGTAAGTAATAAGTTATCTTGTCAAAACTCTACACAGGGTGCATATGAAGGGTTATTCACAATAAATGAAATGAAATCAACAGCGAATATATATTAATAAATTTATTGAAACATATAATTTCACTCATATGTATTTGATAACTTAAATATAATATTAAGACGATATTAATATTCTCGTGATACCAAGCAAAATGTTATATAAAATAAGTACGATTGTCCTAAAGTGTGTTGGCAATTGATTGCTACAATTACACGTGTACTATTTTGAGTGCATGATGGGGACAGGAAAGTGTGTTAGTAAACTAAGTATGTGTTTAATGTATGTGAACAACGAAACAAATACATCGTGCATTTTAAATACTGTTTGGTAATAAACTCTCTGAAATGAACTGTTATGACATGATTGCTCAAATGTGTTATATATAACTTTGCTGAGATTAACCTGTCCTGGGTTTGATTGATTAAGCAGCCAGGTAATTGTGTGTACATGCATCGATAATGCGTTTGTTCGTAGCATGAATGTAAACTGTCATTGTTACCCCAACGTTGCCTTCATTCGTTGATGCTGTTCGAATAGATTGCTAGGATCGATACAATATCACATTTTTGATATGACAACCCCCATTTTGTCGTACAGTATAACTACGTTTTATGTCATTTTTTGGGGGAACGTTAAAGCTTTCGGACTGAAAAATAGTATTTAACTTGCCGACATGTAGATCGCAGCCCTAAGTGCCAATAACGAACAGTAAGCACGTGCACGTATTGCAGGGAAGGCCAGATTGGCACTAATTGCCAGAGGAGTTACGAATAGTAAGCACGTGAACATATTGCAGGGTTGTCCATAAATGCCGGAATCTGCAATTACGGAAGGGGAGCTTCCGTGATGGAAGATCATGGATTTAGCTCTTGGGTCTCGGCCGCTCATGAACTCGGCCACAAGTAAGTGACACACCACTGGTCAGTGTGGCTCTAATATCGTTCGCCGGTAAACAGGCACAACTTTTATGTCAGTATATATACATACATTATTTTCATTTAAACCTAACAATTTGCTACTAGAGTAAAAATGTTATGCATCGCTTACTGAAAGAACCTTGCTGAGAACGCATCTTTTAAACTGCCCAGACACCGCCACTCTGATAAATGTAATAAGATTGCCTCCTAGAGAATCAGTTCTATATGGCAAGTGGACAAGGAAGCCCTTTGAGTTATCGATAGGCCAACCTACCTGTCTACGTGTATCCCGCTCTTCGGCGGTATATGTTGAATTTTATTACACTGCTTCTTTGCTAATGGTCGTTCTCTCTTCCTTCAACGATAAAAATGTCGGTCAATATGTTCATACCCATTCAATATTGTAAACACTTTCATTTGGTATTCTCTTGATATCCTGGACTCTAGATGTGCTAAACCACATTTTGTCAGGCGCATTTCAGAACAAATATTCCTTAGTTTTGGTTTAATTTTAGCATATATCAGAAACCAACATATGAATCAGCATATTCATAGGGAAACGTCTAGGGAACAAGAACATTCGAAATGTAACAATGGCATCGTATTAAAAGCTCTAGCTAGCGTTTCTCAATCAGATTTACACAACAGTTCCCTCATCGTGGTCTCGAATCACCGTTTCTCCCTACAATTCACACGAAAGACCATTTGTTAATATTTGTATTAAATGTTGTAGAGGAACTGCAATATATTCGTGTGTTTTATTGTGATATTTGTATGTCAAACATTAGTTTATGACATAAGAGACTTTGACTACGGGATGGCCTGCGAAGTGTAACAACCTACACTCCCCTTCCATGCAATAAACTGACATTGGCAGAATTGTTGCAACCCCTTGGCAACTCGCTCGCGACCCCTGCTTTCCCCCCTCGTAGGTCATGCATCAGGGGCATTTCTCTGCATGTAAACCGCCGGAAATTGTGATATTGCACCATAACTTATATTGTTTACTGTATTACGAGTGTCGTTTCCTGTTGTTGTGAGGAAATGAGGGGTCGTCAGTATGTGTATTTCGCTACAGTCTTGGCGCCCATCACGATGGGGAGACGCCGGGGAATTGGTGCGATCCGTCAGCGAACATCATGAGCGCCCTTCAAGGAATTCGTACCGCTAATAACATCGGTGGCCTGTTCCACTTCTCCCAATGCTCCATCCAGTACTTCAAGGACCTGCTGTCGGGGGACAGAGACGGGTGGGTAATTGTGGAACTTGTGTCTTATACTGAGTAGCCAGCAAGGATCAAAGAAGGATGTTTAGTTGATGAGCATTGTGTGTTATACTGAGAAGCCAGCAATGAATAAAGACGGGTGGGTAGTTGTGGAACGTTGTATATTATACTGAGCAGCCAGCAAGGATCAAAGACGGATGTTTAGTTGAGTAACATTGTGTGTTATACTGAGCAGCTAGCAAGGAACAAAGACGGGTGGTTAGTTGAGGACCGTTGTGCCTTATACTGAGTAAACAAAGTGTAAGTATGTAAGACATCGTATCATGTGATGCTGCTCAACATATATATATATATATATATATATATATATATATATATATATATATATATATACAGTCATTCATGTGGATTTAACTATATATATATATATATATATATATATATATATATATATATATATATGTATATATATATATATATATATACATAAACTTCAAGTAAGACATCAACATATAGAAACTTAATGGAATACAAATGGTTTCATTAATAAATATAGTCTAGTGTAAGATCAGTTGAAAATATTGCAAAATTCTGCCGTCATTAAAAACATAACTTTACAACATTGCCCATTCCGTCCCACTCACATAAACGGTGTTGTGGTACATATTGTACCAAAATAACGGATAAATAGGAACTTTTTAAAGTTAGACCTTCAAAAACTAATAAAACGTAACTAGTCACGTCATAGTGCCATTGCGTTAATTGACGTACAATCCCGGACAGTTAACGAGAAAACACTGCAAACCAACCCTACGACTCGTGATGTTGTGTTTGTAGTTACCCCCGAGTGTGCCTCACTAACCAGGTGTGTTCCCACGGTGAACCCCTCCAAGGGATCGACAAGTTACCTGGTCTAGAGATATCAACAGACGAGCAGTGCAGACTGATGGTTGGCCCATCATCCAAACTTTGTGTATGTCTCTGTCGTGGACTCTGTTATATCTACAGCAATTCGGGACTCATTTCACTAACAATCCTAAGAGCTCAAATACCAGATTTTGCTTTTTAATCATCATTAACAATAAGCTTCTGTATCTACCAAAACCGCCACTCGCTAGCAGGTAATGTTTGTGGTGTTTCACGTAAATAGTGTCCTCTATGATAAGTCAGTGGTTATTTGCGTTTGGTAAAAACTTCTGTAATTTAACAACGGATTTGATTTAATTATACATCTTGCTTTAATAATTCGTCACCTGCGTGAAATGGTCCTACGATCAATATACACGTGTTGAAAACAAATTGCAATTCATTCCAAGGCTTTTCTGTACATTTAGGCCCAGCGTTAAGGTATAATGTTAAACTAGCATAACATTGTCGGGAGGGCAATCTTATGTCGGTATACTGTCGTCTCTCCAGAATAAGGTTGCCCATAAGATGGGGGCATGTTATAACCCTAAAACTAAGTTGCGATCCATTGTGTTAATTGTTATTAATTATAGCCCTTACCCTAACCCTACATATAATCCTAACCATTTTAGGTTATAATAGTCTCGATAATCCATTGTCACAAGTGTTCTGTGTGATACTTACGCAATTTCACTACAAATAAAACGACATTGTACGTTAGCTGAGCTAATACGCAATGTGCACAAACTTGTAATGATTTTTATTTTTGAATTGTCGACAGTCCAAATACCACCTCAAGCTTGTCGATATCTGCCACATCATGTACTGCGTCGGACCTCGCAAGAACACCTGCCTCGGCCAATCACCCGGCGCTGCGGACGGCACGACATGCGCGCGTAACAAGGTCTGCATTAGTCAGCTGTCACTCAATCATCCAACCAGCCAATCAATTGATCGATCGATCAATCAATCAATCAATCAATCAATCAATCAGCCATTCAATCAATCAACCAATCAATCAATCAAACGATTCGTCCATCCATCAATCGACCAATAGATCCATCAGTCGATTAATCAACCAATTGATCATTAGGCAAATTGTTTAATCGACCTGTTGACCAGTTAAGTCGACAAAGAGACACATCGAACCCACCTTGAAACGTTACGAACAAAAACAGTCAAGACGATCACAGGTGATACGACAGAGACGAACTAGACGAGTACTGTAAAGGCACTCTATGGCAGAAGACAGAAACAACACGTTAAAGTATTTGTCCTATTTCGGGACATGGCGGCCGCACAATGATGATGATAACAATGACACCGATGACGATTACGATGATAATAGTGGCAAAGTGTCTGATATCTCAAGAAAACGTTCAGTTATTTCGAAAGTTAAATATTAGGCTTATCTACGTAGCAATCATTTCGACTATTTAACCTGTGCTTATTTCTACATCAGAGTGTCATGTTCGTGGCTGGCAAAACCAGTTGAGGAAGTCGTGTTTCATCTGGCCGTCATGTTGTTGGTAATGTGTTGCAGTGGTGTCGTCGAGGACGGTGTGTGAGCAAAACAACAAACCCAGATCCCGCAAACAAAGGTGCGTTGATAGAGTAGTAGTAGCATAAACCTTGGGCAATGGTTTCACTCTACCGTGCTTCAGTTCACTCAGGTGTTTGGATGAGTATCTGGCTAGAAACAATGGTGGTTATTTGTTTACGAATATTTGTCACGGATTCATTGCACCATGGCCTGAATGTTCCCCAAAGTTGTCCAGATGGTGTTCGATTGAACAGGTCAGCCAGAGAACTCCAGACGGTGTTCGATTGAACAGGTCAGTCAGAGAAGTCCAGACGGTGTTCAATTGAACAGGTCAACTAGGGATTTAACTGCCAAGCGCATTGAGCAATCTTTGGGATTGGATATTGCGCAATATAAGCAATTTCCTTTTCGTTTACTTTAGTTTCGCTGCATAGTTTCATGACGAGAACTTGGCTCATCTGATTATATCGACTAAGGGAACCCAGCACTTTCTCAGGCGCCGGTAAATCGGCAAGGGTGGACCAAACCTAAGAAGACTGTGGAAGGGTCCTTTTGGCATTTGTTAGCTGCCACTTGGCAAGTCCTGCGACACCTGCTCCGCATGCCCAGGCGTGCGTTTGAATGTTACTACATATAGCTCAGCTGCAGCATTGCTCCGCGGTTTCAAGATATGTAGGCTATCGTGTTCAAGTGTAAACCTGTTGCTTCTATTTTACAGTTGACAAAAGCCAATCGTGCATCGGGACTGGTCTGTCAACTACCGTTCCCCAAGGTAGACCGAGACTGCTTATTTTGTCCCTTTCATTAGATGCCCTGACAGAATCACTAAAGACACACCCAGAAACCTTTCCAATTAATTCTGATGTTTTATTTCACAATGAGCGAATTTTATATAACATGTATGGACTCTTTTTACACCAGGTGCTGTCCGCACAAGTGTATTTGTATCGTCTGAAACGATTACACTGAGCATATAATGATGATATTAGTTCTCATCTGCTCGAGATCGCCTGGTATTTTCAGAACCCCAGCCGGCATTGACTGCAATGTAACTATTAAAGATGGACTGCAATGCTTGAACAACCATAAGAACATACTATAGCGGATTTGTGATCAAGAATTGATGAGCACAAATCCGCTAAATCGCATGTTCTTGTGTGTGTGTGTGTGTGTGTGTGTGTGTGTGTGTGTGTGTGTGCGTGCGTGTGTGTGTGTTTGTGTGTGTGTTTGTGTGTGTGTTTGTGTGTGTGTGTGTGTTTGTGTGTGTTTGTGTGTGTGTGTGTGTGTGTTTGTGTGTGTGTGTGTGTGTGTGTGTGTGTGTGTGTGTGTGTGCGTGCGTGTGTTTGTGTGTGTGTGTGTGTGTGTGTGTGTTTGTGTGTGTGTGTTTTAGTGCTGGTTCGATACCAAAAATATCGAAGTATCGCGATACTTGCGAAAGTTCGATACCGATATTTAGTGGTATCGCGATACTTCGATATTTTTGGTATCGAACGCCCACTATTCGATACCTTCGATACCTTCGATACCTTCGATACCTACGATACCTTCGATACCTTCGATACCTTCGATACCTTCGATACCTTCGATACCTTCGATACCTTCGATACCTTCGATACCTTCGATACCTTCGATACCTTCGATACCTTCGATACCTTCGATACCTTCGATACCTTCGATACCTTCGATACCTTCGATACCTTCGATACCTTCGATACCTTCGATATTTCGATACTCGACATCGAGTCCAATCGACGAAGTCGATGCGAAGGCGCAACATCGTTGTTGACGACGACGTTGTTTATGGGAGCTATCACTACAGCGCTTCGCAGCCTAAATTGACTTAGGCGTGGTTGTTTAAAAAATAATATAACATAAAATGTGAATTGTTTTCTAAAACTTTATTGTAGAATTAGTCTCTATAATAACTGTTTTCTGTGTGCTATCTTAGCGTAGGTCAGACTTCGCTTAGCCTCGTTACCCAAACCAAGGTTCGTATGTGACGATCTCGTTTGGTGGCAGTACCATGCCATCTTTCTCCCTACTTTATTTACGGTTACGCGTACAAAAACACACATCCTATAGTATTTGTATAGAGTGTTTATTGCACGCACTAGTATTTATGAAACTAGTTTAATAATAATATTATTAATATAAATATTTATTCGAGCGCGATGCGGAGGTTATGTTTACCCGGGTTCCGTTTGGTGGCTCCACCATTTGCCGTACACGATGCCCACAGCCAAGGCGAACGACAACAAGTCGCAACGTTCATCGGCATCGCTTATAATTTGGCAGTTTTCCAACAAAGAGTGTCTGGTGTGCTAGAGGCGTCTCAAAGATAGCGTGGGAAATACATCGAATTTGACGAAACATGTCACCATTCAAGAAGCTATCAAAACGTGATGATCAACTTTCATCGTATGGCGTCGTCGACGTTGTTGACAACGTCGCATTGCCTTTGAGTTTGACTCGAGAACGTATTCTATCGAAATATTCGACAGTGAGCGAGCAATGGACATCTAGTTACAGTCGAAGCGAATCGCCATCGGTTGCCGAATCTACTAAGTAACTGCGGCAAACATCGCCAAGAAGTGACATACACGACGTGACTGATTAACGATGACGATGTGCTTACTGCATCTACTGTCACTCTCACTGTGACACTGCCAGTCACTGGCACTGGCCAAACAGATTCACCACTGGCAGAGCCAGAGGTAGAGGAAGAAACTGACCGGTTCTTGAAAACAGTTGCAAAAACATTATGGGGCTTGTTATGTGTACTTGATAACGTGGTAATTTGAGTTTTATATAAACAAAATTGGTGTGAACTGGGAAGTGCAATTGAAATTTTTATTAATATTTTTTTCTATTATTAATTAGTGTTATTTTATTGTAATCGTCTATACAGTTTTGATGTTAAATCACAATTATCTTTACGATTCAATTAATTATAAAACAGTTATAACAGTGAGTGTGCAGCTGTGCTGGCAGTGGCACTATTATAAGTGATAGGTGTATTTATATTTAATATAAGTTATGTTTCAGCTGTATTTGTTGATGGTCACTTTAGGAGACACAGTGAATTGAAATTAAGCTACTATATTATAGTGTATTTACAAACAGCTGGGGTGAAGTACTGTTATTAATTTAAAATAATTCAGTGCAATTGATGAATTTATTTGTCACTAGGTATTTTATTGCAGTTGTCTTTATTGTTTTAATTTTATATTACAGTTACCTTTTAGTTTTACAACAGTAATCAATTATATTGAAACTGTTGTTTGTTTACTTACATAAAATGAAAATTGCATTTTAATCATTGTTTGCATGACTATAAAAGTATCACATATCTACTTGTAAGGGAAAAATGTTGTGTGTTTCTGGGGCATTAGTCTAAGTGGATAATAGTGTGTTTCTTTGGAGATCTCTACTGTACTGAATTACACTTACAAGGTTAATTTTGAGTATCGAATAAAAGTCTGGTATCGATTGATATCGAAGAATTATGGTATCGAACCAGCAATATATCGATCGGTATCGAAGAATTCTGGTATCGAACCAGCACTACTTCTGTTGCATACTGTTTCTACTGGGAACTGTGTTCTCTGTGAATATTAGACTTGCAACGTAAGTATCGAGTATCGAGTATCGAACAAAATTCAGGTATCGATCAGTATCGAACAAAACCTGGTATCGAACCAGCACTAGTGTGTTTGTGTTTGTGTGTGTGTGTTTGTGGGTGTGTGTGTGTTTGTGTGTGTGTTTGTTTGTGGGGGCACGCGCGCGATTCAAACAGCAGAACATCTTCCTATTTGACATGAAATGTACACTGCATATTGAATATGATGAGTAAAGCTTTGTCATTGTTATTACTATTTTTCGCGCAGGTTGTACAGACGTAATCCGGAACTGTGGAATAATCGCACTGACCCGCCCGAGAGATTGTTTCAAATCGAAGAAGACACGTTGCTGCGCGTGGTGCCACAGGGCTGGGCTCGTCACTCCCGGATAACACCGTCAGTAGGTATGTAACAACACCCCACATACGCATAACATGTAAGAACAGTTACGCAAGAAATCCGTAATCTGAACAATTTGCATCGTTTCCTGTTCCAGAGGACACCTTTTAAAATGGCACGGCATACACAATTGTGAATTAATCAGAACATGTGTAAATGATATTTTCACGGCGTTTCCGTGTTTGTGCTGTTGTGCTGTATCGGTTGATGGCATCAGAAAAACTTGTGGTGGTTGGAGATTTGAAACAAAAATTGTGAGATTTGCATCAGTCCAAGAGGAAGGCAAGCTGAACGCCTATGGTCTTGACAACTATACTAAATGTAGCAAGACTATTCACTGGCTCAGCAGAAAGTGTGTTCCAGCACATAGTAAGTCGGTTTGGTCTGGTCAAATGCATACCCATGAGCCACAAATCTGGGAGAAAAACCTGCACTGATCGAGTCATTTTCTAAACATCCAACATCTCTCTATGAATGATGTGAATGACTAGGCAGACAACTACTCTTGAACATATACAATTGCGATTTTACTTCGTATTTTAGAGTCTTTAGGAAGCTACCTATGTGTATATTTTAGATGTTGTGTTCTTCATTTAGATTTCTTTTCTACTATTCTTGCTTCCAGTCATTC
Source organism: Oasisia sp. SBJ-2009 (assembly GCA_964017155.1). Lineage (NCBI taxonomy): Eukaryota > Metazoa > Annelida > Polychaeta > Sabellida > Siboglinidae > Oasisia > Oasisia sp. SBJ-2009. Next base: position 47,169,508 of record OZ024858.1, on the reverse strand, counting down.
TGCGATGTTATTTGTTGTTTGCATAAAATGAACTACCCAAAATAATGTTCATCTACGTTCAATGGGGAATCATTGTTTACGAAAAATATATTCACACTTAAAAGTACTTATCGGTGTAGACGTGCTTATCCGGTTGGCAGTAGCCATTTTTTTCAAGAGGTGTCCAAAAGGAAAACCACAGTGCAGTGTATAATCTCACGCAGTAAGCCACCAATAAAACGATATTCTACGGTTGCTGCTTTGTACGAGGGTTCTGCAGACATCCTGACAGCATGAACGCACTTTCTATGGCTGATATTGCATCATCATGATAACTATTTATCGTTGGATGTCTAGATCCATTTGTCGTCGACTCCTTTCGATTATTTCTGTATGACCCATTCACCGACATGCTTACCCTTTGGTCACGTGCAAAAGCGTTTATGTTGCAGATATCTCCACTCGGAGCTTGAAGTAACACGTACGATGAGGAACCGGCCGAGTCCAGCAGATTCCGATGTCTGCTACTGTCACGTACAATAACGTAGTAATAAACTAGGAGCATCGCCCACTCGCCGTTGTTACGTATTCTGTTACTTGCCGTGTTTCGCGATTCTGCTTCGTCCACTAGCTACATTAGAGCCAGAACCGTTGCATCTGTTATTCTGTGCCTCGCTTTACCTCCCGCCCCATATTTCATGCGTCGTTTTAATTATTTTCATGAAAGCCGTTTCTACAAAGGAAGTTAATACATATTGGCTACAATACAATACATTACGATACGATACGATACGATACGATACGATACGATACGATACGATACGATACGATACGATACGATACGATACGATACGATACGATACGATACGATACGATACGATACGATACGATACGATACGATACGATACGATACGATACGATACGATACGATACGATACGATACGATACGATACGATACGATACGATACGATACGATACGATACGATACGATACGATACGATACGATACGATACGATACGATACGATACGATACGATACGATACGATACGATACGATACGATACGATACGATACGATACGATACGATACGATACGATACGATACGATACGATACGATACGATACGATACGATACGATACGATACGATACGATACGATACGATACGATACGATACGATACGATACGATACGATACGATACGATAATATAAACTGTAATGGTCCCACATGGGAAATTCATGTGGTATACATTCACAGTAATATAACACAGCGATATTAGTTTATTTACACAACAATAATAACAATAGTAGTGGTAATCGTAATCACAGATATCCACAGTTGAAAGGCGTTACCCTATTGTAGTCCTCCCTCCTCCCCACTGTTCTCTCCCCCCTACATGTGTGAACTGCGACGAACAAACACCGTACCTCAAACACAGCGGCAATGTTGAAACTCCGTATATATAGGTCTTTACGTTTCTGTAACCTCCCCAGTACATTTGGAGTGACGAAGAATTGTGAATTATGCATTAATATGCAAAAACCTTTTGCCTAAGCAATTATAGTGTTACATTTGGTCACATCTGGAAACCTGAAACATAATTGTAATCTAATAATATTTATAGTAATATTGTAGACATCGAGTTGCTTGATGACATTACATTAACATCTTGGTTTATTAAACTACATGTCAAGAGTTGGGAATACATTTATTTTAAATATTTGCATTTGACAGTAAAACAATATTTACAGCACAGTTTCTAAATGTGGGTAGGAAAGGTGAGTTATAGTGAAAATAAACTATTTTAGTAATAATTAATTTATATTAATTGATTTTGTTTTATAAAAACGCCATACATATTATTAAATAATAATAACGAGCGGACGCCGGCGTACATTGCCTCGCTGATCACACCGTACGTGCCGCGTCGCGCCCTGCGATCTGCAGACCGCGCGTTGCTAGTGGTTCCTCGGCACAACCTCGAACGTTATGGACGCCGCTCATTCTCTCGTGCAGGACCAACTCTTTGGAACGCACTACCTGAGGACTTGCGTTCTACAGTGTGCATGAACAAGTTTAAAACACACCTTAAGACTTATTATTTCAAGATTGCTTTTTAATGTCTAGTTTTTCTACACCTTTCATCCTTTTATATTTTTATTTATTTACTTATTTACTCTTAATTAGCTCAACCAGCATGTCATTTTAATTATTTATTAATTAATAGTTTACAAATTAACATATATTTGAGTTTTTGTTTTTTATAATTACAATTGACACAACTATTATATTGCTGTAGTCATTTGTTAATAATTAAGTACTATGTATATTATTATATATTTATTTATTCTGCTACTTTATTTATTACTTATTTACTCTTAATTAGCTCAACCAGCATGTCATTTTAATTATTTATTAATTAATAGTTTACAAATTAACATATATTTGAGTTATTAATAATTACAATTGACACAACTATTACATTGCTGTAGTAATTTGTTAAAAATTAAGTACTATGTATATTATTATATATTTATTTATTCTGCTACTTTATACACACATATATATGTATGCATATTTTCTTGACTACATTGACATATGATATAGACTACAACAATGCCATCTCTGTTTAATTTTAGTTTCTCTTGTAGTTCTCTACAACACTGATTTAGACAAACGTTCTTATATGTTTTACTTGTACTTTTATTTTATTTATTTCTTAGGATGTTTTAATGTTGTAAACACTACCGAACAGAGTTTGTACTTTGGATTTTAGTGTCTAAATAAAGTGTATTATTATTATTATTAAACCAAGTCCAAAAAGAAATCAGGCCGGTAAAGTCTTGAGTTGATTATAGTTCGCTGCTGCCTATATTTCTAGACTACAGGTACAACTTTACTTCGATCTTTCAAACAATGATGGCTTAACATTATGTTTTTATTCAAGAAACACATATAATATAGTACATATTTCGTCTTCGCCTTCGATATAGCCTAGACCTAGGGCCTACCTATACAGCAGTACAGTCTTCATGATACGAATTTAAAAAATAGAAATGTGAAAAATATAATCATATAAGATAAAACTCACCATTAATGGAGATTCATTTCACTTTGACTTTTCTTGGCTGTACAGCGACTGCTATATGACGTGGGCAGCAATGTCAACATTGAACAACAACGTCGGGTAAAATCTGCACCACATATTTGTACGCTTACATTCTTAAATGTACGAAAACTAAAAGTCAGAAAATGCGTACTTGTGGAACGAGACGGGACGTTCTACGCGTAGTTTTGTATATTGTCGATCTGAGCACCCAAACACGCAACAACATACCATTATATGCTATTATATGAACACATCGACCTGAAACATACTCAAATGCAATGCAAAGGCGCGCTCAAGAAAGGAGGCATGTATCAACACGGCGGCTGTGGCGTGAAGTGGCGCCACACACCGGAATACGGCATTAGCAATCCAGTTACATAGAGAGTTGTGAGGAGCGGTGGTCGCGCGGTAGAGCGCCAGACTGTCAATCGAGGGGACGGTGGTTCAATCTCACCTACCGCCGTTTCGAAACTTAGGCAATTTCGTTCACCTCACTCACATTGCCTGCGTCTTTCGGAAGAGACACAAAATGAGCATGATCACATGTGTCTATGACATTTCAATATGTAAACTAGTGCCGCCATTATTGAGAAATCATTTTTTTTACCATATATCGGCCAATATTACACACTACTGCACAAATGGGTGTCCTGCACTAGGCCCACTAGCCTAGATTACCTAGGATCCGCGATGTGGCGCTACCGTTTGTCGAACTAAATATCGATTACTCAGGTGCCGTGGGGTGGCAGCACGATGAGGTGACCAGAAGTGTACAATTTAGACAAGTGCTACATGGTTCTCCAACAACCTTTAAAGCTTTGTGTTGTATGTAAACACAATGTAGTAAAACGTTGATAAATAGATGAATATTTTGTATAGCTGACATTTGATGGCGTTCACATTTCTGAGAAATATCGAGAACCCCGAGGCTATTGCGATGACTGGGTAGAGTGGCGGCGTTTTTCATTGTTGTTCACGTTTTTTGGGGTGGTTTGGTTCTTTCGTCCATGCTAGGCGACTCGACTCGCGTCGGACTGACGAACAGCATGATGCTCGTCGACAGGTCGGTGATCATCGTGAACAACTTGTTCTTCACCGTGCGATAAGCCTATCGACGCAGGAGGCGAGTGCGGATGGTGTGGAAGAGTACGAGCGCTGTGACGACGCTGGCCATGTCCAGTAGCCTGCTGACCAACGCAACGGTGAGATGAATCGTCGTGGAATTCCGGATCACGGAACTGATCTGATGGGACAAACGCGGTGTGTCGGTCAAAGGCAATGACGACGTGAGTGCTAAAAGACAAGGAAGTCGCTTACACGCTATACATCCGAATTACAATAGTTAGTGTCTAGGATCCAGAGATTACTCATTATACTCAGGCCGCAGAAAGCTCAACTTGATTCACATTCCCAGTTACGTATCTGCTTGTTATGCTGACAACAACCACATTATGTTGAATTGATTTGAAAAAAAAAGCAGCCGATAAAGTACGTATGGTAAGTTATCATTATCATGTCTTGATACAGTATTTCTAACGTATATAAGCTGACACAGAATCACTTTAATGTATGTTATACTCGATAAGTGGCACCGCGATGACAATTTACTTTCCATACGATACATACCCAATCATTACACAGCTTCCTGTTGATGTAGGGGTTCGTGGCAGACTTCTGGCGCTTTCCGATGTTGACGAACCGTACCTTGCCTAGTTCGAACGGATACCTGAGGTAATTTTGAACATTCTTGCAGCTGAGATGCTGCACGTGGGAGACGAAGATGACGCCACGGTACAAGGCGTCTCGGTTCCACTGCGTCGCCATGTTGACGAATAGTCCAGTTCCTTGTGTAATTTCGTTCATATTTTTGGGAGATTTGCAAAACTATACATTTTTGGAAAGATTTGTACCTACTGAATCTGAAAAGTAATGTTTACATTTTTTCTAAACACTCTAGGGCGGCCATCTTGGATTTTTAAAATGGCGACTATTTTTTGCTCACATTTTGCAATATCTCGGCTTCTAAGCATCTTAGGCTTTTGATTTTGGTGTCTAAATATACATTTTCAGAGACAAGGAATCGAATGAGACAACTTACAGTGCACTACGTTTAATGCAAGAAAGTATAAATTACAATGTTTACTAAAAAAATGACAAAAATATGCTACTAGTCTAGTTCACTATGTACAGATTTTTTGGAGATTTGCAAAACTCTATATTTTTGGAAAGTTTAGAACCGACTGAACCTGAAAAGTAATGGTTACATTTTTTCTTAACATTCTATGGGGGCCATCTTGGATTTTTTAAATGGCGACTATATTTTGCTCACATTTTGCAATATCTCGGCTTCTAAGCATCTTAGGCTTTTGATTTTTGTGTGTAAACATACATTTTAACAGACAAGTAATCCAATGGGACAACTTATAATGAGCTATATATAATGCATGACATTATTTTGGAAATTTTGAAAACAATACATAAATTCAAAGTAACAACCTGAGGCTCAAATGGTAAATATTAGCCAACTTTTCGAGCATTGAAAATATTCTAGTTATTAAAATCATTGTTGTCTAGTCTAATAATTACATGTATTATTAAAATCATTATTGTCTAGAATCCAGTGTCCCATTGTTGTTGTTTCAGAGAGACATGGAGTCGACCACGAATGAGGTCCTCAAACTTACTGGTGGACTGCCGTGCCAAACCACTGACTATAAACTGTGTGTTGTGTGTAAAAAAGAAGCCGAACCTTTAGTGTTGCACCCAAGAGTAACGTCATACCACAACGTCCTAGAGGCAATGAAGGAGCATCCACCAGCTGAACTGCTTTCGCATAGAGGGCCATGTCATAGGTTATGTCAGTGGTGTACTCTTCTCCAACTGTCAACTCCTTTAACTGATGTGCCTGTTTCATCACTGTTAGCAGAGTAGACCACTCGTGTGCCACTTCTGGGAGTAGGGGCAGGGCACCAACCTCGTTCAGCGGCTTGCTTGTTGACACTAATGAGTTGTAGCCAGCCCAACCTGGAATTTGGCTTCATCTTTCATCCTTCATCCTGGAAAGAGTTGAGGCGACAACCCATCGAAGTTGTGTAAGTTGATAGCTATCTGCTACACCAGAGTTGTTGATGCTGAACTCTCTCGCCCGCTTCTGCGATGCAGTTGCTTTTGGCGTCACACACGGTAGCATGGCTGTATAGTATAGAGTCACCAAGAGACTCTTTGACTTTGTGTCACCAATGCGTAGAGAGAGGGGGTGTGATTGGTTCACCAGGTGCATCAGCCTTCTGGTAGATGGCAGTGACTGTCCCATGTGTTGTACCCTTGCCATCAGCAGTGTGCTCATCAAAGTCTGTGTTGTCTGAGGCAAAGAACATAAACGTGCCATTCTTCAAGAAAGGTGGCACATGCAGCCCCTGGCACTGCTTTGTGTTCTCCCCTACAGCATTGGCAAGGGCTGTTTCCATGATGAGGGCACGGCTGTAGGACGCACAGTGACCCTGTGCATTGAGGAGATTCACAAGTTTCTCGTTTCTTGTGTCGTGATGGATGATCAGGGCCAGTACTTGGGGGTTTTCCCTAGCTTGTTGAGACCGGAATCCAGCACTCACGTCACTCGGCTTGTACGTGACTTGCCTCTTGGATTTGAAACCAAACATCAGGTTTTGGCTCAGGGTTAGTGCACCCCTGTCAACAATAGTTGTCCGCACTTCTGTTTGCAGTTTGTCTGCAGGTCCCGCCATTATCAAGCGGATCATGGTATACAGTTCCACCGGTACATCTTGCAGGGTACTAGTTACTACTATGAAACTGGACGTCTTCACTGTATTGGTGAACTGCTCAATTCGTTGGCGAAGGAGTCTGGCTGATTGGTAGAGGTTTTCATGCTTTCAGTGTCATCTGCAGTTCTGATAGCACTCTGGACCATGTCTGCATCACAGGCCTCTGGACAGTACACGACTTCGCATGTTTCTCTGTCGGACTGATGTTACGTGTGGTAATTCAGAAAGGATTCTGTCTTTCAACCATTGCCTGGTGAAGGCAGGTGAATGATTTTCCAGGGCCTCTGTTCCACCCAAATGTAGCATGCTGACATGTGTGTTCTCGATGTCTTGGATTGAGAGGTATGCTCCATCTCTGGTCTGTGTATCTATGATGTTCAGCAGTTCAACGAAGCTGGATCCTTGTGTGAGACTTTGTTTTATCTTGGGTGATTGGTTGGTGTCATCCCGCAGAACGTGGAACACGTGTTTGGTCCAGCAAGCTTTGTGATACTGGATATCCATAGCATGGGCATCACCATCAGCAATACAGGTACTGTATCTAGTTTTCAGTTCTGGATCTGAAGACGCTTGCACTGCTTGCTTTAGTGATTGTCCGGCATTCCCTGTTCTGACAGTAAAGAGTTTCTGGTCATTGTCTGTCTGGCAAAAGAAACACATGTCCTTATTCAAAGGTCGTGTTGATGATCGGGTATATGGTGCAGCTGAGCCAGTCACGTTATTCACGTCATCAAGTAAAACAACTGTTTGTAAGCCTTAATTGATTCGATGGGCAGCACGCACTGCCGGGCACTCGGTAGGTGGCTGTAACTAGTCTGGGAGCAGAGAGGGTTAACCCTGCATTGTTGTATTAAGTTTTTTTTTACTGTTGATTTTGGTAGCCAAGGGTCTCTATGTTTAAAAACTGCTTGATGACATGTTGTCACCCTTGAGCAATTTGAGGAATTCAAGATGGCGTCCAAGATGGCCGCCATTACATATAGATGACCATAACTCCCTACCTGTTCATCATAGGAAGGTGATTTTTGTTTCTATACCTAGGTTTTAGGGGTCAAGCTATCCATTAGAACTAAGTATTATGTTAATATCGTATTACATAATGGTAATTTCCAAGATGGCTGCCAAGATGGCCGCCATAACACAAAAACTGGCATATCTCCTTAACTATTTACTCCAAATTAGTCGTGAAGGTGTCTATCACTGGCTATTTTGGAGACACATCTATCTGTATCAGATCAAAGTTCATATACTGATGATGTCATCTAGAAGTCCAAGATGGCTGCCAGTTTACAAGCACTGGTATATCTTCTATATTATTCAATCTTGGGAAAAATATGAAAAGGTAAATGACCACAGGTGTTATATTATAACAAATGTTCTTTAATTTTAAATCTGAATTATCACACAGACTACCAAAAGCATATTATACAATTCATATTTAAGGATGGCTACCACTTCACCAAGTAATTTACGCTGTTGTACATTGTGTTGCCCATGTGCACCGCAAAGACATGCAATCAACTATGATGTCGGGATACAGCAACCCTGATTATAGCAGGCGCAACCTATTGTGCATTTCATGTTTGCAGAGTTGCAACTACAAGCACATGAAGTGCATGGAGTAGTACTGTGGCATCCACATTTTATTAGACGTGGTACCATCTCTGGGACTAGTTCGACTTCATCTGGGAGGGTGACTGGTTGAAGGGACTTGGTTTGGTCATCATTTACCCAACCATATTCCGTTGGTTCAACTCGGGTGGATTCTGCGCTTCCAGTGACTGCCATACCAAAGCCTGATTGTGTGCTCCTTTAACATTTTCTTTGAATGCCTCAGTTTTTGGTGGCAAGGTACACAACATCGTGGTTGATGACCCTTTGCCTGTTTTTGGCAGCCATACCTTTAACCTTGTCTCTGACATTGTACTACAGTTTGTTTGTCCATAGCACGCGGAAATGAAGGAGGTAGCCTGTTGAATAATATATTCCATAGAATGCCCTGGTGCACCCAACAAGTTAAGTGAGTGTCCCGATCGAATTGTTTTGAGTACAGTGGCCTCTCCAATTCCAAAATAGGAGGCAACGGTATCACAGCCAGAAAGTGCATGTACTGGGAGTATTCCTTCGACTATCTCAGAATGTTTCTGCACAGTTTTGCCTATATCAGCCACCGTCCTTCCTTTGACGGGGACTCCATCAATACAACATTCTTGAGATTTGCCATGTGATGATAATGCGGCAACAGTACAAAGATGTCAGTGTCATCAGCAACAACAATGATTTTGCTTTCTGCATTTTCCGCGGCACAACTCAAGACCTGTTGGACAATGATGTTATCTGCTTCTTCGTGTGAAGTTGCCAGATCTGCCCGTGAGATGACAACTCCACCTTCACTAAGTTCGATTGGCACCGGATCTGCTTCTGTTACCACTAACTTGTGATGTCGTATGTTGTCCTCGTGAAACTTCTTATCCTGGACTAGATCATCAACTATCAGTTGCATCAGTTGCTTCTTTTTTGGAAGAGGCTAGTAGAATCTTCTGCGCTGGAAGTTTACTGTTGACTGGCAAATGATGAACCCTACTGACACCAGTTGCCCTAGATCCCCTGGCAACACGCTTTGTGCTGTAATCATAGTATATGTCAAATATCAGATACACGTCCTCGACCTGTAACCTTTTTTCTATGGCATATTTGAAGATCGCTATATAGTCCTTGATAGACCCATCAGCAGGCCAAGGAACTACCCAGAGTTTTGCTGAGCCACCGAGCACAATAACATTTGCACCACCAGCAACTCTATCAGACACCTCAACTTGGAGAATTTTCTTCAAGGTATATTTCGATTTCGCAATCCTCATATCTCCAGTATCATCAAACATGGACGTTGGAACTGGCGCAAGTTCAAGCCGAAGCACATCCTTAATGTCAATTTCCCGCTCACAAGCCTATAGGCCAATAACCCTTGAGTAAATCAAATTGGTGTCAAATACTTCCACAGCTCCGACCTTCACATGCCTCCTTGCATGATCCATAGTAACAAACCTCTTCGTGATGATTTCATAAAGTCCCTGCGTTAACCGACTTTCGAAAACTTTCATTTGTTCAGCCCTGATTGTGACAGCATTGTGGACATTGACTTCAGTTGAACCAATCTGGCCGCTAACTACATAGGCTATACCACTGGGGTGTGCCGCAGAATCCAAAGGATTACTGCAAGTGTCGATTTTGATTGTCTGATTCCATCTCGGTCTCTCTTGTCTTCAGCGATCCTAGCTTTTGCCTCTTCATTGTGTGTTGTCACCACCTTACTTTCAGTCATGTCATCCAGATCAGATTTCAACCAGCTGCATGCATGCAGACTAAGGGCCCAAACCTTCAGCGTTTCTAGCTTAAGCGTGATGCCAACTATCCCCCCCCCCCACCCAGGAGCATGCCCATACCGCATGTAGGTCGTCTCACTCATCATATCACTCCAGGTGCTATTCCATAAGCCAGCAGAATGGTGCATGACATGCTCACCCTTCGTGAAGTGTGGCAACACCTCTTGTGGTAGCCGTTCCTTCTCACGAAGGTAGCACAACCCATATCTCGCATAGGTCACATGCAGCGCAGCAATGAAGTATGGTAGCATTTGCTTGTAGGATGCCAGATGAAGTGGCCAGTCACCTTCGCGCTCAGCCCGTACGAACATCATGGAGAGCAGGACAGGTTTTATCAAGACATCAACCCAAAGTTTGGTAGTTTGATTCTTGCTGGCTTCGGTTTCGAGGATTTGCATGTGGTCACCACTGCAATGTAGTGGTTTATCCTGAATGATTCCGCGAAATGCCTCTTCAGCTACCATTCGTAATTCTCTGACGTTCTGGGGAAACTGACTAACATACCAGGTAAAAAAAACACCACCAGCTTCTAGTGTATCTTCCAAAAAGAACCAGGGAAATGTGGGCAGGACAAAATTGCCTATGTTTGAAGCGGCCATAGGTTTGATTGAATCACCGTCCCCTCGTTTGAGAGTCCGGCGCTCCACCGCGCGACCAACGCTCATATGTTTCCCAGTAGTGTTGATAACACAGGTTCTGATTTCAAGTACGTTCGCTCTCGGATCACGTAAGTTATCTGGTTTCAAGAAAACGTCATTTAATTAGAATATCATAAAATAGCTTTTCCTGATGATCTTTGTGTGGTTGCTAACATGGAGCACATACTTATTTCAGAAATATCCGGACACAAGTTTGTTTTAGAAACGATTATTATGTCTTGGGAGGACCCGCAGCTTAGGCCTACGCAACTTAAAACTATGTCAATTATATTTATCACCGAGAAAATTAAATATATATATATATGTATATATATATATATATATATATACATATATATATATATATTTATATATATATATATATATATATATATATATATATATATATATATATATATATATAAGCAAGAGTCCCAATTGACGCTTGGTTCCGTCGAACGTTTAGTGAAGGAATGAGATTTCAAACAAATAAGTATTTTTATGATTGAGACTATTGTAATAGTTGCTGATGATTTTTTGTAGGGATGATTCAACATTTTTATACAACTATAGGGAAAGGCGACATGCCAATATTCAGCTTAGTTTTAGGAACAAAGAGTTGTTGGGAAGCAATAGATTTTAGGATCCTGTGTACATCAGGAACTGCAGGAGCTAACCTATACCCAAAGTGTGTTGCGTAATAGGTAATACGGTGTGTAATAATTGCTAACTTAGAAATACGTTTTGGCAACAAATTCTGATTAGACTTTCAAATTAGTGACGACTTAAAACGATGTCGTTATAGGCTGAACGTATTTACTCTCATATATGTACGTTTTAATTCTTAATGTGTTCAATGCTTGCGAAAACATTGCCATAAAAGACTGCATAATGGATTTTATCATCCAATAAATACATATTTAATTTATGAATAAAAAACGAGTTTGAGGTATGCAATTTATAAACAAATGGACACGATTTATTGATATATTTACTTCGTGAAACGTGCGGCAGTTTTCTAATTTATACATAAAATAGCTAGAAAACGTTTAAGAAACATTCTAAAAATGTGCATATCTGTACTAAATGGATTTGTCATCTCTCGAAATTATTTGAAACGAATCATACTAAAATTTATTTGATGTGGTTTTTCAAAAATCCTATCGATAAATAAGTAGTCCAAACTCAGCTTGAATAGTTTCACAAGATGCCACGTGGCTATCTTACGTTCAGCTTCGGGACCAACGTCTTGTCGCTCCCAGCGAATGTGACAGGAACGTTGACGTTAACTCCTCTGTTGCGCTCTAGATCCAGCCTGACCGTCTTCCCTTCCCTCTCGAACTCGACGTGGAGCGTGTCAGGTAGAGCGACGTCAGAACGTTTGGTCACGTGGTCGTGGATCTCTCGGACAACTACGTAGTTGTCAGATTCTGCACCTGAACAAGTGGGAATCCGATCCAATGGTGTTTTATGTACTCACTCATGCACGTACGTACGTACGCGCGCAAGCACTCACGCAAGGAAGCATGGACTCACGCACATACACACACAAAAGAGGACTGTCAAAACAAGGCTGACTGCTGCTAAGATGACTTATAATACTGGGGATATTGGGAATGAATGAAGAACACGATATGGATGAGTGAAGACATGCTTGGCTAGTAGGGTCCAGAATTGCAATTCCGTGACAATGCTTCTGGCTAAGATGGCTGGACGATTTATTTTACTTCTATGGATGTTTTGTAAAATAAAATTAACCCCAAGGTCCCTATTAAAAAAACTGGCATTTTGCCGCCAGAGGGCCAAATTCAAGATGGCCGCTGGCACCATCTTGAAAAATGTAACATTTGAACCAGAGCTCCTAAAATTAAGTTTGAATGCATTTTGTTCTGGTCGACTATGAGGATTCCGATTCTGATATCAGTGTGACATTATGACGTCATTTTGAACCAGAAATACAAGATGGCCGCCATTCAGTAGGGCGAAAATGCACCTTGTGAATGGGAGCACCTAACATTTTTAATCACATATCACCTTATTTCGGCTAAATCGACACCGTAACGCAATTTCTGAAGGTGACAGATCGAACTAAAGTCAGGATAACGTGGAACGGTCAAGGTTATTCAAAGCTCACCTAATGGTTACGGAATCGAAGTCCTGAACCCAACTACCGACGCAACTATACCTACACCAAGGCCAGCAAAAGACAGCGAGAAGATTGATATGGAAGAGGGAGATGATGTTGTGTAAAGGAGGAGGAGGAGGAGGCGGAGGAGGAGGAGGAGGAGGAGGAGGAGGAGGAGGAGGATTTATTGGAATCTGATGATTCAGAACAAAGTGAGGCAGAATGCTCTGTTTCGGAATAATCATATCTCATTTGTTTAAAGTTTTACTTTAAAAATTACTTACAGCAATACCAATGTAAAATGGGTTTAGACGTTAACATTGTTCACTGAACATAATTATGGAATTCTCCCCGAAACATAAGACTGCTATTAGTAAGCTATGTTTGGTAGACATGGATTCATAATTATCGCAGGGCCTGTATGTGGGTCACGATTCAAGGCGATTCCGCGCGACTCGAGCCGATTGGGGACCGGTTACAAGAGTAATATTCTAACGACTGGCGATAGTTGAAGCTTCAGACTGATTAATACTTGGAAAAGCAGGTGATAAATGTCTTGCATTATGCTTTTATTATCTTAAACGCTCAATTTAATATTAAGTTTACCGTACTGTAATAGACATATAGCGATTTACATAGCGCAGATTGTATATACGATTTTGACCGTATGTGTCTTTTACGAGATTTGCATTTTACATTGTTGTGTGCTAAATGCACATAATCATAACACATTTACAAGTTTGGCCCAAAACAGGCTGCACTGCGCGAAAGATGGTATTCTTCATTACTAGTCAAGTGTTGTGTATGTGTGTGTGTGTGTGTGTGTGTGTGTGTGTGTGTGTGTGTGTGTGTGTGTGTGTGTGTGTGTGTGTGTGTGTGTGTGTGTGTGTGTGTGTGTGTGTGTGTGTGTGTGTGTGTGTGTGTGTGTGTGTGTGTGTGTGTGTGTGTGTGTGTGTGTGTGTGTGTGTGTGTGTGTGTGTGTGTGTGTGTGTGTGTGTGTGTGTGTGTGTGTGTGTGTGTGTGTGTGTGTGTGTGTGTGTGTGTGTGTGTGTGTGTGTGTGTGTGTGTGTGTGTGTGTGTGTGTGTGTGTGTGTGTGTGTGTGTGTGTGTGTGTTTACAAGGACCCGTCTAGCCAATCAGCCATGTCGCCATTCTCAAGCCGGGCAGGTCTCGACTGCACAACAACCGCCAGGGTCACCACGAGAAGAAGCTGTCGGTGCATTGCTGAAGAACTTGCACTTGCGGTATTTCGGCCCTTTGCTTTCTGGTATGTCTAAAACATGCATCTTTATATTATACAGTTATGCATTTTTATTGATCACCTGTGAGAAACATTTTAATACATGTGAGATTTTACAAATAAAAGTACTTTTTCAATTGGTACTAATTATTGATTTGAGGCCTAGTTATTCACATGAGTAAGTGTGTGTGTGTGTGTGTGTGAGTGTGTGTGTGTGTGTGTGTGTGTGTGTGTGTATGTGTGTGTGTGTATGTGTATTTGTGTGTATATTTGTGTCTGGTGTGGTGAGTGGTGTGTTGTGTGTGCCGTGTGTTTGTTTGTTTGTGTGTGTGTTGTGTGTGTGTGTGTGTGTGTGTGTGTGTGTGTGTGTGTGTGTGTGTGTGTGTGTGCGTGTGTGTGTGGTGTATGTGTGTGTATGGTTTAGTTTTTGTGTGTATATGTGTATATGGCGTGGCGTGGCGTGGCGTGGCGTGGCGTGGCGTGGCGTGGCGTGGCGTGGCGTGGCGTGGCGTGGCGTGGCGTGGCGTGGCGTGGCGTGGCGTGGCGTGGCGTGGCGTGGCGTGGCGTGGCGTGGCGTGGCGTGGCGTGGCGTGGCGTGGCGTGGCGTGGCGTGGCGTGGCGTGGCGTGGCGTGGCGTGGCGTGGCGTGGCGTGGCGTGGCGTGGCGTGGCGTGGCGTGGCGTGGCGTGGCGTGGCGTGGCGTGGCGTGGCGTGGCGTGGCGTGGCG
>OZ024858.1:47107029-47144529 GCA_964017155.1 Oasisia sp. SBJ-2009 | reverse complement strand
CCAAACCTATCTTGTTTGCTACGTGCAGATACAGACTTTCGTTGCTACTGACACAGTGAGTAGTCGTGCTACATTTACTACAGTTCACATTATACACCTGCCAAATATCCCGGAAATTCCGGAACTCTCACAGATTTTTTGTGATTCTCCAAGGCACCTGGAATACAGCCACTACCCACTTGTTCTGACGTCATCAGCCGAGCCGGCACGATACCAAGGCAAACGTGTTGAGACGCGTTGAACCGCTAGAGCTCAGGCGAACCATCCCCAACCTCATCACCACCCATGCACCCAACCCACCTTCCTCCGACTAAGGTACGAGACATCGCGACGTGGGACATGTGCTGAACCGCTGATGAACCTCCCGGATTTCAAATAAAACAGTTGGCATGTACAGCACCATCAGCGGTCCTCACCTTCAACTAAATCATCTGACAGACGGCGCTTCACGTCAACATGGAAAGTAGTTGACTAGTGAACTCACACAGAGACAAGTCGCCGTTAGGGCAGATGCAGTGATTTCAGTGCCGGACCGGCCGAGGTCAGATATGATAACGTTCAACCCATCCATTGATTGTCCCCCGCTGAAGGTGGAAACTGTGGCCACTGCAGGTAGTATAGTTTGGCCCGGTTTATTGTAAGCGCGAACTTTGCCTCAGAAGGAAGACATTAGCGAGGTGAAGGAAAGGAATGCAAAACGAACGAAGTAGGGGAGAGAAGGTTGGTGAGGAGAGGGCAGTGAAGGAGCAAAAATGAGAAAAGAAAGAAAAGACATTCGATTGTCAATACCATAACCAGCATAGATAACCGGCATAGATACACAGAGAAGAACAAGAACCAAGACTGTCGTGCACACCACTGATGTACTGATACAGTGGAATGGTGACTGGAAACAGGTTAAGGTAGAGCAATTATCAGAATCGAGAGAAGCCATGCTTCATAGCATTGCATACGACAATAGATAACATAGAACATGAACACATTAAAAGATGCATTACTCGGGTGTGGTTCAGCCAAGGGTTTGTAACACGTATATGGGATACCCAGGTGTGCTTGATTGAGGCGTGGGACAGGTGTGAGAGATTCGTAAGTTAGGAATTCAACACAACACATCCATCATCTCGAAACATTCAAGTGAGCATTTTACACAATCTCAACATGACACCGAACGGACCATAAAGTACTAGGAACGTTGACCTCCACGTCCTTGAAGTTTCAAAACATTACAGCCGCAAGTTTCTAATTAGTTAAACAGGTTCTTATCTTTATATGTACTTTCTAGATGTACTTTTTCAAAAAATGATAATTTCCCATAGGTGGTTCACCCCATGGGTACAGTTTTTGTCTTGCAAATCTTTGCATAACTTGGGTGTTACCTGCGTAACAAGCCGATACATAAATGTGTTATTGAGCTTCCTGCCGCGTAGTTGATATATTGTGCAGCATTTAACCTATAGTCATGCACGCGCAGAGAACCACGCAATGACCGTTGACATTAAACACAGTGAACCTGTTGGGTAAAACCGAAATATGGCGAATTAAACCGACTAATGAAGATAGCATACGTTAAGTTGTTTTTTCTCAGTAGGTAATAACTGAAAAATAAAACACATTTGCAATTACATGAAGGAATATAATTGCATGCAATAATTGTGTTAAGAGATTCATACAAAATTATATATGAATTACAAAGGTTTTAACATTCTGAAAGATTCCCTAACTTCACAGAGCTTTTAATTTAATTTAGTTTAATACGACATGCGTCTGTGTAGCGTTGCTGCAGTCTGACTCACAATGTTGCTGCGGAGTGACGAGCCCAGCCTTGTGGCACGCAGCGCAGCAGTAAGACCTACCTCCATATTTAAGCAAGGTGATAAGATGAAAAGCATAATTAATAAATGGTAAATGTGATCGAATACCAAGAAAGGACATCCTTTGCCAATTCTTCACTGCTCCGCCCGGTATCAAATTAATTTTGATTAGCAGACTATAATTAATTTTGTTTTGCAGCCTAAATATATTTGTGAACTTGTTAAGCGCTATAATCCTTACCGAAATACGCCCTTTATGGTGTTTCAATTGCTATTATTATTCCTTTCCTTGTTGAATTTAACCAATCAGAAAACTAGATTTTCTGGATGTTTTATTAATAAAAATTATGTATTTTGGATCTGGCCGATTTCATTGATATATGACGTCACAGACTGAAACCGCGGCGCTAGCGTCAGCGTACGGAACGTCGTACGTTCTATCTCCCGGTTACAGCCACCTACCGAGTGCACGGCAGTGCGTGCTGCCCTCTATCGAATCAATTAAGGCTTACAAACAGTTGTTTTGCTTGAAATCTCTTAATTAATTTGCCGCAAAGCTATGCGACTCAAACCTGTAGTAAAATCTTAATGACTAATCGCTTAAACACGACTTCCCGACTATAATAAAACAATGTTCAGTGGCATTTTCGTCCAATGTAGCGAAAAATATCAAGGCATTTGTTAAGTTTACTGTAAATATATCCCCGTATTAAGACGTCGGAAATGAGTGTATGAAAGCGTTGAATAAGTTACATTGTAAGGAACGTTGCGTGCGATTTTTTACAATTCAATTCCATTCAATTCAATTTATTTCAAAACACACAACATTAAAAAACAAGCAATACAAATACAAATAATAAGTCAGATGGTACAAATAAAATACAATTAACAAATATGTTTTGAAAAGCAGTAGACTTGAAGTGAAACACTTATATGTGTCTACCCCTGTGAATACTGTTCATAAAAATGATAAGTGGCAATTCTTAGTTTTTAATTATAATGATGCTGTTACACAACAAATAAATACGTGCACACAACAAATCCGTATTTGTGAAAGGTAAAGACCCGAAAGGCATAACTGATAGATGGTAAATGTGATCGTATTCCAAGAAGGGATATGCTTTGCAAATTTGTCACTACTCCGCCCGGTATCAAATTTATTTTGATTAATCAATCAATCAATCACTTTATTGTCCTTAAAAAGGATATGCATTGTACAACTCATGATCTACAATATGTGGGATGGCCACAACAAAATGAATTCCAGATGTATCCACTATAAGAACAGTTCAACCGGTTGACAGCAATATGAATCATTTAGCATTCAACATTCTAATGGCCAGATTAAATTAATTTTCTTTTGCAGCCTAAATATATTTGTTAACACATTAAGCGCTGTAATCCACACCGAAATACGCCCTATACGGTATTATTATTCCTTTCCTTGTTGAATTTAACAAATCAGAAAACTAGATTGTCTGGATGTTTTATTAATATGTATTTTGGATCTGGCCGATTTGATTGTTATATGACGTCACAGACAGAAAACGCGGCGACAGCGTCAGCGTACGGAACATCGCACGTTCTATCTCTCAGTACAGCCACCTACCGAGTGCCCGGCAGTGTGTGCTGCCCTCTATCGAATCAATTAAGGCTTACAAACAGTTGTTTTGCTTGAATTCTGTGAATTATTTTGCCGCAAAGCTATGCGACTCAAACCAACAACAAAATGTTAATGACTAATCGCTATTTGACCCGAAAATGATGGCACTTTAGCTTAAACATGACTTCCCGATTATCATAAAACAATGTTCAGTGGCACTTTAGTCCACTTTAGCCAAATAATATCAAGGCATTTATTAAGTTGACTATAAATATATCCCCGTATAAAGACGTCGGAATTGAGTGTATGAATATTGAAGTAAAGCGTTGAATAAGTTACATTTTGAGGAACTTTGTATGCGATTTCAGATACATTTCTTTTTAATAACAGTACCTCCATATTTGAGAAAGGTGATTAGCTGAAAAGCACAACTGATAGACGGTAAATGTGATCGTATACCAAGAAGGGACATGCTTTGCAAAATGTTCACTACTCCGCCCGGTGTCAAATTAATTTTAATTTGCAGAATAACATTAATTTTCTTTTGCAGCCTAAATATAATATATTGAGTTCACAAATATTATTTGTGAACTCATAAAGCGCTATAATCCATACCGAAATACGCCTTTTAGGAACTTTCAATTGATATTATTATTCAGTTCCTTGCTGAATTTCACAAATCGAAGAACTAAATTTTCTGGATGTTTTATTAACATCTATTTTGGATTATTATAGTCAACTTAACATTGTTATATGACGTCACAGACAGAAAACGCGGCGAAAGCGTCAGCGTGCGGAACGTCGTACGTTCTATCTCCCGGTACAGCCACCTACCGACTGCCCGGCAGTGCGTGCTGCCCTCTATCGAATCAATTAAGGCTTACAAACAGTTGTTTTGCTTGAATTCTCTTAATTAATTTGCCGCAAAGCTATGCGACTCAAGCCTTTAGTAAAATCTTAATGATTAATCGCTATTTGACCTGAAAATAATGGCATCTGAGCTCAAACATGACTTCCCGATTATTATAAACAATGTTCAGTGGCACAAAAATATCAAGGCATTTGTTAAGTTGACTATAAATATATTCCCGTATTACGACGTCGGAAATGAGCGTAAGAATATTGAAGCAATGCGTTGAATAAGTTAAATTTTAAGCAAATTTGCGTGCGATTTCAGATCCATTTCTTTTTAATAAAAGTACCTCCATATTTGAGAAAGGTGATGAGCTGAAAAGCATAACTGATATATGTTAAATGCGATTGTATATCAAGAAGGGACATGCTTTGCAAATTTGTCACTGCTCCGCCCGGTATCAAATTAATTTTTATTAGCAGACTAAAATTAATTTAATTTTGCAGCCTAAATATATTGTGTAAACTCACACACACACACACACACACACACACACACACACACACACACACACACACACACACACACACACACACACACACACACACACACTCACACACACGCACATATAGACACGCACGCACGCACGCACGCACGCACGCACGCACGCACTCACTCACTCACTCACTCACACACGCACGCACACACACACACACACACACACACACACACACACACACACGTATACACACGAATATCAGTAGAGGTCGTTACGGATTTCGTCTGTGGGCATGACCTGTTACTGGTCATCTTGCGCAAACATTTGTAGTAAGTAGTATGCACACCAGTTTGCTCGATCACATCTTATCGGAAAGACAAGTGTGTATGCGTGCGTCCTTGCGTGCCTGCCTGTGTTCGTGCGTGTGGTACGCAACACCGATGTTCGTCATTGTGTTCATTGTGTTTTATTGTGAACATCTTACATAATTATACACGGGCGTCTCGCACCCGTATATTGATAAGCAGTAACTAATTATGTGTTACCTACCTCTGTCGTGTTATGCGATAACCGCCATGACTTGTCTAATGTCTAAAATGTGTGCGGTGGTTAATACTAAAACCTTAAGACGTGCGGCAACATAGTAAGCAATAGGCCTATTGTTGTGTAAGTGATAACCTTAAGCTGTACAGCCATTACATTTGATCGTTAAGAAAATACCACGGAAGCGACCAATACAATACGTGAGTTGGTAACTACTGATAATACGGCGCACGATACAGAGATCAGACTAAACATATTAGTATTAGTTTTCAAGGAAACGATTTACATAGAAAACATATGACCGTGGGGAGGACGATGAGCACAACACCGATGCATCTATTTCGCCTATATCGGTGGTATATGTGCGGCTGGTATAATATTGTCATCTTTCGTATGGTATTAGACATTGTGTCGCGCCACAGTGAACCTCTTGTGGCCAATTGATGAAGCAGAGTGGTGAAATACGGCGTGCCCTAGAGCGTGTAATAACGACGAGCAACCGGGTGTTTCTTTTTGTTGTACGTGACAGCAGCAGACATCAGAATCCACTTCGCTCAGCCGGTGCGTCATCGTACGTGTCACTTCAAGCTCCGTGTGGAGATATCTGCAATTTAAAAGTCATATATTAGGTAACCATTCATAACGATTGCGTGACAACACGTACACACGAGGTCGAAGGAGCCTTGGTGAGTGAGGTACGCAGAAGTGAAGAGAAAGAACGAATGACGGTTAACACTGGTTAGTCGGTGACGAATTACTTGAATGCAACGTTGGCCATAGCGGGAACATTTATATCACCAGGAAATCTGCTACGCACGATGCGACGGCAGAACGTTACACTGTATGTAGAATGGGAGGGAGTGAAGCAGGTTCAGAGGGAATCTGAAAGAACACAGCATACACAGACTCCAACAAAGACTCGTGTCAAAACACCAATTCATCGAGAGGAGGGCAATTATGAACTGTCTCAAATGTACAATGACGTCATACGTTACAGGACTGAAGAAGTTGGGGTGTTAGGGTTACGAGAGACTCTAAAGCATAAAACTACAAAGCAAAATCACTACTGGATACATAAAAAATAAGCAGTTTGCATAATGATTCATTTAATCGATGTTGGATATTTTGAAGATGACTTGTTCAGTGCACATCTATGTCTCACGTGTATACGTATATGACTTGTGCGTGTGTAACCAAACCTATCCAATTCGCTGCGTGCAGATTCAGACTTTCAGTTGCGTTTGTAAATAGTCGTGCTACATTTACAACAGTTCACAACATCATACACCTGCCAACTCTCCCGGAAATTCCGGAAGTCTCACAGATATGTGGTGATTCTCCAAGTCACCTGGAATACATGCAGATCTCAAAATGTTTGCTTCAAATATCCAGCCACTACCCACGTCTTCTGATGTCATCAGTCGAGCCGGCGCGATACCAAGGCAAACGTGTTGAGACGTGTTGAACCGCTACAGCTAGGGTGAAACATCCCCAACAGCATCACCACCCATGCACCCTAGCCCACCTTCTTCCAACCAACGAACGAGACAGCGCGACGTGGGAGATGTGCTGAACCGCTGATGAACCTTCCGGATTTCAACCAAAACAGTTGGCAGGTATAGCACCATCAGCGATCCTCACCTTCAACTAGATCACGTGACAGACGGCGCTTCACGTCAACATGGAAAGTAGTTGACCAGTGAACTCACACAGAGACAAGTCGCCGTCAGCGCCGATGCCGTGGTTCCAGTGCCGGACCGGCCGAGGTCAGGGATAATTATGTTCAACCCATCCATTGACTGTCCCCCGCTGAAGGTGGATACTTTGGCCACTGCAGGTAGTATAGTTTTGCCCGGTTTATTGTAAGCGCGAACTTTTCCTCAGAAGGAAGACACTCGCGAGGTGAAGGAAAGGAGTGCAACACGAACGAAGTAGGGGAGAGGAGGTCGGTGAGGAGAGGGCAGTGAAGGAGCAATCATGGGAAAGAAAGAAAAGACATTCTATGATCAATACCATAACCAGCGTCATCCCGGCATAGAGATACAGGGAAGAGCGAGAATCAAGACTTTCGTGCACACCACTGATGTACTGCTACAGTGGAACGGTGACTGGAAACAGTTTAAAGTACTGCAATTATCAGAACCGAGACTAGCCATGCATCGTAGTACTGCATAAGGCAACACATAACGTGGAATATCTTCCAATTAACAGCACGAGTGAATGTACGATTGGGGCATGCATTACTCGGGTGTCGTTCATCCAGGGGTTAGTAACCCAGATATGTGATGTCCAGGTGTGTAGGATTGAGGCGTGGAACAGGTGGGAGAGATTCGTAAGTTAGTAATTCAACAGAAAACTGTGCATCATCCCGAAGCATCCAAGTGAGCAGTTTACACAATCTCAACGTGACCCCGAACGGACCATAAAATACTAGGAACGTCGACCTCCATGTCCTTGAAATTTCCAAAATGTGCAAGTTTCTAATTAAAGTTAAACGGGTTCTTTATCTACTTATATACTTTAGAGATGTACTGTTTCGAAACATGATAATTTCCCATACGTGGTTCAGGTCATAGGTAAAAACAATTCGTGCAAATCTATGCATAACTTTGGTGTTATCTGACAGACATAACTAGACAGAGTTTTACTTTAATTTAGTCTAAAACGACATGCGTCTGTATAGCGTTGCTGCAGTCTCACTCACAGTGTTGCTGCGGAGTGACGAGCCCAGCTTTGTGGCACGCAGCGCAGCAGTACGTCATAGCGCCACTCCACGTGAAACACAGTTGCGGGAAGTGCAGTGCCATTCCAGTGCAGTTCCGCAACACTCCGTTGATGTACAGATTCACGTTATAGTCGATGCAACCTGCGGGACGCGGCACAGGAATGTATTATTGTTGGTTGTACGTTATGTGTTTGCGCTTCCAATGGGATCCCAACTATGCGTAACAAGTGTTGCATTGTTTTGTGATTGACTGTAATCTTTAAAGGGGAGACGTTTTTTTGCCGAGTGACACCCATGTATATAACACATATATAAATTATTAACGATATATTGTACATTAATTATTTGTAATTTTGTACATTACCAACATATATTTACTAGCATACTTGCCGTAATGATTACTTTATGAAACAAGCAATCACTGTATGACTTATCTGAACATTATAATAGGTAGGTATTGGTATCACGTAATCAGCGCAACAGGTCAACTCACGAAAACTACTAAATAAAGAGCCGATGGATGGTTATTATGCAAATACCTCCTTTACAAACTTAAACGTATTTTTCGGTAGGCATCCGATATGTATATATTTCCAGGTACCCACTATAATTTGCTGTAATTTTCTCCAATCGCAGCGAACTTTGAACTTTCAAACTGTGATTACGTGTAATGTAGGATTCGCAGGGTGCTCTTAGTCATTATCTAATCTTGTCGGATTAATATATTAATCCGCCGATAGAAGAGACTTATAATATTTGAAATAACGTATCTGTGCAATAAGTATGGCTGCATTGGTTATAATCTAAAACACAAATAATTTAAATGGATAATAAAAATAGATAATATATTAGCGTACAAAGTTATTATCACAGTTTAAAGGCAAATATTAAAGTTAGCGTGTCACTGTAGCGATAGCTGTAACCAGAATCCACAAATAGCCACCTAGGTACGCGCATATTTAAATATTACTTTGATGATTTTCCGAGTCGTTTCTTTAGTATTACGACAGTTGATCTATGTAGCACAAGACACAATGTGCGGGACAAAATAAGTCTTTGCAGACATGAAGTGTAAACCTACCACTGGGAACTGTAGTCGGCAGACCAGACCCCGAGCACGATTTGCTGTCTCCAACTATAACAAGAGAAGCAACTGTTTTAAATACCTGACAGAATTACTTATAAAAGACTACGACATTAGCCCTTTGCACAGACAATAATATTATCATCGCCAGCCAGGTTAACCTGAATGCAACAGTACCATGGCAAGTCAAACTAAGGATTTGTCATTTCCAATAATATTGCGAGGCTCAGTTATTCGTGTTCTGGTTCCATGACACCCACAGTTGCACCGCTGGCTCGTGGGCGCGGTGGTGCCGGGTTCCTAATGTACACGGATGTCTTAATCCGTCACTGCAGACAAACTGCATTATACTTTATCATCTTTAAATGTTGTCCTTTAAATCACTCACTGCGCAACGCATCCCCGCTGTCTGTTTATTCTATATATTCAAGGATGCAATGAAACTACGTACCTTTGTCTGCAGGATCTGGGTTTGTTGTTTTGCTCACACACAGTCCTTGGCGACACCGCTGAAACGCAATGCCAATAAAATGAACACACGATTTAAAATGGCTTCCTCATTCGGTTTCCTCTTTGACGATATTGACTTGTTAATGTCCAAATATGCTCTGTGCATTGCGTTGACATAATACGATTAATACTATTAGATTGTCAAAATAATGAATTTGTTTCTAGATAGATATGACATTTTGTTAGCCTCCTCATCGTTGTTATGCTACATTGCCATTTTTATTCATGAACTGATCCACAAGTATACGAACGAGTTATGTATTATTTTGTATACGGGCGTAACTGCCACAGCAAAAACCTCCGTGGTACGTTTTACGGGTTTTCATCCCACACAACCTTACCTAGAAGGTGGGCACTGTTTTGCAGATAAGTTATTATTTTGAAATTGTTTACATATTGCTTACGAATTCATTCATTGATCGATCGACTGATTAATCGATGGAGTTATATATCAATCGATCGATCGAGAGATCGATGGATTGATTGATCGATAGATACATCGAGTGATCACATCGATTGACTGGCTGACTGGTTTGATTGACTGAGTGACATCTGACTAACGCACACCTTGTTGGGCGCGCAAGTCGTGCCGTCCGCTGCCCCGGGGGACCCGCCGTAGCAACCATCTTCGAGGGGCATGTAGCAGTACATGAGGTGGCAGATATTGATGAGGTCGCTGTCCCATCCCTGTCGACAGTTCAACGATACGGTATCAACAGTTTGTGTAATCGTTGAGTTAACATACAACACGGTCATGTTGCTCGAGCATGTAAATACCACGTTGTAAATGTCCTTAACGTGTAAACACGCGCGCACACACGCACGCACGAACACACGCACACACATGCACATGTACGCACACTTACATGCGTACAGGCACACATAAAACATACACATATGCACACACGTAAACACACACATACACATGCACACATGCATACTCTCTCTTTCCTTTTTTTTTCTCTCTCTCTCTCTCTCTCTCTATCTCCAGGGGCAAAACTTGAAATCGTTCTCATACAACTGTGATTCATTGTTTCATAAAGTAATCATTATGACAAGTATGTTAGTAAACCTATTTTTGTAATGTAGCAAATTACAAATAATTAATGTACAATATATCGTTACCAATTTCAGTAGTGTTCCATTATTCTCCTTCGACACACCAGTGACAGCATCCCACTCGACGACTTAGATTAAGGATATGCAAACATACAGAGATACACGTCCCGTAGAGAGTAGTGGTCCCGCTGGCGCGGAAGATCACCGTTAAGGAGAAAACAACTCGAGTTTAAAGAACACAATCTGGCTTTTGAGCTCTTTATGTTGTATATGAAATGGGTCCCCGAATCATTGTTGTCCGTAGCAGAGACTTACACAATAATAGGATGATGCACCATTCTTCAGTTTGCACTGCGCGTCTTTGGAGAAATCGACACCGGGCAACTGGTCGAGTCCTTCCAGGGGTGCACCGTGGGAACACACCTGGTTAGTGAGGCACACTCGGGGGTAACTACAAACGCAACATCACAACCTGCAGAGATGATTTGCAATGTTGTCTTTTCAATGTTGTTTTTGAAAAGATACACCAAACAACAATATTTTTTATTTTTGTTTATTTCTTTTTTGTTTATTTTTTATTTTTTATAGACATACATACAACCATACATATATTCACCAATCATAACAATAACACAGTTGCACATATTGTTACTCAGTGTCATAACGGTTTCGAATAATGTTGAACACTATCACACAGTGTGGTATCATACGATGCCTTACAGACATAATATGTTACTCAGTGTTACACAACGTTCCACAACTACCCACATGTCTTTGTTCCTTGGTGCTTAGTATAGGACACAACGCCCCACAACTACGCACCCGTCGTTGTTCCTTGCTGGCTGCTCAGTATAAGACACAACGCCCCACAACTACCCACCCGTCGTTGTTCCTTGCTGGCTGCTCAGTATAAGACACAACGCCCCACAACTACCCACCCGTCGTTGTTCCTTGCTGGCTGCTCAGTATAAGACACAACGCCCCACAACTACCCACCCGTCTTTGTTCCTTGCTGGCTGCTCAGTATAAGACACAACGCCCCACAACTACCCACCCGTCTTTGTTCCTTGCTGGCTGTTCAGTATAAGACACAACGCTCCACAACTACCCACCCGTCTTTGTTCCTTGCTGGATGCTCAGTATAAGACACAACGTTCCACAACTACCCACCCGTCTTTGTTCCTTGCTGGCTGTTCAGTATAAGACACAACGCTCCACAACTACCCACCCGTCTTTGTTCCTTGCTGGCTGCTCAGTATAAGACACAACGCCCCACAACTACCCACCCGTCTTTGTTCCTTGCTGGCTGCTCAGTATAAGACACAACGCTCCACAACTACCCACCCGTCTTTGTTCCTTGCTGGCTGTTCAGTATAAGACACAACGCTCCACAACTACCCACCCGTCTTTGTTCCTTGCTGGCTGTTCAGTATAAGACACAACGTTCCACAACTACCCACCCGTCTTTGTTCCTTGCTGGATGCTCAGTATAAGACACAACGTCCCACAACTACCCACCCGTCTTTGTTCCTTGCTGGATGCTCAGTATAAGACACAACGTCCCACAACTACCCACCCGTCTTTGTTCCTTGCTGGATGCTCAGTATAAGACACAACGTCCCACAACTACCCACCCGTCTTTGTTCCTTGCTGGATGCTCAGTATAAGACACAACGTCCCACAACTACCCACCCGTCTTTGTTCCTTGCTGGATGCTCAGTATAAGACACAACGTCCCACAACTACCCACCCGTCTTTGTTCCTTGCTGGATGCTCAGTATAAGACACAACGTTCCACAACTACCCACCCGTCTTTGTTCCTTGCTGGCTGTTCAGTATAAGACACAACGCTCCACAACTACCCACCCGTCTTTGTTCCTTGCTGGCTGCTCAGTATAAGAAGCAATGCTCCACAACTACCCACCCGTCTTTGCTCCCCGACAGCAGGTCCTTGAAGTACTGGACGGAACAGGTGGAGAAGTGGAAGCGGTCACCGATGGTATCAGCGCCGGCGGTTCCGGCGATGGAGCTCATGATGTTCGCCGATGGATTGCAATTGTTCTGTCCCCCGCCATCATGATAGGAGCCAAGACTGTAGCGAAATACATACATACAAGGCTAAGGTCACGACCATGGGAACCACCCGTATTATCTAACATCAACAGGTCCTGATTCAGAATCCAGAAGCAGGCCTATCCGATAATGCAACTGTGTAATACAAATGATGCTACGTAATTCCAGAATACTGCAATTATGCTACACAAGGACATTTGCCACACCGGTTAGATGTGAGTTGTTTTCAAAGACGGGTATAAGTTATTTTAGAACAGTTATAATAATGTTTCACTCAAATAATTAAACGCACAGTTTGGATTAGTCATTCAAGAAATGTACAGCAATTGTCATGCAATGTGTGTACAGCAATTACTTAGGAATAGGAAACAATGGAAGTGTCTTTCGTGAAATTATACGCAAACAATTAAAGGGTAACAACAGATCATTGTCTATACACCTACGAGTTACTACTATCTAATCATTTACAACTATACAATTCTCCATCCGTGTGGTTTACTCAGCATTTATTTTTGGGACATTATACTGAAATCTCACAATTTCCGAAGGCATGAACATACTGGGAAACATTCCCGATGCTTGAGCAACGGGGCCAAGAGCTTCTGACGATGTCACTGTTGTGATGCGTCGCATGCGCCTGTTTCCTAAACGTACGAACATGCCGGCTCGTGTGGTTTCTCGTTCCTCCTACACTTTAGCGTTACACTTGTAGCGATTGATATAATGCCATCCAGTGAAGCAGGCGGACGTAAGCTTGGAAGGCAAAACACCATGACAAATTCGGCGACAAAAACATTTCAGGTACATAATCCCCCAAAATACCTTGTATTTCCAACTACCATCGCCACATTGACCACTTGCGTGGTACTTACTTGTGGCCAAGTTCATGTGCGGCTGTAGCCCAAGAGTGGAATCCACGATCTTCATTCACGGAAACTCCCCCTCCGTATTCACAGATTGTGCTAACTGGGGCATACCCTGCAATGCATGCACGTGACGGGTAGTTAAACAGTACTTGTAAATCTATGAGGTTTGTGGTACGTTTTCAGGGAAAGAATCATTACCCGACAATCGAAAACGTCATATTTAGAGGCTATTTTCTACTTTTTGAAACAAACCTCAATAAAATTCACCCCATTAGTGCCTATTCAATGTCTACAAGAAATAGTTAAAAGTCTGCAGCAGTTCTATTATGATTTCTAAAACTCTGCTTTCCTAAAAATCTGTTGACGTGCCACTCACCCACTTGAAATTAAACATATATAATATATATATATATATATATATATATATATATATATATATATATACATATATATATATATATATATATATATATATATATATATATATGTATATATATTATGTATATATATGTATATGTATATATATATATACTTGAAATTAAACATATATAATATATATATATATATATATATATATATATATATATATATATATATATATATATATCTATATATATATATATATATATATATACATATATATTATGTATATATATATATATGTATATATATATATATATATATATATATATAGTATATTTTCAAAACGTCATATACAAAACCATAGCAAAAATGATACAACAATGCTTACAGACTAACTGCATGCATATAAGACAACTTATCACCTACCAACGGTCGAATCACCGAAAAGGTTGTACCTACAATCAGATAAAATAACAAGCACAGTTTAACAGTGATGCGGTACGGTTGGCTGGACATTTTCATGGAAAACTTTGGAACCTTTTTGAAGAGATAACTCTACAACTCTTCCTTGCCTCCAGAAATGTCACAGAGGGCGGAAACATGGATATTTACCAACCAGGCCAAAACAAGCTAGCAGTGGCACAAATAAAGATAGAAAGAAGTATATTAAACATAATATACCGAACCAACAACAAAACAATTATCTGGGTTACAGTTACATTATGACTTACAACATGTCAGAAGACAATGTGGACTTGGGCAGATCAGAATAGAATAGATAGCCGCCAATTATTGACTCAATCGGCCCACGTATCTTCAGTAGACGACGGGTTTTCGGTTGTCGATAATATTTGCTAATTATTCTTCGGCTACGAAAAGAATTATTACTGAAGAAACGTCAATAGGCTACGTTTATAAATGTATAACGTATAATGTATAAACGTATAACGTCAAATAATTTAAACAATCTGGAGTATTTTTTGCTGTAATTAATAGGTACATACAAATGAGCAAACTGTCATTAAAATAGACTTCTAAATCAGTCACAATCAATGCCGTTATAGCATAACAATAGCATAACATTAGGCTACTCATTAACTGTTATCGTTATTTGTTTTACCAAGAAGAACTATTAAACCGCCGACATTGTTATCACAGCACGTGTAAACAGGAAAGACGTCACATACTTTGTCCACAGCATGGCGTGATCAGGACTGCCCCAATAGCGCCCACCTTCAACGACCCACTTTCGCATCTCGCTGATGACGTTGTCCCCGTTAATCGCAGTCGCTCGATAGGTGGCGCCCTTTGACGAAATACTGTTTACCGTCCACGGCGACTGCCTAGCTTCCTGAAAATACAAAATGCTAAATTCAATCTAAAATTCTACAGTGTCCATCCAGCGAATTTTTGATTTGTTCATTTTTGATTTAATAATCAGCTACTCAGTCATCATTTTCTGTTGCAGTAGTTATTTTGTTATATCACGTTATATCACGTTATACACGCACACACACACACACACACACACACACACACACACACACACACACACACACACATACACATATATATATATATATATATATATATATATATATATATATATATATATACATATTTGAAAGTTACGGGAAATCTTCCAAAACAACTCACCAGCTTGCGGGTGTGATGACCAATATTCTGTGTTACGCGGATCGAATATATATATATATATATTCGATATATATTCGATATATATTCGATATATATATATATATATATTCGATATATATTCGATATATATTCGATATATATATATATATATATATATATACATACATATATATATATATATATATATATATATATATATATATATATATATATATATATATATATATATATATAATCATAATATTAATATTTATTATTATTTCATTAGCTAAACGATAAATGTTATTTAACGGAAACTTTGCGGGACGTCTGGCAGTATTCCATCCTCAACATCGAGGTTCGCACGCCTCGTTCTCTATTATTTCGCTGTCTCTTACCAAAGTCTGAGACATTCTCTAAGGTGACCGCGATACATCCGCTTTATCTGACAAGATTTAGCATTCTTTACTTGTCGACAGCATGAATCAAATCAATTGGTTATCGATCAAAATCAAATGGAGACTGTATAATGATGACAATTGCTGTATATTGTTTTAAGTGTTTTGTGAATGGTTGAAACAATAAACTATGCAATGAAAATGAGTACCTTCGCAATGTAGTACTGCTTCAGCCACGGGGTGATCATAATGCCGTTTGCGGCGGAGTCAATTGTTTTGTAGGCCAAGTCGATCTACAGACAGAGCAAGCAATCGCAATGGAAGGCTAGAGGAAAAGAGGATACATTAACACCTGCAATGCAAGGTCGAAAAAGGCATCATGTACAGAACTTAACAAACGTTTTTCTTGTTAAATCTAGCTCAGCACTTTTTACAACGAATTGTTACCGTTGCAACGTGTGAACACAATGAACAAGAGTCGTTATTTCTAAGAGTGTGACATTACTTCATAGGGGATAAGAATTTAATGTACGATATGCAGATAAACGTTATAATGTACACTATTTGTGTTCAATATAGGATCAGGTGTGCCTATGCTACAAGTCATCCTAGATGTCTTTGTAATTTCATAACATATTCTGTAGACATCCACGCTAACAGTAGCTGTTGAAATGGTGTTGATTACGTACCCCGTTCATAATGTTCGAGTAGAAATACATGATAGAGTGAAGGGCCTGTCCTACATTGTCGCCATGTTTCTTCATCCAGCTGCAAGAAAGTGAACATGTTATAAACCGGCCTCGTCTCGTGTAATAATAATAAAAATAATAAACGTTATTTATTCACCTATGTATTGATGTTTATAAATATAAAATCCTAAGCACTAACACTGGTTCAAAACAGACGGATCGCCAAATTACATGTAATAGCCTACTGGCCGTAGATTGAACGTTGCATGTTGGAAACGTTCTAAATGTATACATTATACTAACATGGGATAAAACAACCACATTTGAAGAACCCACCTGCATGTTCATGGAATTGATATTTGCTATTTATCAGGGTATATTTCGTCCTATTCTTCCCTCAATGCCAAGCTAGCAGACCACCGAGATGACAACGCTACCAAAATGACAGTGGAATCCGCAAATGGTGTCAATTGGCATGGTTTCCGTAGTCAATACAAAAAGCGGGACGAAGTACAGGAGGATAAGTAAACCTCCATCTAATAATTAGCATCCATGGTTTGAGACGCATGTTTGTGTAATTTCTTTAAGGTCGAAACATTTCTAGAAATAGCTTCAATGCTGCAGTAGTTGTATGATGGAGATTGGTCCACAGACCTAAATCTGCCGCTCTTGGACTTACTATTCCCAAATGGTGTGGTCGAGAACAAAGACGATTTCGACGTGGTATGATGCGATCTGGTCAGAGTTCTGTCTCTTGTCCATCTGTTTCACTTTGAGATTCAGCTTACGTCCGTTAACTTGAACGTGGAGCGATCGAGTCTGACCATCGAAGTCCGCGTGGTTTACCGAATATTTCGTCTTGCCTTAAAGTCCAAGGTTAGAAACATTTGTTATGGCTAGCAGTACGAATTGACGATGGAAACTTGCGTGTTTATATTACATAACCTTCTTCGGTGAAAATAAAGACACACCATTAAATCTTCATATTATTTTCAATATAAAATATAAGATTTTATAAATATCTAACTATAAACAAACCAGGTACTATATTGAACAATACTGTTTAAAACGTGAAGTATGCCATTGTGTGCGCATGCTTAGGTGTGTTTTGAGGTTGAACAATTCATATACGCTCTCACCGTGATCTTCCTCGATCCTTGTCACGCGGTGTAGGACTCCTTCAGCACGGTTGACCATATTCCTGCGCAACAACCGAACCATCATGTTGGCGAGAGAGTCTTGAACTGGCGTTATCATATACCGACGGTTGTCAAGGCCAAAGCTTCCCTCCTGGTGCACGAAGAAGTGTCATTATAACCTTCGCGTGTTCGTGTATTAATAACGAGCAGGTCTTCAATATTGAGTCACAAAATGGAACACGAAGACCTCGACCACAAGATATTTCTAAAACAACTGGGAGTCTTGAACATATTTCCCTTTAATCAATAATACACCAAGTGCTACGCGGTGTCAAATAATCACTATTTACTTAGTATTTACTACAATAACCTTAACCGATTATTTTATTTTGTGTGCACAGACGTATTTGAGAACAAAACGGAGACAGTTTTGTTTAGAAGGAACTATTATTTTACGGTAGAAATCGTAACTTACGAAATTTCAAACTGCGTCAATTATCCTTACCACAGAGAAGATACAATAGACGTGTGGCTACCTTTGTTGTTTTAAGTATCCATAGTTTAACTGTCCCATGACCTTTGTCCCTAGCAATATATAGTTGTGTGTGGCAACTCGTATATAATTGTGAAAGTTACGCTAAAATTGCTTTATATTGAAGACGTGACATTTACATTAGCTGTATGTCTGAAAGTTACGCGAAATGTTCAAAAACAACTCACCAGTTTGCGGGTGTGATGACCGATATCCTGTGTTGCACGGATCGAAATGGCGGCCCCGCGTTTCACGTCTTGATACACACCAACATCCTAACGACGCATAAACGCTACCGTTAATTGAAATAGTAAAAGTAGATAGTAACAGTATAGTTTATAGTGCACCTGGTTCCTCGGGAAGCTTACCTCACAAACAAACAAACGTCAGTAAGCATACTCGTGTATGAGGACAGACAAGAGCCGTCATTAGCGAAGGGTACCGCCGAAAGTTCAGGGTAGAAATGCAATTACAAACAAATAAGTTATGACCTTTTGCGAATGATATGTGTATTTTCTGATGACTTAGAGATGACTCCAGATGTTGTGAGGAGCTACAAAGAAAACACGTTTGAAAACATTGAACTTAGTCTTAGGAACAAAACGTTGTTGGGAAACGTACGATCTATGGGGATATCCGTAAACGCAAGGGTCGTCACAAGAGCATGGTTACCATGGTTACCTTCAAAATGATACTCAGTTTGTACAGATAAACATATTTTGAAAACATTAAAGTGAGTTTTTCTATTGGACAGAACTGCCTAAAAGTGAATTCGCCTACAACGAAGCCATGTCCACGTACGCCGACCCTGGCATATTGGTGCTATTGGAGGGTCAGATCGGCTCCAAATGCTGGCGTGTATTATGTATGTTGAAACAGACATTCTGAGACAAAACTGGTTTAAAACAACGTGTAGTACAAAACAAACATAACATTTGTTATCTTCTTTACTTCTGGGAACTTGCAGTGGAATTCTTATGTCAAAATAATAATAATAACAAAGTTGTATACATGAAGTTGGTTCACATTTAATAGTAATAATAGTTTACCCTTTCAATAATAATGTAATTGGTTCTCCGCTAATTTAAAGAAATATTCTCGAGATATGTGTTGTTGATAATGAATATGCTTGTCTGTCTTTCTTCGAAATTACTGTGGGATGAACATCGAACCTTAAACTTAGTAAGGATATTGCCAGAAGATGTTGCCATCTTACGTTCAGATCAGGAACCAACTCCCTCTTGTCGCTCCCAGCGAATGTGACAGGAACGTTGACGTTAACTCTCTTGTTGCGCTCCAGATCCAGCCTGACCGTCTTCCCATCCCTCTGGAACTCGACGCGGAGCATGTCGGGTAGAGCGACGTCAGAACGTTTGGTCACGTGGTCGTGGATCTCTCGGACAACAACATAGTTGTCAGGTTCTGCACCTGAACAAGTGAGGAGTCGATGCAGTGGTGTTAGACGTACACACGCTTGCGCAATCACATAAGGGAAACTAATAAACAGAGAATACAATGTGGAGGAGTGAAGACGTGCTTTGGAACAAGCACTGAGACCGACGGTGTGATGATAGGAGGAATACAATGGAGGACTGGTATCGAGGCTAGCCTCGTTCTATACTTCAGGAGCAACGAGGAGAACACAACACACATGCAGATGCGCGGAAGTTTGGTGGGAGGTTCTGAACTAAAAATCCGAAGAACTACCTTTTGAACAAAAGTGGATAAATTAAAAGCGCATACACACAATGGCGTCTTAAGACACGGCAAATGGGACAACGTGGTCGTAGAAATGTTGTTTGTCTCAA
Source organism: Oasisia sp. SBJ-2009 (assembly GCA_964017155.1). Lineage (NCBI taxonomy): Eukaryota > Metazoa > Annelida > Polychaeta > Sabellida > Siboglinidae > Oasisia > Oasisia sp. SBJ-2009. The sequence continues at coordinate 47,124,339 of OZ024858.1, read as the reverse complement.
ACAGATGGTGCCCCCCCACGCCATAGTCAACCATCAATAAGCCGCGGCGACGAAGCTTTTCCAACCGCATCCCCCTCCCCCATTCGACGAGACGAGGACGAGGCGAGAAGCAAAATTAAATTTACGACGAAAAGTCCCCCTCCCCTCCCCCGACTTCCGATGTCTCTCCTGACTGAGACAAGAGCGGATACAACAACACAAGCCCCGTTTGGGGCGCTGCGGGGAAGAAGGAGTGGTGCTGAAGCTCCGCGGATCTTACCACCAAATTAAAGTAACTCAAGACGTGTATAACAAAACAGACAAGACGTACACAAACACACGCTGCGGTCCAATTAAAGAAAATATGTATTCAGCCTCATCATCTATTTTCACATATTTTTACTAGGTTCCGTCTAGTCAAAACAGTTGTAAACTGATACTCACGGCGGGCAGGACTCGACTCCACAACAACCGCCAGGGTCACTACGAGAATAAGCAGTCCGTGCATTGCGGTGGAACTTGCACTTGCGGTATTTCTAACCTTTGGCTTCTGGTATGTCTAAAACATAAGATCCCATTTACAACACAGTTACCAACAGTATGTAGTTCTGATGATTACATAAGAGAAACATTTAAAGCACACCTGACCATCCGCTGAAAGGTACAATTTCAGTTGGTCCTATAGTTGCTTTGAAGTCGGATTATTCGAAATAGTAATTACATAATTATGTAGGCCCACCTACTGCGGCGCGTAAATTAGCTAACGATAAGTTCTTGAGTTACATGCCAATCTACTCTACAACACTGGACTCTAGGCAATTGCGAGCCAAAGGCGAGCGCACAATATGCACTATGAATTTGTGCCATTCGGCTTTCGATTCGCAACAACGAATGTTCCGCCCAACACATCAATTCGTGACAACAGTTTCGTTGTCGTAAAGGATCAGCGAACAAGAACTTACCTCGCCAATTATACACAAGTTCAGGTAACTCTTTACGGTGCATTATGAATTATGCAGATACTCGTGCTTTGGAAAAAAAGGTAGATTATAAATTGTGCAGATACTCGTGCTTTGGTTGCAACGCTGAATAAAGTAGTACTTTATGTACGCACTGAACACATTTTAATTTACAAAAAAACACAACATCCTACGCGGCACAACGAGCAGGCAGCGGACATTTCTGGATAACATTTGAACCCGCTATAAAGTGTAATACTAATACTTTAACAACACGTGCGTTGGAACTTCACATGTTGCAACACATACCTTTTTCAAAAAGACTGTCCACTTCACATGATCATAAAACTATAATCTTACCCAGTCTTCTGTACCTCTGCAATGGCCAATGAGCCGGAGCAATACACGTCACTGTTCGAGCGGCGTCTGTCTGTGCAGGAGTGTGCGCCGTGGCGCGTCGGTTCTATTATATAGAGAGTGGCCAGGCTTATGCAACGTTGTCGCTTCGCTTCGCTTCGCTTCGATGGACACCGTTAGAATCGAACTCTGACCGCTATGACCAGGGATCGAACCTACGCTCTCCCCCTCCCCAGAGGCGAGTAGAATTCGTAGGATGAATACCGTTTGGCTTGCACTATAGTTCCCCGGGCAGGTAGCTATTGTCCACACGTTTACCTATTAACAATCTAAGGGCAAGTTCACTAGTTTACAAGTTTTGTGTCTACGGTGGATCTCAGGCCGACAGAAGAATTTGCCCGAGACGTTTGCATTCGGCGATATCCACCAAATAATTGTAGGTTTCATGCGGATAAGAAAAATTGAAGTCACTGATCACCCGAGCCATTCGTAATTTCTTTCCCAGACGGTGTCATACAACAATGTATATACTATTACTAAACGCACGCATGCACACTCGCAAGCACAAACACAGCACACACACACACACATGTACTTACGCAGGCAACCACACACACACACACACACACACACACACACACACACACACACACACACACACACACACACACACACACACACACACACACACACACACACACACACAAACACAAACACAAACACACACTCACACTCACACACCCACACCCACACACACACACGCACACGCACACGCTCACGCACACGCACACGCACACGCACACGCACACGCACACGCACACGCACACGCACACGCACACGCACACGCACACGCACACGCACACGCACACGCACACGCACACGCACACGCACACGCACACGCACACGCACACGCGCACACGCACACACACACACACACAAACAAACAAACAAACAAACGCGCACGCGCACGCGCACGCGCACGCGCACGCGCACGCGCACGCGCACGCGCACGCGCACGCGCACGCGCACGCGCACGCGCACGCGCACGCGCACGCGCACGCGCACGCGCACGCGCACGCGCACGCGCACGCGCACGCGCACGCGCACGCGCACGCGCACGCGCACGCGCACGCGCACGCGCACGCGCACGCGCACGCGCACGCGCACGCGCACGCGCACGCGCACGCGCACGCGCACGCGCACGCGCACGCGCACGCGCACGCGCACGCGCACGCGCACGCGCACGCGCACGCGCACGCGCACGCGCACGCGCACGCGCACGCGCACGCGCACGCGCACGCGCACGCGCACGCGCACGCGCACGCGCACGCGCACGCGCACACCCTTCAGTCACGCTGAGGGCTCCGCTCAGACCCGCGGTCGTACAGGAGACTAGGAACAGTGATATCTGAAGTGTCTGTTGCATGCCCTGGTCGTGTCAACGCCTTTCAAACTGCATTTCGAAACGAATTAATTATTGCCTAATCTCTCCGGTTTATCAATGGCGAAAATGCAAGAATTAGATACCTTGTATGTAAATTCAGGATGTGACTTGATACCTCATGTAATAATCTGGTAACTGCAATTGTCAGCAGGGACATAAAGTAGCACTCGAGGATACAACGACACTGGAGTAAGATGTTGTATATTATACATAACAGGTTTGAGTGAATGTACCAATGTGCAATATTTCCATATACGGGGAAAGCAAATATAACTTATAAGTTGTATTTGTAAATACTAAATTATCGTTTTAACCTCATTCCCCAAAATAAAATTAATGTACTTATTTGCTAACCGAGACAGGCGATTTGTGCGAACCCAAACCCAGCAACAAAGCCTGTTTGAGATGCCGTGTGTTTACACACGTTACCACTATTAAATGCTTACGTAAATAAAGCCCACTCCGATTTAATTCTCCGCTGGAGCCTAGTAATGTCAAGCGTCATTTACTCCATTCACCATTCACGTCTACAGCAACGGCAATCTGTACCAAATTAATGCTATTTATAGTTGTTGTCCAGGGCAGTTCCAAGTTGAATAGAAGTTGCTCAATCAACACGCGGTTCGCTGGACAATACACGTATTGACAGGAATCGGGGGCCAGTAGGTTCGTCTTCGATGTAAGATAGACTTATATTGAATCAGAAGTAACGAGGTTGCCATTTGACGCTACAGGTGACGTGTAAACGAGGTTAATATTCAGTCTGACAGAATGCATGGTTCTCTTGTGTATGACACCCACGCTGATGACCGCAATTACTCCTTTATTTGCCTGAGTTCACCCCTTCTGTCAGAACCATTGTTTTTCACTAACAGGGAAAAGTGAAAATGTGCACAGAACACTTCGACAGTAAGTGATACAATTTTATGTTATAATAAAGAAAACAGTATTTCGTGTAACACAGCAAACAATTTGAAAATCGAATATGTAATCGTTAATTATTGTGTACATCTCCTTCACTTGTGCATGAAGACTGAGTAGCTGACAGCTGACCATAACGGTCATAATATTTATTTTACGACATAGAAGACTTGTGTGATTTTATAATATAAATTACACTCTCTAGCATCGTGCTAGCCCGTTCAACTAAATCAATGACTTTCGAACGTGGTTGCACAGACACAACAGGTCGCATTCGCATTCGACCCTGGCGTTCGCATGTGACTGCAAAACGTGTTCGTGTGAAAATAAACAACTTCTGACGCGCTGTTGAAAATTAGCTTGTTACTTGTTGATGACGGCGTTTCTACGCAGCATGGGCAATTTTAATTGTGACCTTTCACATTTGTAGCCAATGCAATTAAAACCGCAACCCCGCGTTTGTGTTGGATCTTTGACGTGTGCATAGTTGATCGCTGTGTTACATTAAACTAATGAAAAATAAACCATTCAAAGCTTGCTCCTAAAGGTCGATGTTGCGCACAGACACAAGATTTGAATGTAGGTCTGGTTCACAGGTGTACTGCCGACTAACAAAGGGTGTTTTGCCAGACGCTCACACAAATCTCTTCATTTACATATGCGACCTTCACCTGCAGTGTGATATTTTACAGAATCAGCACATGACCCAGCAACATCTCAATGCTAACGAAGCAGTCGCTGTTGAAACACGTGAAAAACCAACATCGTTCGAAAAATGACAGACGTGCAAGCGACCAGGACGTTCCGGGGTGTTGAAAAAATACAGTCGTGTACTAATGTTCTGTCTTCATTTGAATGATGTAAATATAATCTGAAGGTGGTGCGGTAATTAATTGGGAAGCTCGTTGTTGTGTGTTACCAACTACTAATGCTCTCATATGCTTCAGCGAAGTTCTGGATGTCAACAACAACCAAACGTAGCCAATGTAATATGTTCTGTATAATATATAGTACACAACAAAAAGGATAAGAGTAATATAATTCCACTCACACAACGCCACACTTGTTATAACAGCGGCTCCTAACTGCTATAGCACCATGACAACTGTTTTGCCCATGTTTACAGCTTAGATTAAATGGTTATTATGATTAAATGACAACATGTAAAAACCGCAACATGTTTGATCGGTAACGAAGACTAAACATTGGATGTGGGCTAATACGTGATAATTACGACACACGCACACACGCACGCGCACGCGCCGGCGCCCACACACACATCACACAGTATTAAACGGATTCTTTGAAAAGAATTTTATTTTATTTAGTAGTGAATGACTGCATTTTTTAGCATTATAGTTTGTTCTGATTTTGTGTGTGCCATTGATAACTATACCATTGTGAAGTGCCCCCTGAACAATTATTTGGATGGGGCGCTATTTTCTTTTTCATCGTCTGTCCCGTGAGCATCGCAGACACTCGTTGGAGTGACACGGTGGATGCCTTCGCAACCATGATGCGCCAGCGCTGTCTAGTCGGTCTTTCACCAGGCGCAGCAACCGGCAGCCGTGGGTCTTTAATTGTCTCCAACCAGGGCGCTGCGCTATATAAGAAATGTATTATATTTAATATTACTATTCTTATTACAATTGTGTTTGTAGACAATGCCCGGAAATTGACCTTTACCCATATTCACACCTCCGCTAGACACCGTCTCAAAGTGAGGCAGTAGACGTGATAGGTGTGAGACACGCTTGCTGCATTGTCTGAGAGTGGATGGAACCGAGGGAAATATGGCGTAACTAGCGTCCGTGAGAGGCTGACTTCTTTCTCCGCTGGAGCGTGACGAGGTCAGCCGTCCCTTCCTCGACACGGAACAGTCGCTCGTGTAACCGCGATGGCGTAAGTAGGTGATTAAAAGTATTTATACGTCTCTGTTGACGTTATTTGCTGGCCGGCCGTAGGAGGTCGTCATTAGAATTGGTGGACTAGAATGGGCCTGGCTGGTACACGCACATAACACATTGGAATGTAATCACGGAAGCAGCGCTTGCAGCACACGCATTCTTGTTCACTTCTCCGTCTTCCAACAGACCAACCAACTTCAACATGTTGAAGATCGTTATTGGTATGGATGCAGATCGGAATTTGGTGTATAATTCAAGAGTTAAAGGTCAAGATAGTTTACAGTACAAAAATGGATTTGCTGTGGGAAATGCACACACGCGTGCGCATACATATACACATACACGCATGCGCGAGTGCGCACACGCACGCACGCACGCACACACACACACACACACACACACACACACACTATATATATATATATATATATATATATATATATATATATATATATATATATATATATATATATATAGATGTCATGGACCGCAATGACACTATTATATTATATGTATTATGTGAATTTATTTTGTTCAGTAATTGGCGACTCCACCTGGTGATTAATGATTAGTGTTTATTAGCAGTGACAATAGGTGTTACTGTAGTTTGATCGGCGGGAAGATAGCGGGAGAAAGGAACTATTGACTTGCGCATGTACATTACGAGTTGCGGGTAAATTAGTCTCGCTTAACCGACTGTCGGTCGGGTGCGCAACTACGCCGAGAAGACAGTCTGGTGATTCTTCCGGCTTTAGATTATTATCCGTGTGATATATACAATGCTGGCACCTCACGGACACTGCCGTAATTTGTATTTTATAAACAACTGCGAATTTGTATTTCTATTTATTTTGTGTTAATATAAGTTTAAGTTTGAATAGTTTTTATAATGCAGCATTATTTGATAAAAAAAAGTATCCTTATTTAATTTGTATGCTATCCGTGTGGGGCTAGACAATGCTGCCACCTAATGGATACTGGTTAATCCGGCCGTAATTCTTATTTTATAAACAACTGTAAATTTCAATTTTTGCTTACTTTTGTGGTAATATAAGTTCAATGTTGATTACTTTTCATATGATATCATTATCTTGTAAAAGTATATCGTTATTTTAATTTCTATTTCATAGTTGGCCTGACAGCCAATCAGAGTCTCTACCCTAATCTGGGGTAAGGCCGCCCAGGCAAGTCGAAAATGCAGAACGTCTTTTTCCCCAGGCGGGCGTGAGGGGCTTAAAGGTGCTGCCACCTCACGGAGCCTGGGTAACCGAGGCTACGGGTAAATGTGAGGAATTGGCTTGAAAGATTGTGAGTAACTGTTTTATTTTCGCATGTTGACATTCGCGTAGTCATGATAATGTTGTGCAGCGAGCGATCAGGACAATTTATAATAGTAATTTGCCAATAAGTATGATTTGCATCACTTGCAAATCGATGTCCCTCGTGCCGTGGTGGGAAAAATTGCATGGTTTATCCGCCTGAATTATCGGTTAATCATAGGAATAATATCATGCCGTCGTCGTTTGTATGTATCCTGTGTTATAATCTAATAGCGTCACCGTAGCACTGTTGTGATGTCGGTTATTGACCGCAAAGACAATTAAGAAAGTAAGAAGTTTGCAGAATTGTCCTTTACGTAATAACCCAAATATTTATACCAGGATACTCGCTAGAGGGCGGCACTGAGCCGCCGAGCGAGAGTTCAGAAGTAGTCACCCAGATGGTCGCTGGAGGTTAGCACTGATGGGCCTGATGACACCTATTAGAATAGGGTAGAGGCCACTGTGTTAATTTTTAAGTACTTTTATTCTACAGTGTGTGTGCTGCTCTAACTGATGCTTTGGGAGTATTCAAGAAGTGTTTCCTGGCGTCTGGCTGTGGACAGGTAGGCCTACATATAGTGATGGAGTTTGGTATTTCTGGATTATAGTTGCCAAATGTGTGTGTGTATGTATTTGTTTTGGTATTTGATCGCTATCATAGTCATAGATATATCACGACATTATCACATCGGATGGGTTCAGCTGTTATACTATGATAATTTTAGTTACCTATAATGGCTGTCTGTACTAACTGGGTACATGTTTTCTAGATGTGTTTAATAGGACTTTGTCGACAGAGAACAGATGTCTTGGAATCTTTAATTTACGGTCGAATTTGAGGTACTTAATACATTTTATGGTCTATTGATATAAATTTGAGCTGTTTGTTGTAAAGGTATTCGTGTGTTTTATTGTACATGTGTATATATTTATATGTGTAGGTAACACTTGTGTTATTGTTCAGAGATGGAGTAATCGTACTCGTATACTCGTACTCGAGTACGAGTACTTTTTAAGTATTCGTACTCGAGTACGAAGCAAAGTAATCGTACTCGTACTCGAGTACATTACCAATGTAATCGTACTCACGATTACTTCTCACGTTTATATTTTTGATATGAACAGTTGCAAGCAAATATATTAGAGAAATAAAAATGGCAATATTGGAAGTAATCTAATAAATGTAATAATAGTCAAGGTATTAATTTCTATTACTGTTGAGCATTTCAGTTAAATAAATATTCATTCAGATTTCCCTAATTAATAACTTCTCTTCCCAGAGAAGTCACATCTCCTCCCCCTCCTGCTTAGTACAAAGTAGAAGTTATATTGTGACAGTTCTGGGAAGCACTGCAGGAGATAAGTGTCCCTTAACATCTTGCTTTGTAATCTTAGACTCCATGACACAGCCCCACATGTACTGTTTGCTCTGTCAGTATGGTGTGAATGACTGGTCATGGTTCCTAGGTATCCAGAATCCTGACTGGGTCTGGGCAGTTAGCTGCTAAATCCATGTCTATTGTGTTTAATCAAGTGCAAACTGTAAACCTGTCAACAGAGGTAAAGGCCAAAATATGTTGTTTGTTATGTTAAGCCAGGAGGTCCATATTAAAATGCCTATGTTGCCCTCAGAAGAGACACTACTAATCACTGCTAGGATCTTGTGAGGAAGTGTGACAGTTCACATTCAAAGTCAGCCAGGAAACCAGAATAGCTAAAGAACAAATGGTCAGATGCTAATGGACCCTCTGGCTCTGAACGAACAAAGGTTGTGGTCACTGCAGGGCCATGGGAGACATCTGCTGTTAAGTGCCTTCATCAGTAATTAGCACTGTTGGGTGAAGTTGCAGTGAAGTTAATCAGGCAATATATGTGACTGCGAAAACGAAACATTGATACTGACAATGTATTTGAAAGTACTTAAAAATATAAAATACTTTAGAAAAGTAATTAACTACAAATATTTTTTATTCCTAAACATCAAATACAAATACTTTAAAAAAGTATTTAAATACTATCAAATACAAATGTATTTGATCCCCATGTCTTATATACTACATATTTGGATCCTTTTTTTAAATAGGACCCCCCTGGATTTGAAATGTTTTTATTGTAATGTATCTGATCATAATAATAATAATAGTTTATTTCTTATATAGCACCCCATCCAAATAATTGTTCTGGGGCGCTTTACAATGAATATTCCTAAAATAATGATACTAAAAATACATACTAATAACATAATAATAATAAATATATATATACAAATAATAATAATACTAAAACGTTAATACAATACTACTTTGATAAAATGAGGATATACTAATAAAACAAATATGTTGCTTTAAAATACAGACTTAAATTGGCACACAACTACACACTATATTAAAAATGAATAAATAAGTAAAATAGTATAAATATGTTGTAAATAGTAAATAAAATAAAATAGTATAAAGATATGCTAATTAAATGAATAAGTTAATTAAAATAAATGTATGAATCGTTGACTGATTAACTGTGATCACAGACTGTCAAAATAGTAAGCTGTAAACAGATGCGTCTTGAGTGCTACTTTGAAATGATTCACAGTCGTACATTGTCGCACAGCAATGGGTAGTTGGTTCCATGCCCTTGGAGCTGCATGTGTGTTTAATTCCACATACAATTAGAATGATCTACCAACTGTTGTAGCAATTCTGGTAGCCTTTAACTTCAGAGCATATATGGCACTTACCTGCCCTGTGCTACTGCTCGTTTGGGCAGTCATGCTCGCTGACCCGGATGGGGTGGACGCAACTGACCCGGATGGGGTGGACGCAACTGACCCGGATGGGGTGGAAACATCTGACCCGGATGGGGTGGACACAATTGACCTGGATGGGGTGGAAACATTTGACCCGGATAGGGTGGACGCGACTGACCCGGATGGGGTGGAAACATCTGACCCGGATGGGGTGGATGCGACTGACCCGGATGGGGTGGAAATATCTGACCTGGATGGGGTGGATGCGACTGACCTGGATGGGGTGTAAACTTCTGACCCGGATAGGGTGGATGCGACTGACCCGGATGGGGTGTAAACTTCTGACCCGGATGGGGTGGATGCGACTGACCCGGATGGGGTGGAAATATCTGACCTGGATGGGGTGGATGCGACTGACCTGGATGGGGTGGAAACATCTGACCCGGATAGGGTGGATGCGACTGACCCGGATGGGGTGTAAACTTCTGACCCGGATGGGGTGGATGCGACTGACCCGGATGGGGTGGAAATATCTGACCTGGATGGGGTGGATGCGACTGACCTGGATGGGGTGGAAACATCTGACCTGGATGGGGTGGACGTGACTGACCCAGATGGGGTGGACGTGACTGACCCGGATGGGGTGGACGCGACTGACCCGGATGGGGTGGAAACATCTGACCCAGATAGGGTGGGAGCGTCTGCCCTGGATGGGGTGGGAGCATATGCGGGAATCGGACCAGCAGTTGCCTAAATCTACAGAAACATGTCACAAAATAGACAACCTAGGCTTGGCAATTCTACACAGATATTTATTAATGTGCCAAAAGGTAAAACAAATCTATGCTACTAGCTCATTAGACTATTCACAGTAATTTGCCACAAGTTTGACTGGAGTTCTTAAGAAAATATACAGGTAGAATACAAATCTGCTATTTCACATAGTTGGTAAGACAGAGCCATTGACTAAGTTAAAACCCGTGCATCCTATCTGTGCTGTGTAAATGGAGTTTGGCTAGAACGTGTCACAAAACACCATAGCTGCCAGACCAGACAGTATATTCAAATACGTTAACAGTAAGATGATATGTCAATAATGCGTATTTTGACCTGTCATTGTGAATATATTGTATACACACATTGACAGAAGTAGAGCATCACTGCATCATGATATATTATCCTGTAGAAATATTGCACAAAGAGAAGTTCAGAAGTATAGTTCTGCTATACTCACTAACTGTTGACTGAAATATATTTTCAATAAATAGTACACATTGTTACACTTTGAATAACTAAGACATGCCTAATGTATACTGTATGTGCTTTATTGTAGTGGATAACTGCACACCAATATTAACAGATATCACACAAGTCACACTTATTGGCCTCAGAAGACTCAATACAGTGTACAAGTAACATATACTTAGTCAAGTAAGCATGGTCATACAAATGCCTGATTATATATCTGAAACAATATATGTTATATATTATTGTGTTTCTTAAGTAATATTTACCGTTGAGTTATGGAGAAAATATAATGTCAAATTCACAACATTAAAATGTAGGGACAGACAAAAACTTTTCAAATCTTGAACTATATGATTAATAAAAGATACATTTATAATGTGAATTATGAGCATTCAATAATGTTTTTACAACACTCATTACACTGTGCATGTTAACAAGTTAGGCAATGTGCAGTGCTTCTATTAAACCATTGCCTTTCTAAATGCTAAGTTCTGCAGCTAAATGACAAGGATGTTATCAGAACTTTATGAACAGAATTAGCAATCACTACAACTAAAATCGCATCAAGTATATCATATTCTGTGGAATATCGACCTTGGACATAGTTAACAACAGGGGTCAACTGTTCCTTCTAACACAGGGTTTGGAATGGTGGTAGTTCGTTAGCCCAAGGCTACCAGAATTGCTACAACAGTTCATTATAATTGTATGTGGAGTTAATCATTTAAAGCTCCATACGATGTTCACAAATTAATTGTGTGGTTTGGAAAGGTCACTATCAGCAAAACCTACTTGGACTGGAATACATGTTGTACGACCGTGGAATACAGTCATATCTTAGTGCCATCGGATGCATCATAGACAATGTCATGTAATTTCATTGACTTTTCCTACAAGCAATCAACTTTGACCACACATTGCAATCTTTTCTAATAACAACATTGATGCCTTGAACACTTATTAAAGTAATGTTTATATTTTATGTTACCATATAATGACTACTTTTCTTAACGGTTGGTTATATATATTTGTGTATGACAAATTAAAGAGGTTTTTGTGGTTTTCTTCTAATCAGAAAAATCCAACGTTTCTTGAATGTGCACCACGTGTGGGCCGTGAGGTTAACTACTGAATGGAACAGCCAGGTAATATTGGTAAAAGGATAAATAGTCTTACTAGTCCCTCTTCCAATAAGTCCCAGTAGCCCCTGGGGGTTAATAGGACAGGGGTTAGGTGGTCTACCACAAAGTATGGATCATTAATGGCCAATTACCAGTGCAAGTTCACATGACCGAGACAGCTCACTGGCTTCTCATCAGTTGGGTTTCAACAATTGAATCCAGTTAACCAATTCAAAGACGTTTTTGTGGCACTAAGATAAATGTCAATACAAATTCATCAAAGATTAAAAAGACTTTATTGTCCATTTTAACCATCACACTGAAAGCGGAAAAAAATGCAGTTACATATAAAAGTGCCAGTGATCCAACTTAGAACGGTGATCCAGATTGGAACCCTTACAGATCACCCTAGATGTCATGTGTTATATTGTTTCTTGTATTGGGTGATGTAATAAACTGATGTTGTTGACAGGATGAGGTAGTTAACAATAGTGTTGCAAGGGAGTTCGTTGCACTTCCAAGTACTGGAAGGTAAATGTTTCTGTCAAACTACTTGTACTAAATATAATTCATCAACATAATTCATCAACATAATATTTAGAAATTCATAAATACATGTTAGTAGTATGTCTCGGTCCTATCGTGAGGCACTTGGAGCGGAGCCGTGGAATTCCACCGGTGGAATTCCACCGGCGGTCAAGTGGCGCCCTCTGGCGAATAAGTCACGAACTAGTAGTGTTAAAATTCGTGCGTCTTATTGTCTAAAGTGGCGCCATCTGGCGGATAGGTCGTGTATAAGTGTCGCCCCCCCCCCCCCCCCTTACGGACAATTCATGAACCAATACTCTCAAAATTCGTGTGTCGTATTTTTTCTTGGAGCGGAGCGGTGGAATTCCACTGGTGGAATTCCACCGCTGTATGACTCCGCTGTTTTTGTCATCCAACTCGATACAAAGTTGCAATAAAACGGTGCGCTTATACCAGAAATAGCATTCTTGTAAATATGTTTCGTCATGCCAGCTTGCATATTTGTCGAGTTGTCATTGGTTGTAACGCGCCCACGTCATCCAAGCGCCCACGTCATCCAAGCACCCACTTATAAACGTTTATAACCAAACCGGTTTCGAGGATTGTCATTCACATTCATTATCTGCATCGATATGGCAAACGCCATGCTAACGTATTACGAGAAAAAAATGACAGCGTCGGAGAGACACCAAAAAGCAGGTAGTGTGGTAAGTATTTGTAAATGGTACATTTCGATTTAAATTTTTCGTGTTAAAAAGTTTTGAAAACGCGAATACGCATAATATTATTGTTAATTACTTTAGTAAAAATCTCATTCATTCGTTCGTTCGTTCTTGTAGTCCACGTCATTGACCACAGGAGTGAATTGCCCCCACTGCAAAAAACCATTTCGAAAGCAGAATAAGACTTTTAAACTTGACACCATCCGATGCAGCGACCGCAAAAACAAACCTGCACATGACCCATCACACACCGTCGTGGTGAGTTAAACGTTGTAATAATATAGTCTGGTATGTTGGCGTTAAAAATCTCTAATCACATTTTAATTGACATGCAATTTAACGAGGTTGTTGAGAAATTTAACTCCACTGCAATCATTAGAGACTGGTTCACCCTTTTACTGCAGGTATATGTTAGACAATCCCACGTGCCACCCCAACAGTTGAATTCTATCAAGAGTTGGTTGGAGGAGGGTCTTTCAGAGCGACGGTGAAATAATGTTAAACGTATGTTACTTGCCGCGTTAGAAAATTACTTGTAAATACATGTGTTGTGCAAAGTGACTACTAAATAATGTTTAACGTTACTGCTTTGACAATCACCTGTAAATGCAATACCTTATTGCATCATTGTGTTCTCTCTCTCTCTCTCTCTCTCTCTCTCTCTCTCTCAGTATCAAATTCCAGTTCACGTGTCACTAATATGTCCAATATTAAAAAGAACTTGTATTTTATTTCAGAAAAACCCAATTGTTACTTTCGACAGGGGAGTAACGGTGGCAGCTGCAGCAGCAGCTGCAGTAGGAGCGGCAGCAGCTGCAGCAGCATAGGCAGCAGCTCAGGCTGCACAAGCAGCGTCTGCTATAGCTGTAGCGGCAGCAACAACAGCAAACTACTGACGTGTTGTGAGAGCGAGGCACACACAATGTTTAATTTGTTAGTTAGTGCATGTTGAAAATAACTTGTAAATACATGTTTTGTGTTCTTATTTAATAAAATGTGCAAACTTTATTGTATTATTGTCTTTTCTCTCTCTCTCTCTCTCTCTCTCTCTCTCTCTCTCTCTCTCTCTCTCTCTCTCTCTCTCTCTCAACGCAACCAACGCAACCAATACACCCGAGGGTAGGACAGTTTTATGTCATGTGCACACCATAACTTCCGTTAAAATTACGCTTCCTACCACGTGTAAAACACAACTTGTGTAAAATGGTGGGTGACATCAGTATCATAACACAATTTCTTGCAAAATTACACCTTCAGTAATAGTGATAACGTTAAAAACTAGTGCCATTTAAAGTTTACACGCCATAATCCTGCCAACTTTTCTTATTTGACTCACCTCGGTCCATTTCGTAACGTTTCAGCGTAAATTGTACGGAAACGAAAAAACCAGCACAATCGAACCTGGTTTAAAAGTCGACGATCGCGTTCGTATCAGTAAAGCCAAGAGGCAATTCAAGAAAGGTTACTTACCCAACTGGAGTGACGAGATACTTACTGTCAGTGCATCGTACGGATCCACCGATTTATCGCTTGATCGACGACCAAGACTCGCGGATTGAGGGTACGTTTTACGAACAAGAACTCCAGAAAGTGGTAGTAACCAAGGACAAAGTGTATCGCATCGAGAAAGTGTTGCAGCAGCGCAAGCGTGGGAGAAGGACACAGGTCCTAATCAAATGGTTAGGCTATCCCGAGTCGTTTAACAGCTGGGTGGACAAGTCGTCATTGGTAGCGTATAAAGGGTGACGGTCGTCACTCGAACGGCCATTGTTGCTATGCACGTTACGACAGAGGTGGTGGTTCCTCTCGAAGACACCGTCGACGACACCGTCGAAGATACCGGAAGTACCAGCAAACGTTGGGTGTTGTTTGGAAGTTCGTGTCCCAAAGCGGAAATCGTCTTCTTTTGTCAAGTCGTCGTGCTGTACACTGTGATAGTGGTCAGTATATACAATCTGACTAAGACCGACGCTAACTCTAATCTGTGGATGGCGTTACTGAGCAGTTGCCTTGGATACCTGTTGCCGAACCCGCCGATGAAACGAGATCGATATGTCTGAAAACGGTTTCTACCTCACTCTACCGAGCAACGCGTCGTTTGACTTGCACCCCGACAACACGTTGACCCACTATATCACGACTTTGCCGCAACGTGTAAGTCTATCAGGTCAGTGGGAGTGTGGGTTGGTCGAGATTCAATACCCTCATACCTGGTACAACGTGAGAAAAGAGAATTCGTGGTTTGCAATAGTGAACGGTTCGGGAGATAGTTATGACGTTGACAAGGGTAACATCGAGGTGGGTTATTATGATAGGCCCGAGCGGGTGATAGCGGCAATCAACAGATCATTGAAAGCGGCGTCAGACAAAAAGAACGTGATACTGAGCTACAGCAAAATCACACAAAAAGTGACTGTAGACTTAGACCCGGGCATCATGTTGTCTATGGATATGTCGAACATACTTGGGTTCAATAACTCTCTCATCAGAACGGCAAGAGAGGGTGATTCCGTGGTAGATATGGCGCAGGGTTTTTACTCGCTTTACGTCTACACTAACGTCGTGGAATCACGTGTCGTTGGACATAGCGTTGTGCCGCTGCTGAGAATTGTACCAATAGAAGGCAAACACGGAGATGTGGTGTCCAAGAGCTTTGACAATGTGCAATACATTCCCGTCTTGCACAAAGAATTCACGACGATCGAGATCGATATAAGAGACGACGCGGGGCGTCGCGTACCATTCGAACGTGGTAGAGTGACAGTGACGCTTCATTTTCGACGACGCAAACCATCGTTTTTCGAAACATGAGTCACAGTCGCAACAGTCGCGACAGTCGCGACAGTCGCAGTCGCGCCTACGAAGACTATTACGTCAGACAAGTGGGTGAAGGATTGCCCGTGTTTGTCGGAGCTAGAGTGCAGCGAGGTCACGGACTCGGTAGTTTGTTCGGTGGCCTTATTCGAAGCGCTATGCCGCTGATCAAGAGAGGGGCACTGGCACTGGGAAAAGGAGCGTTGAAAACAGGTTTGGGTGTGGCCGGCGACGTATTGTCGGGACAGAGCATTAAATCGTCGGCGAAAAGACGCCTCAAAGAGACCGGGAAGGACATGATTGGTAAGGTGCTAGGAAGCAGTACCCACGGACCACCGGGTATTCGCCTAGTGCACCGTACTATAAAACGCAAGCCTACGAGACGTTTGGTCAGTGTCGCTAGGAAACGGAGACGGCAGAACACGCATCCAGACGATATATTCGGCAATTAGACAACCATGGCTTTCGTCCATCAGTTGTCGTGTGAAGGAATCAAGAGTGAATTGGACCTGTTTAGTCTACCGACGACTCAAACAAGCATCGAACATGCTCAATGGGTCGAGCATCAACCTGTAGCGTCGATAGGTACGGGTGGACCTATAGAGTTCTTGTTGCCTGGTTCGGGTGATCATTACCTGGACTTGGCCAATACTTACCTGTTTGTGAAAGCACGTGTGGTCAGAGGAGACGGAGGTAACCTCCCACCAGATGCAACGGTCGGTCCCGTAAACAACTGGATGCATTCTCTCTTTAGTCAAGTCGACGTGTCTTTGAATGGAACCCTTGTCACACCTTCCACGAACACCTATGCTTATCGCGCATACATAGAAACCTTGTTGAGCCACGGGGCGGAAGCCAAAACTAGTCAGTTGACTACCGAACTATGGTACAAAGACACGGCTGGACATATGGATGCCACCAACGACGATAACAAAGGTCTCCTAAAGAGAAAGGGTTACGTTGCCGGTAGTCGAATCGTCGATATGATGGGGCGGCTACATGTCGACCTTTTCTTCCAAGATCGCTATCTTCCCAACGGCGTCGATGTAAAAATTCGTATAGTGCAGAACAAGAATGCCTTTGCACTTATGGCCGGTGGAGCCAATCCAGATTACAAGATAAGCATCGACGAAGCGATTTTGTTTGCTAGGAAAGCCAAACTGAATCCTGCCGTGCAGATGGGTCACGTGAAAGCACTCGAGAAGGGGACCGCCAAGTATCCCTTGAGAAGGGTACACTGCAAGG
>OZ024858.1:46927029-47104529 GCA_964017155.1 Oasisia sp. SBJ-2009 | reverse complement strand
AACATTGTGTGTGCCTCGCTCTCACAACAAGTCAGTAGTTTGCTGTTGTTGCTGCCGCTACAGCTATAGCAGACGCTGCTTGTGCAGCCTGAGCTGCTGCCTTTGCTGCCTGAGCTGCTGCTACTACGCGAGAGATGGCGCGTCGGACGCATCGTCGTGACGTCACAGTGGGTTTGAGGTCTTCCAGGTTGGCGCCATCAGAAAGCCGCGCCTGCAGACCCTGGCAAGAAATGGGAGATGTATAGTACATGCAGTTATCCGCCAGATGGCACATCATACCGGGCCTACTTGCTATTTCCGGTTTTCAGAACAAGTCAGTCATGCCTGCGTGTACAAATAGTAAATAATATATCTACTACAGCTTAAATGCCTGTTCTGTTCACGAATTTAGCAGTAAAGGCAGGCTTACATTTACCCAAATATAAAGGGAAATATAATACTTGGGTGATAGCAAGTAGTCGGTCTGAGGCTGAGCCAGACGGAAAATTACAGAAGCCAACACTGATAACCCTCCTCTGTGCTGGTACCTTGTTGGTGGTGAGGAGGCTTGCGTGTCTCAAGGACCATGGGAGCTATACCGGTGGGGGCTTAAGCCCCTGGCAGGTTTAGTTTAACCAAGCCGGGCAGGATTCAGGGGAGGGACCAGACGAAACCCAGCACCTGCTCCTCCAGGTTGGGGGTTGGGCGTGGGGCTAACAACCCCACCCTATAAAACAAATTATGTTACGGAAACTACAACAATCGAAACTACTACAAGGGGCCCCATAGCAGACTTGCGCCAGCCTGGCAGTATGACCACACCTGCTGAAAGTCTACCCCAGGAAAGTAGGTGTGCGACAGATAGTTTGCTCGGGCCCAAAACTAAGATCAGCATAGGGACATGGAATGTCCGTACAATGAATGAGGCCTCAAAGCTAGCACAAGTCATCCGCGAGATGAAAAGATACAGACTGGACATCCTAGGGGTCAGCGAGTGTCGATGGACTGGGTCCGGGCGACAGGTGACCCATGACGGTTCAACCATGCTATACTCAGGACATGGGGACACACACATCCGTGGTGTAGCCCTTGTAATCTCCAAGCAGAAGGTCAACACCTTGCTGGAATGGGAACCGATCAGTGATAGGATAATGAAAGCACGCTTCAACTCCAAACACTGCAAGCTTACAATCATTCTGTGTTACGCCCCAACCAATGAATCTGACACAGAGGACAAGGAAGACTGGTACGAACAGCTGCAACAAGCAGTCGCCAAAGTGCCACAACATGACATGCTTCTGATCATCGGAGACATGAATGCCAAAGTTGGTTCTGAAAACTCCAACTGCGAAAGAGCCATGGGCAAACATGGTTGTGGCGTGATGAATGCCAATGGTGAACGCCTTGTTGACTTCTGCTTGAACAACAACTATGTAATTGGAGGTACCATCTTTGCACACCGGGACATCCACAAGCTCACCTGGAAATCACCTGATGGTAGGACAAGCAATCAAATCGACCAGATTATCATCAATGAAAAATGGCGTAGGTCCCTTCAAGATGTGAGAGTTTGCCGTGGAGCTGACATTTATAGTGACCACTATTTGGTGACCGCACGCGTCAAGTTGAAGCTTCACAAAGTGGTACCAGAAAGCCAGCGGCGTAAACAACTAGGTGTCACAAGACTCGCATGGCCAGCCGCCAAACAGGAGTTCGTTTTGGAGCTGAGAAACCGCTTCAGTGCATTAACAGACACATCAGAGGACACTGACCACGACGCTACCAACACGTGGGACACCATCAAGAAGACCTATGTTGAAGTAGCTACCAAAGTATTGGGCCACAAGAAGAAGAATCACAAGGAATGGCTAACACAGGAAACCTGGAAAAAGATTGAGGAGCGGAAACAACTCAAAATCAAGATGCTCAGCACCAAATCAACGAGACTCCAACAACAAGTCCAAAAAGCATACAAAGGCAAAGACAAGGAAGTGAAGAAGAGTGCCAGGAATGACAAGAGGGCCTACGTAGAAGGGCTACCAGCAGAAGCTGAGAGTGCAGCAGCAAGAGGTGAACTGAGCACTGTCTACAAGATCACCAAACGTCTCTGTGGTAATTACACTACCCACTCTGCCCCTGTGAAAGGCAAAGATGGCAGCATTATTACAACTGAACGTGAACAAGCTGATAGATGGGTTGACTATTTCTGTGAAGTCCTGAACCACCCTCAGCCAGATGAACCCGCCGACCCCCCACCAGTGACAGATGACCTCAACATCGACACCTATCGACAGCTATGAAGATTGGAAAAGCCCCAGGCGTAGACTCCATCCATGCTGAAATGTTGAAGGCCGCCCTCAGTACAGCTACAAGAGTCCTGACTAACTTGTTCGACACCATTTGGGTCAAAGAGACTATCCCAAGTGACTGGGGCAAAGGACTCATTATAAAGAAAGGCAACCTCCCTAAGAAAGGCAACCTCCAAGTCTGTGACAATTGGCGAGGAATCACACTCTTGTCCATCCCCAGCAAAGTCTTCTGTAGAATCCTTCTTGGAAGAATCGAAACAGCTATTGACAAGAAGCTGAGGCAAGAACAAGCGGGATTCCGGAAGACAAGAGGGTGCACTGATCAGATCTTTGCATTGAGAAACATCATAGAGCAGACTCTAGAATGGAACTGCCCACTGTATATCAACTTCATTGATTTCAAAAAGGCATTTGACAGTATCCACCATGACACTCTGTGGAAGATCTTAAGATCTTATGGAGTACCTCTAAAGATTGTTTCACTGATAGAGACGTTCTACAACCACTTTGAATGCAGTGTCGTCCTCAGTAATACATCCTCTGAATGGTTCCCATTGAAATCGGGTGTTAGACAGGGATGTATCCTCTCGCCCATCCTCTTCTTGGTCGTTATCGACTGGGTTATGCGGAAAACTACATCAGATAAACCCAGGGTTATCCAGTGGACTCTCTTTTCCCAGCTAGAAGACCTCGACTTTGCTGATGACCTTGCATTGCTATCAGTAAAGCGTGACCATCTGCAGGAAAAAACTGATAGATTAGAGAGATATCCAAAGCAAACTGGGCTTACCATCAATACATCCAAGACACAAGTGATGAGCATCAACACCACACCAACCGCACCTGTTACCGTAAATGGTGAACCACTTGAGTTTGTACAGGACTTTACTTACCTGGGTAGTCTCATCAGCAAAGACAATGGAGGCCAAAAAGACATCAAGGCAAGACTCGGTAAAGCCCGCTGTGCTTTGGCCAAACTGCAGAACATTTGGAAGTCTAACCAGTACACCACCAAAACAAAGATAAGACTTTACAACAGTAATGTGAAAAGTCCATCCTACTGTATGGCTCAGAGTGCTGGCGAGTGGTTAAAGGGGACATGGCAAAGATCGACGCGTTCCACAATGGATGTCTCAGAAAGATCTGCCGAATATTCTGGCCCAATAAGATCTCCAACGTGGCCCTGTATAAGAAGACGGGCTGCAACAGTGCTGTCCTAGAAATGAAACGCAGGCGGCTGAGATGGCTAGGACACGTCCTGCGAATGCCCGGAGACAGCATCCCCAAAGTGGCACTCACATGGACACCACCAGGAAAAAGGAAGCGAGGACGGCCAAAGATGACGTGGCGACAAACAGTGATGGCCGAGTTGAGAGAGATGGGGCTGTCGTGGGGAGAGGCTCAGGCCTCAGCCAAGGACAGGACCTTGTGGCGGAAGATTGTTGTGGCCTTATGTCCCACTGGGGACGAAGAGGATTAAGTAAGTAAGTAACACTGATAACACAACAGGGTGTGTTATTATTATTATGCGTATACAGTTATACCTATATAAAATAATATATGCAAGGCAGCAATTATACTGCCGGACAAATTGTCAACAATTCTCTAGTTGTATTCTCTGTCAATAAATGTTATTCAAATATTCAAACATTTGTAGTTGTATCTAGTTATAATTTATTGCGCGCAGTACACTGTAGGCTCAACACTTCGTAAATAGTATACAGCTGACACCACATAGCAATATTCACAGTTGATTGTTCCCTCAATCCATGGAACGGTAATATGTAGATATTCACACCATGCTGCAAACGTTCTGCAGGCAAAGCACTATTCATATTTAGGTGGTTCATCTCGTCATGCATTTGCTACACTAATATGTTAATAAATTACTTTAGCGAAAGCCTGTGTTTGCGTGAAAAATGTATTGCATCAATTATGCTGAGACAAGGTGTTCTGGTCAAGTTAATCTGCAATGTTGACTGTGTCAGAGGTAGGGCTCAGACTACTGATCCTTCGAATGCAGCATGTACGTAACAGCTTTCTTTTAAAGTGTGGTTGCTGTAATAATATTGATAAGACACTTTATTTACACAATAAAATCCAAAGTACAAACTCTGTTAACAAGTGGTTAAAACAATAGTTAAAAAGTATAAGAAATAAACATAATAAAAGTACAAATAAAATTATATGAATAAGTATAAGATAATCATTGTTGTACAATAATTGAACTAGAGAAACTATAATTAATCAGAGATATCAGTTGTAATTTATATATCAATGTACTCACGAAATAGAAGTATATATGTATGTATATATGTTTTTGTTGTATATAAAATCCTATATAGGCAATTGCAGAATAAATAAGTATATAACATTATACACAGTAGTTAATTAATAATAAATGACTACAGTAATACAACATTTGTGTCAATTGTAATTAATTAAAAATATGTGAACTAGTAAACGATTAATTAATAAATATTAACAATTATATGCTAGTTGAGCTAACTAAAAATGTCATAAAAGGTGAAACGTGTAGAAAACCTAGTCCTAGACATCATAAACAATCTTGACATCTTGTTCTAGCATCAGATATGTGAGACAGACACCATGTGTGACATGTATGATTTACAGCAATCCTAGCTTGCTAAAACAATTCCCATTTTGTTCCTGTAACTCTCGCATCACGTTTCCTCAGATCACATTTCAGACATGCCAAAGACATTTCTTCATATTGCAACACAATGATGATAATGTGTAATGCTGGCGCCACCTGGCGAACATAGCCTAAAATTGACTCATAAAGTCTTCTACTACAGTACCATTGTTACACCATTCAACATAGGTTGAATAGTTTTCCCTAGTCATTGTTCCGAGTAAGGCAAATGTGGCCTTTCTGGATTCGTACAATTTACGAATGGGTTAACATATCACTGACTTATTCGGGAATTCTGATAGTCCGCAGCGACGTCTATCGAATCGATTGGAACCCTCTTCTCATGTATTCCGGTTAGCTGTAAAACGTGGTGTCGGCTCTGGTTACGTTTTTGATTCCAAACATTTTACACGTAATATTTGTGTTTTGTCCATCATAATTTCAACCAATATACCGATGATACATTATATATAAATCGATATGTTATGTTTCTGAAATTAAAAGATGCGTGTGGATGTCAACGATTGGGTATAACGTTATATTTCGTACAGCAATAATCCGTAGTATTAACGTCTAAGTTTCGAAATTCAAGAGATTCCAGGCTCACCAGATGCATAGGCTCAGGCCATAGCTATAATATCAGAGAAGATCTTCTCTGGCTATATGCCTATGCCATTTGGACATCCACCTACAACCCACAGTATCCATCAACTAACCTTCACATACACGTAAATAAGAATGACTTCCATTTGTTCAATACTTATATACTTTAATGATTATATTGATAAGCATGACAATATACAAATAGGCTGAATATGCGGTCGCCATTTGCATAGTGACGTATCGTCCCAGTACTCGCCAGAGTCCTGCGTCTCGAAGGGACCTATCGTTATTTCGTAATGTTCTATCTCCCCCCAAGCCTGAAGTGCATCGCAATAAGATGGCGAAGAAGACTGATTAAAGTCCGAAAGTCTAATAGCAATGTAAGACACAACATAATATAAGCGGGTGTCCATGTTATCTGAAGTATTAAAATAATAATATTGATGAACAAGCTTGGGATTCAGGGTAGACTGCCTTAGTCACATGAGTTGTGTTCACTATTTATTTGTTAGTCTGGAATTATGGTAGTATTCTGACCATAACCCCGAACACACTCACACTAACTAATTAATCCGTTTGGTAGTCGATGTGCCATTTGGGTCGTTTGAGGTTGCGTCCATAACGTGATGTATTAGCCGGTAGCGGTGTGTTGAACGTGGGCATCGGTGAATGAGCCATAGCAGGCGCAAGATTCTTTGGATGTCGCGGCACCAACATCGGCATAGGTGTGGAGGAGTTCGGCTGGGTGCTTGGTGTAGCCGGGGTGGCTGTGACACCTGGCGTTGACCCGTCGTCCGTCGTGGGCGATGGTGGCATGAGTGGCGTTGTCTGCATAGGACTGTCGGCCTGGGTCATATTGCCCTTCGGGCCGATCGGCGGCGATGTCTTGGTATGCGTGGGTCGAGTCTCGTATCGGAGGATGAGCCTGTGAAGGTCTTCGTCAATTGTACGGTGTGGTGCTCGGGAGATCACCGGGATATACTTCCTGAGGAATTTCCTGTTCCGGAGTGTCATCCGTCCTGAGCCATCAACTCTGACAACGTATTGGTCAAACTGCCGAACCTCGACGACACGGCCCGTCTTGTCCCATTTGTTGGGTTGAGGACCGGTCTGGTTCTGAATTCTCACGTAGTCGCCAACGATCAAGGCTGGTAGACGTTTCGTGTGCTCAGACCAGTATTCGGCAGCACGCATGTGTCTGTTCCTCAGGGCTTCTTCTCTAGCGGAGAGGGTCTCTCGCCAGGTATTGTGAGGTCTGTATCGACCACGCAATATGGGGATGAAGTCTTTCACAGGTCTTCCAAATACGCATGCAGCCGGAGATAATTTGGTGTCCGGGTCGGGGGTGTTACGGTATTGGAGGATCGCACGCTGAAAGGCATCCGTGTCCAGGTCGCCCTTGTTGCCCGTGTTGTCTGTGATGAGACGCTTGATGGTCTTCACACCGATCTCTGCCCTACAGTTGCTGTGGGGGAAGGCAACTGATGAGAGTCGGTGGTCTACACCCCATGCAGACAGGAAGAGGCGGGTGGCCGTTGCAATGTATTCCGGTCCGCCGTCAGTTGAGATTTCATCGGGGATGCCGTAAGTCGCAAACGAACGTCTCAGGCAATTGATAAGGCCATCTGAAGAAATCAGAGCAAACGCACCGGCAGGATTGGGGGTGTCGGTGAGGCGCTTGGCTGAGAAGGTGCCATGCGGTTACAGTGCTCACAGTTGGCTCGGGTAGCATTGATCGCCGAGGTTATTCCTGGCCAGAAGATGGACGACTCGGCACGAGCCATCATGGATGTTGTCCCCTGATGAGCGGAGTGGAGTGCCGAGAGTATGCCTTGCTGCAGGCTCGACGGGATAACAACTCTGTCCTTGTAGATGATTACTCCGTCCGATGTGTGAAGATGCTCACGAAACCGGTGAAAGGCGCGCACGGTATGAGGTAGCTCATGGCGAAATTGTGGCATGCCATTCTCTATAAGGGATAAGAGAAGGTGCATGTCTTCATCACTAGCTGTGGCCTCTATCACACGATCCCAAGTTACGGAGTGGAGCGATTCGAGCGAGTATGTCGATATCTCAGTAGTGCTGCTGTCCCGGTCCGCCGCTTCCTGAGTGCGGATTCCTGCTAAGAACATGCGTTGGACGGCCATGGCGTTCTGAGTGTGCGCGATGTCGTCGTGCAGGCAGAGTATTTCTGGGTTGGTGTCGCCAGACGGGTGCCGGGAAATAGCGTCCGCCGCCTTGTTGTGAATGCCAGATATGTGTACCATCCTGAACCTGTACCTCAGGGTTTTCTCCTTGAGGTTCCTCAGGCGTGTGTTCGTGATGACGTCAAGGGAGCGGTCACCCAGTATCTTCAACAGCGGTTTGTGGTCAACCGCCACGATAAGGTCACTACATCAGAGTACAAAGAATCTGGCCTTGTCAAGGGCGTCCGCTACAGCTAGAGCCTCGCCTTCAACAGGGGCATACCGGGATTCAGCTGCATGAGTGAATCGGCTTCCCACTAGAGAGACTTTCCATCCGTCATGGCAGCAACATGGCTTAGCGCCTGGGCAGGTGCAATGTTTCTGGAACATCCAGAAGCCGATCCCGTCCTTTGACCAATCGGTGGCAAGGCAGGTGGGCTTGGCCTTGTCGAAGATCCGTACTCCTTCCTCAATCTCATCTGCGATGACCTCCTTGGATTCGGCGAAGATGTTATCCAAGTCGTCGTTCCAAGTAAATGCGCTCCCAGGTTTCAGAAGTTGCCGGAATGGGAGCATCCGTTTTGCCATGCTAAAAGCTTAAGACACCTGGTTCACGAGACCGAACCATGAGCGGAGGTCCGTGATGTTGCGGGGTGTAGGGAATTCCCGTATGGCCTGTAGATACTTGCTGCAAGGGCGTACATTGTCCATGGTGATTGTGAAACCGGCAAATTCTACTTCCTCTTGGCAGAATACAAATTTGTCAGGGTTCAATGTTATGCCGTTCCTGCCGCAGACGTCCAACCAGTTAGCAGCCTGGAAGAAGCTCTTCTCCACGGAGTCCGCCCATAGTAGGGTATCATCGATACATTTGGTTTTCTGAGGGACGTCAGCAACAATCTCGTCATAGCGTCTCGAATATCTGTCTCCGGAGGCGATGTAGCCTTGTGGTGCAGAGCAGTACCTGTAGCGACCCCACGGGGTGATGAAGGTAGTGAAATGCCTATCGTCTGCATGTAATGGCACGCTGTGGTATCCGTTCCAGGCATCGAACACTGACTTTAGCTTTCCGTGTGGAACAGAGCGAGCTTGATGGATAGGTGACTGGGTGTGGTGTGTCTCGCGGGTGGCATGGACATTGAGCGGTTGAAAGTCCACTGTGCGTCTCGGCTTTCCTGTTTTCTTTGCGCAGATGACCATCCTGTGGCACCAGGTCACTGGTGTTCCTACAGGGACTGGCTCAAGTACGCCCAGTCTCACATCTTGATTAAGACCGGCTTTCACTTCGTCTTGCCAGTGGAGCGGTATAGGGATGGGTGTGTGGAAGGCCACCGGATCAGCATTCGGGTCGATCATCAGTCTTATTGGGGGGCCTGACATCATGGGTAGGATCTGGTGTTCACATGTGTTAAATGTGCTACTCTTGTAGTATTCAACCAGATATGTTTGCAGTTTCCCTCTGTTTGCCTCGGTCGCAGGGAATGGCAGCTTCAGTGGCAGGGGTGGTGGTGGTGCTCTTGTGGGGCAGCCGCACGGGGCAGTGGTGCCGTTGCTGTGGGCTCCAGGGTCTTTTTGTGGCTGGATTGCGCAATTCTGAAGGATTTCCCCCACAGTCGGGAATGCTTCGGATATCATGCCGAGCTGGATGCACGCATCGCGTGATAGGAATATTATGTCGGAACAGTCTGTGATATACGTAATCTGTCTAGTTTCCAGGCTGTGGCCCGGTTTACCAATTCCCGAGAATCTCAAGATGGCTGCGCCGAGGATGTGGATACCCATCTCTTCAGCAGCATTCATCTTCATGGTGACGGGGATGAGGTCGGCTCGTGTCAGACCAAGGCGTCCAGTTACCCCAATACCGGCAAGGCAGCTTTGGCAGCCTGTGTCAGCCATTACTGAAGAAGTCAGTGATGTTGTGCTTGCCCGTAGTTTGAACCCCAAGTCCGTGTAGTCCTCAGCATTGGCTGAGAGGGTCAGACGAATGTACGGTTGTGGTCTCGAGGCTCGCCTTGTCCATCTGTCACTCATGTCGTTGTACAGATGGTGGTCAAGAGTTATGGGTCGTGTCGTATTCCAGTGGTGAATGTCCCTGACGTTGCACAATTCATCCAGGGTCGCTGCTTCTTGTCCACAAGCACTGACGACAGTACTATTGCGATGTGGTTTTGGGTTATCTTTACTGAGACAAACGTCTTCAAAGTGGTGCTTCTTACTACAGTGTGAGCATGTGTGGTCGTATGCTGGACAATCGTTCATCCTGATGTGAATTGGTGCTCTACGCCCATGGCCTTTACCCCCGCAATACAAACAGATGACAGGGGTCCTGTCGCGGGTGTCCGGCTGTTTCCCTTTGATCTCGCGTTGCTTCGAGTGACGATAAGTGCTGCTTGCCGCGCTCACACTTGGTGGGTCAAGTAGCCTGGATGCCGATCGCTTTCCTGACTCTTTGGCTTCTACAAATTTTAACATGTGTTCGAGTGACATGTCTTAATTCTGATCCCCCAGCAGGTCTAGCTGAATTTCCTGGTCGGCAATACCACGAGCCAGTACATCTCGGAGTATGGCATCTGTATAGTCGATATCGGCGTTACATGCCTCGCGTTGGCATTTGATCGTGTACTTGCAGATGCCTGCCTGGCCCTTAATTCTGGCACCGAAGGATCGGAATGCTTCATCTCGATCCTGCCGCATGTTGTGTAAGGTGGCACGGGCTACCATGGTGTTCTCCTGGCGGACAGCCAGGGTTTTAATGGCTGTTAGGACTTCTGCTTCCTCCTTGCCTGTTAGGGTGCCGCCAGCTGCGCGTGTGAGATCTCTTCTAAGATCTTCATCACAACATTCTAGTAGCTGTGTGACTACATCTGTGCCAGTTAATTTCGTTGCTGCTTTGTATTCATTCCAGCGAGTAACGAAATATGACCACTCTTCGCTCGTCCCCGCCAGCGATACGGATGGCCGCTTTAGCTTATCCGCCTTCGGGTTTGTCGCTGGGGCGGTCGACGTGGCTGTGTGTGTGGTAGCATGTATGTTAAGGAGGGCGGCCGTGACGACGGCCTCGTCAGCTTCGAACGCACAGTCCGGGAAAGGGCACTTAACCTTGACCATACTGTATGGGTGGCAGTTGGGCACTGTTTTAACGCCGAAGTTAAATAATTGTTACTGTCACCTGGTCACTGCGAAACGTCAACTTGCGCTCCGCATTGTTGGTTTCTTTGGTCCTGTGATACCCCTTCGTTGGCAGTTGTATGGTGCTTTAAGCGTATCTGTATATAAATAAGAATGACTTCAATTTGTTCAATACTTATATACTTTAATGATTATATTGGTAAGCATGACAATATACAGATACGCTGAATATGCGGTCGCCATTTGCATAGTGACGTATCGTCCCAGTACTCGCCAGAGTCCTGCGTCTCGAAGGGACCTATCGTTATTTCGTAATGTTCTAACACGTACCTGGAAACCAACTGGATCCATCCATTAAGGCTTCACCAGAAACGTCCAACTGCATATAATTAATAAATACCTATAATCTTGGATATTTTGTCTGGGATACTGAGTTCCATACATAATTGAAGAGAGTTGGTAGGCGAATTGTTAAAGTGTTACTGTTGTTTTTAAGTTATTGCAATATTGGTAACAGTTATATAGTACTGCTAATAGTGTGTAGTGGCGCAGTGTATAATTTTAATGGAGGGATTGTTTCAGAAACTTATTTAAGAGAAAATTACTTTCAAT
Organism: Oasisia sp. SBJ-2009; assembly: GCA_964017155.1. Lineage (NCBI taxonomy): Eukaryota > Metazoa > Annelida > Polychaeta > Sabellida > Siboglinidae > Oasisia > Oasisia sp. SBJ-2009. Next base: position 47,093,055 of record OZ024858.1, on the reverse strand, counting down.
AAATTCAACCACTCACAGTATGCCATTGTATTTCAGTAACAATTACTCCACAGATAAAATTCAAGGAAGAATAACAATCGGCTCTCTTCCTTATTTACATCCGTGTCGCAGTGTGCCAGTGACTTACCTAACAATATCAACTCGACCACAGGCACAGTCTACCTATTTGCAGATGTCTTATACATATGACCGTTTGACCCCACCAGGTGTGTTAGCCAGTACTTAAACAAGACAAGGTTGGTTAGCATACATACACCACGAGATCTTCAAAGATAATTTTTGAATTTGTTATCTATAACTCATGCATACTACCAACAATGACATACGCCGCGGAAAGGTGGGCCCTCTCCAGTCAGGCAAAGAACAAGCTAGCAACCGCACACACATTAAAAGAAGTATGTTAAGCATCACATAGACGGATAGAAAAACAAACATCTGGGTGAGAGAAAAGGCAAAGACATTATTAGACAAGTCAGAAGACGGAAGTGGACCTGGGCATTTAGAATGTGATGTTTTTCAAGGTGTTTCGTGATGCGGCTATGAACTTTGAAGTATATGTTCAAGAAGTTTGGAAGTGTGCTTTCTTATCTTTTAATAATCGGCTATTTTTCAAAGAAATAGCCATCTTTTAATTACAGAAACATAACCGATCGACTTATATATATAACGTACATTCATTATCGGTATATTGGTTGAAATGTTGATGGTCAAAACACAAATATTTAATGTAAACTGTTTGGAATAAAAACGTATCCAGAGCCGACACCACGTTTTACATGAGAAGAGGGTTCCAATCGACTCGATAGGCGTCGCTGCGGACTATCAGAATTACCGAATCGGGAGTTAATATAATTAATTGCCACGTTTGCATGGTCTATCCTTATCATATATCGATATGATTACATTTGTTTTGCTTTTATGCATATTTAGTGGGTCCCACCCTGTGGCACTCTGAAAATGTATATTGTGTTGTATTCAATGCTAATGTAAGTTTAAGGTTATAGGCCTACATAGCGTTGACTGGTTCTTAGTGGTTACGCTCAGTTTAATACAGGCTGCGAGTTGGCGACCCTGTATATTTGTCTTACGATGAGATCACTTTATAGTTTCATTCAATATTTACCTGTATCTGTAATGACCGCGCCTATGTATGCCTAAGTTCTACAGTAATATTGGCTGTTTTATTTTACACATACGCACGCGCGCACACAGGTGTACATGCTCGTTTCGATAAACGCCATTTTCAAACACAACAACGACGTTGTGACGTCATCACAATGAGTCACGTTGGCTTTCCGGGAGTTGCGTGACGTCATAGTAGGTCACCTAGGCGTCCGCTATCAGAAGCTCGTGGAGAGGTAAGGATGAACGCGTTCTTCTTCCAATATACCATCTACCATCAACAATTTAATTTCGTCTCCAGGTAATTGTTTCTTCTGTTGTACTTTGATGACAAAAGGTGTGAATTGCCTTCGGGGCAAAACGCTGATACAAGAAGATGCTTCAGATTTTTATGTAAAGCATGCGGTCTGCACGGAAAGGGATTTTGACTGAGGGGATTCTCGCCGGAGGGGATTGTCTGGTTACCGCACCGAAAGGGGGTGGGTCACCTGGAGCTGACGGCAATAATTATGTCCTGTGTTCGGTTTGCAAAATAGGTGGTGTGCATTTCCGAGACAGCTAGTATGTGCGTGCGTGTGCGTGTGCGTGTGCGTGTGAGCGTGAACAGATTTTACATGTCCTGTAGTCTTTCCGCTTCTTCGCGGCTCTTTTGTTAAGTAGTATATGTCCGTATACATTCTTACCAAATGCCCTGGCCCCACTGTCAGATGGCTGTACCGATCTCCTCGTTAACGACTTTCTTGAGAAGTAAATATGTCCCATATGCTTAGACAGAGCCATGTTCATCCTGAATGTAGTGAACGTTGGGAATACATGCTCGCTCACATGCGTTAACAAATTGGTCTGCACAACTGACATACCATAGCTAATTTGCTTGAAATGCAATATTTAATTACCACAAAGACAAAAAAGGTCCTCGTTATCACGTTTCGACTGCGTCGTCGACAACAGTTCGAGAGGTGGACGGGTGGCTATACTGGAATCACCAGAAATGTTTTATGGGTTTTCAAATTGGGGCGAGCGTTGGTGTTGTTCTCACGGCTAGTCCGACTTTGTGTAGGCGATCCGGCAGGGCTAGGGTGCATGAGAAACAACCCTGGTTTGCGAGGATGACAACATGGGGAAAACCCATCGTGACCTTTCGTGGAAGCCCGAAACTGGACTAGCACATGTCACTGTGAAGATACGTAAATGAGCTGCGATTTGTGCAAAGACGACCCGGTTGGAGCGTAACACGTTTGTGTAAACCAACATTTACCAAATCAAGAATAGTTCAACGACATTTCGAACAATAAATGTCTTTTGTCAAATAGATGTCCCATAAAAAATTATTCGTGCATACACAAATCTCGAGTGGCTCAGGTACACGATAGCTATCGTCAACGTTATACTAGTTCTCAGATATCAACAATTGGAGTCAACATTTATATAAACATGAAATATGCACGCAAATGAGCCGATTATGTTTGCTGGATTTATTGGTACAAAAGTTTTCACAATGGTAGACTAGTCTGGTCGTTACTTGACTGGCCGTCTCTGGCTAGCTGGCTGGCTGGTTTGTTGTTGGGCTGGATGGCTGGTTGACTGGTTGACTGGGTGGTTCGTTGCAATACGTCTCACGTACCAGGATGTTCTGAAACGAGAACAGTTGTTTGAATACATCCATTATCAAAACATACGGTTTTACTCTAGTAAATTATACCGGGGCCTACCATTACACCAGCAAATAGCTTGAAGCCAAAATGTGCCGGTTACATATTCTGCGTAAGTTTCGAATCAAGATACGTATGCTTAAATATGGGTCTTCGTATGAAATGGCGCCCGTAAGTAATTACACTATTTCTTGTTTTGAATTGATTTCACAACAGCCATGCTTTCGTATGATAAATAGTGTAAGTCAACACTACAGACAAACACATGAAATTCAGTTGTAACTAACGTTAAACAATGAACCAACACGACCGCTGGTTGAACAATTTTCAGGCGTAACTTGGTCAACGGCTAAGAAACATTGTACTTAGTGGAGAATATCGCATCGCGTCAAATTTACATTATAATTAACATTGGCGAGACGAATGAGATAAGATAAACTTATTGGCTATATGCTTAAGTTATTTGCCGTGCGTATACGATATGATTATACTTGTGTTAATCATAATCGTACTTCGTTTTGTTCTTGTTTCAGCAGATTATGACGATGATGTCTCCGCTCTCTGTGCGTATGATTATGACACATTTACTTTGAGCCTTCCGCTTCACTCTCTTTCCTGAAAACAGTTATTGATAGACAACATCACTTTAATCGAGCTGGTGTGCGCGAATGTGTGTATACGTGTGCGAGTGTAGGTACGTTCGTGCGTATACGTGTATGCGTGCAGGCACGTACATACAAATATTCATGTATGTTCAGGCATTCTCTTACTTGAAAGAATTGAGTGGACGCCAAGTTGGGAATTAATTTCACATATAAACTACCTCACAGTTAATAACTGCACTCTAATGGTTGTTGTCACAGGGCCGGGTACAAAGCAGTTCCTATTCCAGCCAACTGACCGTGGTCACCAGTAGCCGGCGTCAACCAGTAGGTCGGTCTGCCCTTACAGAAGGGCGCCAGAGCTTCGGGCAAGAAGCTCTGATCGGTGACGGCTTTGGGAGCGACTTTGTAACGGAACTGTGCCCTTGGCGCATCCAGTGGATGGTTCGTCTGAAGAAATTATACAGCATTAGCTTCTAACATAACAAATAACATCATGGCACCATTGCAATATCCTAAAACGACATATTAACAAACAAAGAGCCTCAAACATTACATGCATTCAGTTTGTCATTCATCTATATGTCTGGCCTTAATTATTTTTTATTACGGGCTAATTGAGTATCGGTTGAAATATTTTAATTCGGAACTACGTGCGGAGCATACCGTACGTGTTCCGAATTTGCTGTTTCGAAGTGAACAGTATCGCTTGGTCCGTCCCTCCGTCCCTCCGTCCCTCCGTCCCTCCGTCCCTCCGTCCCTCCGTCCCTCCGTCCCTCCGTCCCTCCGTCCCTCCGTCCCTCCGCCCGCCCGCCCGCCCGCCCGCCCGCCCGCCCGCCCGCCCGCCCGCCCGCCCGCCCGCCCGCCCTTCCGTCCGTCCGTCCGTCCGTCCGTCCGTCCGTCCGTCCGTCCGTCCGTCCGTCCGTCCGTCCGTCCGTCCGTCCGTTCCGACGCCGCACCCCGACCGTCCGCCCGTCCATCCACAAGTTCTCGATAAACCTACCGTCATCAAGTCAAGTTCCTTCTTGAGGTCGTCCGGAGATTTGATTCTTGCGTCAATTCCTCCCACCAGGAAACATCTGTTGTACTCGGCGGAGTAGAAACCACCGACGTTCTGTGGGACACATGCACGTAATTCATGTCACTGAAGCTGCATTTGAAGTAGACACAATAGGGCCCGTAAGTGTGTCACGATCAATGGCGTGACTCCGCGCGATTGGAGCTCATTGGGGTCTAAGCGAGACAATTGGGGACTGGCCACAAGAATAATACACAATAAAATTGTTTACGGGATTTGCATTTTACATTGCTGTACATTGTGGTTTCGATAAACACTTATATCTGACAAGTTGTCTAAATTAGCATAATCATAACACATGTGTACGTTTGCCCCAAACAGGTTGTACTACGCGAAAAATGGCACTTTTTATTATTAGTCAAGATCGCCAAACGCAAGTACTTGCCGCTATTGCCATGGCAACCACCATTATAATCGATTACAATTCATGATTTCCGTGATCATTGTCACCGGCAAAGTGTTCCACTGCTTCTGCTTGTAATAATCCTTCGGACAGTATAACTGAAATAGTTAGACTGGAACCGTTCGATTATTACAACCAAAAACAAACCGAAGTCCTATACGTTAACATGGAGAATATGGACCTCCTGCCCCCAACTGCCCCAGCCTCGTTTTCGCGCGCGAGACTTACACGCCCTATACTACTGGTGTCACTGGTGGTGTACTAAATGTTTCGTTTGCGTAGAATGCAGTTCAATGGTCTGCCAATAACTATGCCAGTTCCCAGTCAATAATTTGTGTTAGCTTCGTTTGGACCAAGCGATTGTTCTATTTTATGAGCCTATCTTTATGAAACAGGTGAGTGTGCATGCGTGTGAGTGTGTGTGTGGGTGTGTGTGCGTGCGTGCATGCGTCCGTGCGTGTGTGCGTGCGTGTGTGGCCGTGTTTGATCGTTTGTGTGTGTGCGTGTGTGTATGAGTGGTTATGTGTGTGGTGTGGGTGCGTGTATGTGTGCGTGTCTATGCATAGTGCGACTTTGCATGTCAGACCATATAAGATAGATATGCTCCGAGGACTAGACACGACCTTGCCTACTGTACCCAGAGTTCACACCAATACGCTAAAGACAAAAGTGGACGTTTTACCTTGAGGAAGTCAAACACGGCGACGGTTCCATTCCGAATGAAGATCTCAGTCTTGGTCAACGTATTTATTTCAATTTTCTGTGGATCATTCGGTGCGTCTCGATACACGACGTTGAACTGTTAAACATATTACGTATTGTTCAAGCACAGACGTAGACTAGCCATCAGTATAGTGATGATAATTGTTCTACTCTCTGGTTAATAGGTCAACATAGCTTGAAGAAATCTTTGCTATTTTGATCGTTTGCATTAATAAAACTTTTCGATATAACATTTTATTTAATATGTATATATATATATATATATATATATATATATATATATAAATATATATATATATAAATGCATATATATACACACACTATATATATATCCATGGCGGTATATAAATTATATATTATATTATATATATATATATATATATATATAATATATATATATGTATATCAAAAAAATAATGACTTATCTGACATATCAATAACAACAACTAAAACCACATATTTAAATTTCAATAAATGATATTGTTACAGTATCACCTATTAAAATTAGCGAAGTTTTACTGGAATTAGTGTTATTGCTTGCCACTTGCCTGCCTTGTAACGGATACTTTTGACGCATTACACCGGACTATCTCGGAAACGTTTGACAACTTACCTCGTTCGTGAAGGTTCTCAAAGCTGTTGTATCAACGTTGTTGTGCGTCTCCTGAAAACAATACCCAGAAAGGCAATATCGCAAACATCGATTAATACAAGATCCGGTCAAATACACGTTTGCTGTGCTCTGTTCTAGATAATGAGAAGACAGTATCTGGTGTCGTCAGCCTTTACCCTCGTCTGCTTTTTCCCTTGTATTGCTGACTCAAGTTATTTAGGATATTAATGCAGTAAGCAGTTAAAAGATGATTCTCGTCCTGATTCGTGTTCCCGTCCTATGGTGACTGCTGTAGATATATTTCCATACGAAATAATAATAATAATGACATTTCATATAGCGCCGGTATCCGCCGCTTGGCGGCGCTCATGCCGCTTCCATAATATTTGTTCATTAATCACAAATAAAACGTCATAACTAAAACAATAATAATAATAAAACGATATTAAAAAAGGAAAACATGTTACAATTTTTTAAATATACTTATCATTCATTATAGAATGGCGTACCTTACAGACGTTGAGTTCCTGCTTCAAGTTGCTGATATAGACGGCGCCACCAGCGATCGCCGCTGCCAATACGAGGCTGATGACAACGCCGTACACACCGAGGGACACGGCCATCTTTCCACAAGTCTCTCGACTGTTCATCTACGTGTACACATACGATGTATACATTCGTATTCAAGAATTTGTTTCGATGAAACTCTAGGAAAGCAGCTTTTCTCAAATATAATATAATTGTAACAACATACATACGTATGTACAAACTTACATAATTACACACATACATACATACATGCATACATGCATGCATGCATGCATACCTACATACATACATACATACATACATACATACATACATATATTGTATGCATACATACATACATGCATACATACATACATACATACATACATACATACATACATACATACTCACATGCATACGTACATACATAATTACATACATAATTACATACATACATATATACATACATACATACATACATACATACATACATACATACATACATACATGCATACATGCATGCATGCAGACATACATACATACATACATACATACATACATATATACACGCATACGCGCATACACACATACACACATACACACATACACACATACACACATACATACATACATACATTCATTCATACAAACATACAGACATACATATATACATACGTGCGTACATACATGCATGCATGCATGCATGCATGCATTCATACATACATACATACATACACACCCACACACACACACACATACATACATACATACATACATAAATACATTCATTCATACAAACATACAGACATACATATATACATACGTGCGTACATACATGTATGCATGCATGCATGCATACATGCATACATACATACATACATACATACATACATACACACACATACATACATACATACATACATACATACATACATTTATGTTATATTACAAATACATCACCCTTAAGAAATGAACCCATGCCAGTAGGAAACATCTTCAACAATGCTTAACGTGTTTAAATTGTTCTAATAATAATAAATATGCCGTAGCATTTTCTCACACCGTGACTCACTTACCAGCAGATGTGGGAACGTTGATTTTTCCTTTATGGTCTCATCCATGTTGACAACGCAGGAAGTATTGCTGAAACCGTTAAATAATTCAGTAAATATATTATATCTTAGTAGTTAGATAATATCAACTTCCCGTGAATGTACGTATGGCAAGTTTGTTTCATCGTGACCAATATTTAGCTGTAACAGAGCGTATGCGCGAGTGTGTGTTTGTTTGTATGTGTATTTTTGCGTGCGCGCGAGCGTGCGTGCGTGCGTTCATTTATGCAAGCCTGCCTGCGTGTGTATGTTTATGCCTATGTGCGCGAGAGTATATATGATTCCTCACAGACGCTAAGCAACTTTGTAACTCAACTTCGTACATATATATATATAACGCCAGCTGATGATGTCATGGTTGTATGACAGTTTTGTTAACAAGTCATCATCTTTTATATAAATTGTTAGCGGACTAGGGATAGTAAAAGCCGAGTAGACACTGTGGTTAAAAACGTAATAGGTGACCGCACATGAAATGTCCTTCTACTACCACATAGAGACCAACGAAACACGTTTAAGAATGACGGTTGCTTACCTCCGTGTGGCCAGTTGAATTCACTTTCTTCTTGTTGTAGGGAATGGCGTGATGTGTGTGGCGCACGTTAACACCGTACGCTTTATAGCAACCAGGCCACCATACTGCCAGATACTTTGTATTCTTCGGCCACTAATTAATGCATCTGTTTACCACTTTTCCGACTTGCGTCACCAAAGACCATCTTATAGTACCAGGCACTAGCATTCACAGATAACGATATCCTCAACTTAACTGCTAGCTGCTTGATACCTTATTTTCAATTATTCATATGCCGTAAATATACCCTCTTGTTGTAGGGAATGCCGTGATATGCGTGGCGCACCCTAACACCGCATGCTTTATGACAACCAAGCCACCATACTGCCATAATTTTTTGTTCATAAGCCATTCATTTATGCTTCCGTTTTTATTCCGCCATGCGTCACCAAACACCATCTCATAGTTATAGTACCAGGTGCTGACAGGTCACGCTGACCTCAAGTATAGTGCTAGCCGCTTGACACATTATTTTCAACGATCATCTGACCATGTGTCGTAAACATACCCTCTTGTTGGAAGAAATGCCGTCGTGGCATACGGCTAACACCGCAGGCTTTATGGCAACCACAATACTGCCAGAAAGTTTGTGTTCTTCATCCACTAATTTCACGCTCGAAATTTATCAAGCAAAAACAATTTTGTTCGGTGTATACTGACGATGTCTTCAAACCACGTATACACACACCCTTCAACGCCTCCTCTGACGTAACTATTGCATTTGCAGTTATTCAACTAAAATAATATTGGTTAACGAGGCAGAGGTAAAAACCCGACGCATAGGTAAAACAGAACTTATATAGCACGTCCACCCACTGCGCAGTAGTCGTAGACAACAACATGAAAGCAAGGCACCCGCAATGATGAATGAGAGACGTTATTAACACGCACACTCGAAATTTCTCAAGCAAAAACTATTTTGTTCGGTGTGTACTGGTGAATTCTCCAATCCACGTATACACAGACCCTTCAACGCCTCCGCTAACTTAACTATTGCACTTGCTGGTCGCTTTCACCATTCCATCGGACTCAAAAATAAATCATATTACATAGGAGTTGGTGTTACAACCGATAATGTAATAATCGCCCGTTAATGTAATAACTACCCGATAATGTAATAAAATCAACCGATAATGTAATAACCGCCCGTTAATGTAATAAAATCAACCGATAATGTAATAAACTTGCTACCCGATAATGTAATAATTTTCGCCCGTTAATGTAATAAACTCCTCTTGCCTGATAATGTAATAACTTTCGCCCGTTAGTGTAATAACGTACATATTTCACGTAGGACTTAGTCGTTTTCGTGGATTTCATGTTGATTTCTTGCACTTAGTCCATTTTTCTGTCGCATATTTCGCAATACTGCCATGTTTACTAATGGGTAGTAGTAATCTTTTTAAATTAAATTCAATATGTTGATTCCAAACCTGAAATTAGATTCGTCGCAGCAGGTCATATTGTTGGATTATACATTTTCGCACCACGTTATACATTCTCGCACCATTTACGAATGACGGTTTCCCTTTCCATGCTATAATGTTAGGGTATCTAATGCCGCAGGCTTGATGTTTGCCTGTTCAATGCTATTTTGAAAGCCAGATTAAGAAATGGTTGATTAAAGAATGTTTTATTATGTAATTTTATTATGTAGATTTATGTATATATACACATTTATATATATACATATATATAATATATATATATACATATATATATATTTATATATATATATATATACATTACCAAAAGACACCGCCTCTCTGCCTGTGGAATAAATTTGCATGTATCGCCTGATATTGTGCATGTGATATAATGGGTCCATGCGGATGGTTCGTAGAGTTATACATTTTTATATAAGACTACAATGAACAAGCTAACAGCCCCACAAATAACGATGGAAAGTAGTATGTCAAGCATAGCATACCGGGATAGAAAGGAAACATATTGGTAACACACCTCTGGTCAGTCTCAATTAGTAATAGTAACGTGAGGAACAATTGAGAGGTAAACCGGCGAAACCATGGAATACCGAATTATTCGGCAAAGGATAGCGCAAACAAATGTAAAATGTAACCGAGTATTGCAAAATATATTTGTTTGCATTGTGGATGGACTGCCGAGTTATTTAATGTAACTCTGTCTGCCTGTGCCATATCGCTCACTTTGATTTCGTCACAGTTATTCTTGGCACAGTTTGGTTAAATTAGGTTTCGCGCTATGTAAATGAGGGGATATCTATCTAGGACACTTTGTGCATAGCATAAAACGGTGTTATTGCGGAAGAGTGCTTTTTGTCCCCAAGCAAGGCTGGATAATTCGGCTATTGTATGTAAATATATATTTATATATGTGTTTATATATGTCAATAACATAATATAGTATGTCATCATCTTTATATTATGAAGTGCTATGTATTTGATATATTATTGGCACTATCAATAATACCGTTACCTATGATATTACTGGAGGAGTAAATGTTACTGGCTGTTTTAGAAACCAAGTATTTAGTTTTGGCTAAGTTAACAGGCACAGTGTTAAGTTTTATAGTCATTCATTAACTATTCCTAGTTCTGTATTTAACGCATCGTCTACGTTTCGATATTGTTCATTACGTTGCAAATGAATCAAGAGTACCTAACCGTACAGAAACTAATTTGTTCACTGGCCTTGGCAAAGTCAATAATGTATATAATAAACAACAGTGGGCCTAACATCGAGCTTTGAGGTACGCCGGTTGAACTATCATGTATTTCAGATTTTTCGTTCTCTACTTCAACATACCTCTTTTTGTTAGTTAAATAATTTCTAATTAAACTTAATACTACTCCACTAACGCCATACTATGTTGTCTAGTAATATCCTATAACCCAAAGTAGCAAAGGCTTTTGAAAAGTCCAGCTATTATTTGTGGGAATTCCATGTCTATCCATTTGTTATTACTATCACATCAATGAATTTAAGGCCAGCGAATTCAGTGCTATTTGGGATGCTAGATTTTACATCCTAGACGCATGGAAACGTACACATAATAGCGTTTATTATGGTCTAGTTACCACTTTTTTATGTGATGTATAATATGTATCCAAAAATGCACAGTAACGTATATGCAATTCTAGCCAATATTGTGTTTATGTACCGCATCATATTTAGATTATAAATTTATTTGGGAATAACCCATCTCTAAATAGTGTTACTAATTATATAGAGTTTGTGTATGCACAGCATCTAGATACTGTGCACACATATTTTGATATGGTATTTATAAATTCACCATATATAATATATATATATATATATATATATATATATATATATATATATATATATATATATATATATATATATATATATATATATATATATATATATATATACATATATATATATATATATATTCGTTGTGTCCAACGGGACGTGTGCGTTTCAGTAACATATTGCCTTTAACCTGGTTGTTTATTTCCGAATCAGTTCGTTTGATATTTTTGTGTCGAAGCAAGCGATAGTATAGAACGGTGAAAGATTTGATAGACATAATTTTTGAATTCAAGTTGCATCGTTCAGGGGATATACATCGTGTAATATTTGAGAGAGTTTCCTTTTAGCGTCATATTATTCAAATTAGACAACTGTCCTACGGCCAATCAATTTGCTTGCTAAATGGGGCTATGTTCACAATGCGTGCGAACTTTATTTGTATTGGTCATATTGCCGTGCCATGTAAATCAGAATTTAGATATCGAAATGTTTTCTATAAAATCTCAGTAGATAAGATAAATGAAATTGCTGACTGACGTATGTCAAAGCTTTGATCTAATAAAGCAGGGCAGACAGGGGATAGTTGTCATACTTTTTCGAATTTTCCCTATTTTATTCTTTATAATAAATGTTACCTTGAGCATTATTGTTATTAAGATTAATTGCAATCTATAATTCATGTACGAATATTAATATCGATGTACCCTTATTAAAAATAGTATATTTTTTTTATTCAAAAAGGTTCTCTTTTGTGAGTCTACCCGACACCCTGTTTGGTTGTCTCACACAATGTGGGTGTGTTTGTCGCAAAATGTTATAAGCTAAGCAAATTTGTTATTAAGTAGCTAAACGCTATATAAACAAGTGTCACGTTAAGCGTAATTAATCAATTTTACTCCCACGCTACGTCAAAAAAATGTTTGTTGGAATCGTAGACCATTTCAGGACGACATATTTGGACATGAATAGGATAGGTACCCATTGTATGAATCTAACCAAAACGGTTTATAAAATACTGATCATAACGTAAGTATTCTATATTACAATTTAGTCAAGCACAACTAAAATTATAATAACGTATATATATATACTTTACTTTACATACACAAAACGAAAGACGTCGCAAGCGCTTCAATATTCAGTTGCGGAAACAAAAATTACAAATGGGGATTCATATTTACTAAACGATCATTGCAGTGTTCTCGCTTTCTAGGAGTTGCACTACTTGCTTTGTGACAACCAATCCGTGTGATAACCAACCCCGGGTTCACTTATCCAGGTACTTGAAGCTAACGAGTATTCCTACTTAACTGACAAGTTAGAAATCAGTTTGCTAGCAATACTAAGAAAGTGATATTTCGTTCGTATAAATCGAGAAAAAAACTAGAGAAATAACTCATCCTTACGAAGCTCCGGAATGATTCCGTCCGATAGCACGGGTCTTTTCACAGACAGGCGATAAGTCCTACATAGACAAACACATAGAAACTGCCTACTCCATAGAAGATTTACATCAACATTCAATATGAACGACCAATTTGCAAGACTCGTTACGCCATTTTACTCATCTTCGAATGGAAATTGTTCTTCTCTTTGTTTCTTTCGTGTAACTTGCTCTCTTTCCTACATCGCTGACGTGAAGATACCTTAGGTATGGAGTAGCTCGCCAATACTGGTATTGCCCGCCAACATCTTTATATACTCATGTTTTCCCGCCTCCCAAGACCACGACCACGTGTTCCCGTTCCCGCGGTCTTTTTTGGTGTCTTTCCATTATCACGTCTGCGTGCCGAAAGCGTTCCCACATTTTTCTGCGTACTCTACGTCCACTCTTTATGGTAGACTCATTTTCGGCATTGTTAAGATAGAACGGACGTTGGGGTACACTACCATAAAGCGCGGACTTGTGGGTACAAGGGTATTACTCGGACGCCATAGTAGGCTACTCATCGCAAAATGGGAATTCTTCTCCTCACTGCTAGTTTCTCTTTTCATATACCAAGACATAAACTTTATATATATATCTATATATATACACACACACATATATATATGCATAAGTAAATACCCGGACAGACAAATACATTCGGGTAATTGAAATGACAAAGGTCATAGAAGTGATATCTTGTGCAGTTTGGCCATTTGGCCTATTTAATCTATTTTTCATCTATTATATATATATATATATATATATATATATATTCTCGATCCAATTATATGTGCACATATATTTGGCTTATTTCGTCTACTTTTCATCTATTATATACATATATATATAATATATATATATAATAGATGAAAAATAGACGAAATAGTCCAAATATGTGTGTGCATATATAATTTGATCGAGAATACATCATACGAGAATATGTGGACACGAAAGTGTCAACAAACTACGTAATAAAACCTTAATAAAACATTCTTTAATCAACCATTTCTTAACCTGGCTTTCAAACTAGCATCGAACCGGCGAACACCAAGCCTGCGGCATTAGATACCCTAATATTATAGCAAACCGTCATTCGTAAATGGTGCGAGAATGTATAACGTGGTGCGAAAATGTATAACACAAAATCCTGACCTGACAAATCTAACTTCAGGTTTGGAATCAACATATTGGATTTAATCTAAAAAGATTACTACTACCCATTAGTAAACATGGCAGTATTGCGAAATAGGCGACAGAACAAATGGACTAAGTGCAAGAAATCAACATGAAATCCACGAAAACGACTAAGTCATACGTGAAATATGTACGTTATTACATTAACGGGCGAAAGTTATTACATTATCAGGCAAGAGGAGTTTATTACATTAACGGGCGAAAATTATTACATTATCGGGTAGCAAGTTTATTACATTATCGGTTGATTTTATTACATTAACGGGCGGTTATTACATTATCGGTTGATTTTATTACATTATCGGGTAGTTATTACATTAACGGGCGATTATTACATTATCGGTTGTAACAGTTGGGATCGTAAGCCGATCTATAGATGAAGCGCCAAGGTGAAAGTTATACAAGTTTTATTGCTGAAAATTCAAAACGATAACGCGTTGACCAGGTATCCTTCTTTCCACCCTGAATGTCCCAGCGTAGCAATGTGTACTGCCGGAACGAATCACCTGTAGACCGGTGTATCGCGATACACCTGTAGACCGGTGTATCGCGATACACACCGCACGGTACACGGTACACGGTACAAAATATGCAACATCCGAATCGCGATCAGCTGTGATACACAATATAAGGGAATCAAAAACAGTATTCACACCACCTTCGTGGAGCAATAAACGCAAACCACAATATTGTCTGTGCATCGCCAACATATCGAGTTGTAACCTGTAGAACGTGTAGTTTATCTAGAATGTTGTCAGTCAGTAAACTATATAAAAATAACGGTATGACATATTTCTGTCAGGTGTCGTGATAGACGAAGACCTGTTTGATCTCGCTATCCATCACGGTCCTTATACAATTGTTTTTGTAACAGCGCCTTCGATCAGTGTAATGCGCTCTCTCAATTATTTTAGTATTGATGATTATTATTTATTGTTATTTTTATTATTATAGTTACGTACGATGATAGAGTATCGTACACTGGCGTGAGTGCGTGAGGGAATGGTTGAGTGAGTTGGTGAGTGGGTGAGTGGGTGAGTGAGTGGGTGAGTGGGTGATTGGGTCAGTGGGTCAGTGGGTGAGTGAATGGGTGAGTAAATGGGTGAGTGAATGGGTGAGTGAGTGAGTGAGTGAGTGAGTGAGTGAGTGAGTGAGTGAGTGAGTGAGTGAGTGAGTGAGTGAGTGAGTGAGTGAGTGAGTGAGTGAGTGAGTGAGGAAGTGCGATAGTTAGTAAATTATTGAATATGTGAGAGTGCGTCTTCGCGCGTTTATTCCTACACAAATACCCCTTTGTACAAATATGTTCTGCTGTTAAATGAACCAACGTGGAGTTAACAACATTTCTGAAGTTTGAAAATTGCAGTAGGAGGATTTGATATGTACCGTGGAATGTTCGCGCATGTAATTGACAGCAAGTGCTTTAGAAACGGGATTCCCTGCTCGAGAGCCTAATGCTGCCAGCATATGTACAGCATCGTGAGGCTCTTGGTGTGCGTGATGTGTCCATCAAGGATGAGCAAGACATGACGATCGGCGGTTGGGGTTTTGGATTTTACGAAGTGATGGAACCATTCCAGAAAGAGCCTTGTGAAAAGCAGAGATCGTTCCTGGGGGTGCGCCGTTCATAAGCTCCGCCGTCACACGCACGCGTGGAACAATGATCAATGGTGGAACGTACTGTCTGGCGGCACCCATGCACAGCTCCACCGTGATTCTGGTTCCCCTCTCACCTGAAGTGAGACAGCCGATGTGTCGCTTCCCCTTCAGGCTCATCACCTTATTTGGTTTCGTCTGCACAGTTGTCACATCAGTCTCGTCGCAGTTGTATATTCGAAACGATGGATACGGATGTTTATCAACTAGTTCTTCCAACAAGGCAAATAATATATTTACGTTTGGACCTTAAGTGGCCTCGCGAGTTCTTAGTGCTAACGAAGTATGTAGTTCCCGAAATATCTCCCATTGTCCTTGTACATTAATCATCCCTCACTCTCACGACAAAATCATTATACGCTGAAACACTCATAAACTAATACTACATCGTCACGACATTGACAAATGACAAAGAAATGGTAAATCAGCTCTGGTTATATTGCGTTCGATTCTGCATTTGTAAAGCATTAGTATGTTAGTATGTCGTCCGGAGTTACTAAGTAATCCGCCGTGCGTCACCAAAGACCATCGTGTAGCACCAGGTGTTTGCAGTCACAAATAGCGCTGTCCTCAAATATACTGCTTACCGCTTGACAGTTTAATTTCAACGGTCGTCCGAAGACGTGCCGTAAACATGCCCGATTGGTGTCTTTGTTACGCCTGACTGAGAAGTAGTTTTAATTGTTCAACTAACATAATATTGGTTAACGACGCAGAGGCAAAAACAGAATTTACAGTAAATTCTCCCAGTGCGCAGTAGTCGTAAACAACATCATGAAAGCAAGGCAACCGCAATGATGAATGACAGACGTTATTTACACGCACACTCGAAATGTATCAAGCAAAAACTATTTTGTTCGCTGTATGCTGGCTATGTCTCCAATCCACGTATCCCTTCAACGCCTCCGCTAAGTTAACCATTGGACTTGCTCGTCGCTTTCACCCTACCATCGGACACAAAAATAAATCATCTTACTTAGGAGTTGGGAGCTGATCATTCGTAAGCCGATCGTTAAATGAAGCGCCAAGGTGAAAGTTATAGAAGTATCATAGCTAAGCATTCAACCAGATATCCTTCTTTCTACCCTGAATGTCCCAGCATAGCAATGTGTACTGCCGGAACGATACACATGTAGACCGGTGTATCGCGATACACACCGCACGGTACACGGTACAAAATATACAACATCCGAATCGCGATAAGCTGTGCACCACCTAAGTGAAGCAATAAACGCAAACCATAATTGTTTGTGCACCGACAACATATCGAGTTATAACATGTAGAACGTGTAATTTATCTAGAATGTTATCATAACATAAAACAACGGTATGACATATTTCAGTCAGCAGTCGTGATAGACAAATACCTATTTGATCTCGCTACCCATCTCGATCCCGATACAATCTTTTTTGAACATCGCCTTCGAGCAGGGTAACTTGTCGTTATGCGCTGTCAAATTATTTAATTATTGATCATTATTATTGATTGTTATTGTCATTACTATAGCTAATTATGAATATAGAGTATCGTACACAGGAGTGAGTTATTGACTGAGCGGGTGTGCGTGTGCGTGTGCGTGTGCGTGTGCGTGTGCGTGTGCGTGTGCGTGTGCGTGTGCGTGTGCCTGTGCGCGTGCGCGTGAGCGAGTGAGCGAGTGAGCGAGTGAGTGAGTGAGGATGAGCGATAATTAGTTAGTGAGCGAATATGTGAGAGTGTGTCGTCGCCCGTTTATTCGTACACAAACACCCCTCTGTACAAATATGTTTTGCTGTTAACTGAAGCAATGTGGAGTTAACGAAACTGCTGAAGTTTGAAAATTGTAGTAAGAGGATTCGCTATGTACCGTAGATTGACTTGGAGCAACGTGGAATGAACCAAATTGATCGCGCATGTAATTGACAGCAAGAGATTTGGAAACGGGATTCCCTGCTCGAGAGTCTACTGCTACCAGCGTTGCGTCACACTCGCCTACACTGAACGTTTTGTTTGGCACACAAACTACAAACATTGCGAAATGTGTGCTTGCGTTCGTTTTTATAACTTTCACCTCGGTTTTAACATTATCATCCAACGTGTTGTTGTTTGTATGTGTTTCGTTTTTCTCTGCTTGCGCTTGATCGCTCATACCTCTAGTAAAAAAAGACAGCGGCTATGCGACCACTGTGCCGGCACACACATTTCGACGGCTGCTGTCACGTGAGGGTGGCTAGTATAATGATAATTATAATAAAGCGTTTATATAGAGCCGTAAATCCAGGTTACTCTGTTCGAAGGCGCTGTTACAAAATGTATAAATAGCACTACCCAATTTAACATTATTAAAACATGGCAACAAATGTCCAATTAAATTATCATTAACAAATAAAGTATATATATTTTAAGACAACTGTAAATTATAAATAATAATACGGCACAGGATAAAAAGTAAATTATAAATAAATAATTAATAAAAACATGAAAAGTTAAATCGAGCGACAACATTTAATTAAAGCCAGTGTTTCTGAATAAAAGGCTCGTTTGAATAAATGAGTCTTCAGAAGTGTTTTCAACTGCCGCAAGGAGTCGCACTGGTGCATATCGTGTGGAAGATCGTTTCATAGACGCAGAGCAGCGACGGAGAAGGCTCCGTTACCGGCCTGACGGAGACGTGCCCTAGACACACTCACTAGAGAATCCGATGATGAATGCAACGTCCTGCTGGGCTGGTAGCACTAGAGTAGATCTGTCATGTAGCCTCGGTTACCCAGGCTCCGTGAGGTGGCAGCACATTAAGCCCCTCACACCCGCTTGGGGAAACAATGGGTCTGCATTTTCGATCCGCCAGGGCGGCCTTGCCCCAGATTAGGGTAGACACGCTAATTGGCTCTCAGGCTACCTATGAAACAAAAATAAAAAACGATATACTTTTACAAGATAATGATATCCTATGAAAAATATTCAACATTGAACTTATATTAACACAAAAGTAAGTAAAAATTCAAATTTACAGTTGTTTATAAAATAAAAATTACGGCAGGATTAACCAGTATCCGTGAGGTGGCAGCATTGTCTAGCCTCACACGGACAGCATACAAATTAAATAAGGATACCTTTTTATCAAATAATGCTGCATTATAAAAACTATTCCAAATTAAACTTACATTAACACAAAATAAATAGAAATACAAATTCGCAGTTGTTTATAAAAATATAAATTACGGCAGTGTCCGTGAGATGGCAGCATTGTATAGATCACACGGATAATAATAAAATGCCGGCTAAGTAACAAGACTGTCTTCTCGGCGTAGTTCCGCAGCCGACCGACAGTCGGGTAAGCGAGACTATCTGTCATGTAGCTCGGCCTATGCAGATGTACCAGTGTGCTCGCTCGTCATGTCGACAGTGTCGTCTTGTTTCAGCATCGACTGGTCTTGCATCAGCGAGGCAAGTTCGTGTGTGCCGTCATTCTATAAGAATGCATTAACCAGTGTATGACGACGTCGTTAAATACTGGTTAATAATAATATTTAATATTTACCAAGCGCAATATCCAACACACAGTCGGTTTTTTAAGTACCATCAGCCAAACATTAAGTACAACCGTATCTGGTTCAGAAACGACAGATAACAGATGATTTAGTGAAACACGTAAGACAGGTATAGGAAATCGCTAGGGGAGACCGGGGCTAGTTGTAACAGGGGTAAGTTGTAACAGAGGGCTTGCAGACAAAACTACTAATGCAAATTTTTATGCAAGAAGACAGCATGTTCATCAATAGATTTGAGCATGTCATGTGTAATATCACACGAATCCGTCGACACGCCATTAATTTAGGCCGTTTTTAAATAAAACACGTACTATTCTGATTTGTTTCAATATTTACAAGTTAAGTCTATTTGTGTCCATAATTCATATTTTCTGCTTTTTCATTGATGGATATATTTACGAGTATATTAGTGTAACTCTGACATAAACCTTTAAACAGGATTTGAAGAATATTTTATGCAATATCGTGTTTTATGAAAAAATCGGGTCGGGGCAAGTTGTAACATTCATCTCGGGGCAAGTTGTAACACCGTTTAGGCCGGGAGCCAGGTCCAGGTCTCAGGATTATTTCTGCTATGTTTTTTTTCACTGCCATTTCCTGTTAACGTATACCATGGGCCATCACAAGTTTGTAATGGCCACTCCCAACTCGGGGCCTTTTGCCCTCAGGGGGCCAAAACCCCCTTTTCGGGCCTAAACTTAGGTATATTCAAATATTGTGTCACTGTGACGTCAGAAATAGACATAGAAAAACCGTATTTGGCAGAAAGCATCATTAGATAGTAGGGAAGGCTACCATATATGATTTAGGGGTTTTCCACAAAGCAATTCCATAATTTGAGCCATTGCGTCCCATAAATGATGAAACATCGTCCTCCGCCTGACACGTTCATGTCACAAATTAATATTTACAAGCCTTTCGAAATGAACAACATGGACTCTTTTCCAAATAGAAAACTTCCCAAGGCCATAAGCTTCTACTTGGTACCACGATGACATCTCTATCGTGAAAATTGTGCCCACTGTGGGTGAAAAGCCTAACGTGCCTCCTAAATGACTGATATTTCAGTTATCGGATTTCGGGTCTTCTAATGTGCTACCATCTTTAATTTTTTGACAATAACGTTGATCTTTAAGCTGATTTCATGTTTATCAGGGTTGTTCAAGTTTACTGTGCATATCTGAATTCTATATAAGGTCAAAGTCAACGATAAAGGTTCAAGGTCAATTGATTGTACCCCCGCGCATGGACTGTGTGGGCGCAGAAATCAAGCTATGCTTAACCATGTGGCATGTAGTACCTCGTTCTGAAGCCCTGCACATCTAAATGTCGATTCTAGATTTTGTCTCGTCATACAATCAAGCAGGATACCCTGGTCGTAAAGGCCCCTGAATGTAATACTGCCCCCCCCCCCCCCCCGCTATATCTGCCAAATTAGCGACCACGGAATTACGCTAAATAGTTAAAGTGCTACAGTGATTAGCAATTCTGATGTGGTGAAGAGGCAACCCGAGGGAGCAGTTTTCTATAGTGATTGGGACAATTTCGATCAGTTGGTTTCAGATGTGTATGTAGCATGGTCCGTTCAGTGAGAAATGGAGAACTGGCAGAAACTGGGCGCTTCTGGCTCGAATACTTGGATTGCATCTGGCTCGTCTTGTCTTTGAACAACGCAATCAAAACGAATGACTACGACAGGTACAGAATTATGCTTGATTTCTCACATATTACGGCCACTTTCTAGAACACATTGAGAAAACGCATCCTGGTTCAGAGAAACTGCTGCATCAGTGTTGCCAGATCGCACTATCCGCTGCCACACTGATAAAACAATAGAAGAGACAGCTATGAAGTGGCTCAAGTCTATATCAGGTTCTGGTACATATTCTGCTGGAATCAGCGGTATCACCAGTAATTATGCAGCGAGTCAACGTCACGTTTTGACTGTGCATGCCAAGGGAGAAAATGCTCGAAAACAGACAGGCCGCTAGAGCAGCGCGAGCTACAGGATGCAGTAGTAAGCGAAAACTGCCACTCACGAAAGGCAAAGGCAAAGCTCTCGTCAAGAAAACAAAATCAGTGGAATGGTTCTGCTTAGTATGTGACGAGAATTACGCCGACAGCAGGTCGCATGAACAGTGGATCCAGTGTCATATGTGCCTCAGATGGGCACACACTGAAAGCACCACAGGCGACGACACATATATGTGTCACTTGTGCGACTCTGACAGCGAGTAGGCCTTATTCGTCAGGTTCCTGTCGTTGCCGATCTGATGATATATGTCATACTAGTCTTGTTTTTAATTTCGATTTTCATCTTTCTTTTTAATTTTATTGTGGAAAGGAATACCTAACGAGTGTGCATAATTGCCCATTGCATTCACAATATACGTTATATCAGATACTTAGATAAAACATGCGACTAATTACCGGGCCTACTGTG
Source organism: Oasisia sp. SBJ-2009 (assembly GCA_964017155.1). Lineage (NCBI taxonomy): Eukaryota > Metazoa > Annelida > Polychaeta > Sabellida > Siboglinidae > Oasisia > Oasisia sp. SBJ-2009. Next base: position 47,071,140 of record OZ024858.1, on the reverse strand, counting down.
GTTTGGCAATTATTAATAACCATCACATGTTTGTAATCGAAATGATTGTTATTGCAATTTCTGGTAATAAAACTATGTTTTGTTTGGTCAAGTCTCAAATAATGTATATAGCTTACAGAAAGCAGTAGCATCAATTTGTGTAATTTTATGTTGTGTTACAACTTACCCCAATGGTAAAACATACGTGTTTCAACTTACCCCGTACTCTGTTACAACTTGCCCCGTATCGGGGTAAGTTGTAACACTTTAGGACACCTCATAAAATACATCATACCGTAAATGTGAAATATCCCAGACAATTTATTATCTCCAATTAACTGCGGGAGATATGTAAGGAACTATTGGCATAAAAAAAGTTTCGATCGGTTACGAAACCCTCCCGCAATCCTGATATATGTTGTTTTTGTTACAACTAGCCCCGGTCTCCCCTACAATCAGATTCAGATGGCACGGGACCTCAGAAAATGTACTTGGGATATTGTACTTGGGATACTTGGGATAGTTGGGATAGAGGCGCATGACTACGGGACTACATGTTTGATCATACCACTTGAAATACTCATTGAAATAAATAACACCTGAGCTAACCAAAAACGACAATCGTGAGCGTATGTGTATTGTTAAAGTTAACAGCGATGCATTTCCCGCTGTGTAACCTTTAGTCCGAGACATGGCCGTAATTTGTTTGCAGGATCAGGCGTTTTGTTGGCGTGGCGTAAAAATATGGCGTACCCTATGCTTTCTCACTGAGTTGTGGCAATATCACAGTATTCAGTAGTAGTAGTATGTCTCGGTCCTATCGTGAGGCACTTGGAGCGGAGCGGTGGAATTCCACCGGTGGAACTCTTATGGATAGGTCGTGTATTAGTGTCGCCCTCTTACGGACAATTCACGAACTAATACCGTGAAACGCTGAAAAAGTTGGTGCATCAGTTTGGTAAAATATGAAAAAACTTGACAAAGTTATGGTGTTGAAACAGAAACATATTCCATTTTACTACAAGTTACAAGAATAAGTTAGTTAAATTAGTAAAAACACTACCCGTGTAACACAATGAAACGGTGAAACGTTACGAAATGGAACGAGGTTAGCAAACCGACTTAGCAGAATATGAGAAACTTGTCAAAGTTATAGCATGTAAACACTAAAAATACGTGAAAATGACAAAGTCATCGCGGTGATGTGTTGAAAAATTGTGAAATGGTACAAAAATCGGCACACCGAGTTAGTAAAATATGAAATAACTTGACAGAGTTATGACGTATAATAGAAAAATATTCTATTTACTACAAATTACAAAACTAACTTAGTTAATTTTTTTAAAACACCACATGTCTAACGCAATGACACGGTGAAACGTTACGAAATGCTATGTAGATAGCACACAGACTCAGGCAAATAAGAAAACTTGTCAAGGTTATCGCGATGAAACTTTAAATGGAACCAGTTTTAACGTTATAACTATGGTCGAAGGTCTAATTTTACAAGAAATTGTGTTATGGTGCTGGTCTGCCCCGCCATTTTTACGGAAGTTGTGTTTTGCACGTGGTAGGAAACGTCATTAACAACATGATAAAGAACCAGCAATACGGTTTGTACATTTATTCTAGTAAAACACAATAATACATTTAGAATGTACCACCAACGCAGACACGCCTTGGTCAACATGCTTGTGTTAGGTTATTCTGGTTGGTTGGTTTTGCATTTTACTACTAAACTTGTTGTATATTCGGAGAGCTCATAATCTTAGCATTCTGACCATGTACGGAAATATGGCGATCGACCGAGGGAGAATTCAGATATGGGCATTGAAAAATTAAAATGTCATGCGTTTGTTTTTGCTCCTTGTCCTAACACGAAATTAAGTCCTGTACTTAAAGTGTCATTTATTGATATTTACAATTAACGTTTTGATAAAAGGTGTGGTGGTATGAAAAGATGAACTATTTTTACTGTAGATAGTATCAAAATCTCGAATTCCTCCACATCAACCCGCATTTATTAATTGGGTCGTGCAGCGTAATTGGAATCTGCGACATCCAACTGATTTCGTCGGAATGCCTCACATATATTAAATAACATGTACAGTTTACGTGACCCCATGCGGAAAACGTTAACCAGGATTCGGTATACGGAAACGCTGTTGTATATTCTAAACATTTACATTGCATATATATTAAATAACATGTGCTGTTTACGCGACCCGATGCGGAAAACGTTAACCAGCATTGGGCATATGAAAACACTGATATACATTTTGCAAACCCATTCAGAATTAGGGCGCTGAAGTACCACCCAACTTAAAATATCTTGTGGGTCAAAAGAATCTAAACAAAATTGAAAATCAGATCCATTATTAACTAAATGGACGCATCCTGAAACCTACCGGAATTTATTTTGGAAAAATGAAAATAACGAAGTTCACCTGAAATTTTATTGCGTAGTATAAAACCAAAACTTAAATTAATTTTGAATGCTCACATCTATTTTTGTATTTATAAACTCACAAAATTGGGTCGAGATTTTTATTGTAATTAAGAACATACACGAACACAAGCATGTATGTATGTATGTATGTATGTATGTATGTATGTATGTATGTATGTATGTATGTATGTATGTAAGCAAACACGCACGCACGCATCGAGTCAGCAATGCGGACATTGCATACAACTCTTGACAAATGTCATCAACGCAGACATTGCATGCAACTGTTAACAAAGTGAAATACACGGCAGTCATTGTTGACGAGGTCATTCCCGCAATAAACACACGACACAGTATTGTCCACACACGTTAGACAGCGGGCTCTGAAGTGTTTTGTCGTTGAAATTCCAAGTCGCACAGTTGCTCTGTAGAAAATACACGAATTCCGTTTGTCGAGGTGGCAAGCCGTAAGAGTCGAAATATTCTCCACGCCCGTCATTAGTGAAAAACATGCAGATCCAGTGTTGTCCAGGTTTATCACTCGAATGAGTGTTGCACACGAATGCCGCCGGATAACTAGCGATACCGGTCTTAGGTAGACAACTATGCTATTGGTGTACGAGTCCGCCGCAACTAGTACTGTCCAAAAATCGTGTGTCTTATTTTTTAAATGACGTCGAAATGGCGTTAGGGGTTATGTAGCGTCCCCTCGCGGATAGGTGACGAATTATACACTAGGAGAAAGAACAGGTGGAGTCATCTGCCGGATACGTATTCGGCTAATCGATCACGTGACTTAATATTGTACTGTATGACTCCGCTGTTTTTTTCATCCAACTCGACACAAAGTTGCAATAAAACGGTGCGTTTATACCAGAAATAGCATTCTTGTAAATATGTTTCGTAATGCCAGCTTGCATATTTGTCGAGTTGTCATTGGTTGTAACGCGCCAACGTCATCCAAGCGCCCACTTATAAACGTATATAATCAAACCGGTTTCGAGGATTGTCATTCATTATCCTGCATCGAGATGGCAAACGTTATGCTGAACCACTCAGAGTACTGCTACTACAACCCGGTTGTCGGCATGCAAAATACGAGAGATGAGAGCGACGATGCAACCACCACCACCACCACCACCAGTCGTCCCATCGAGCGAGTGCCATCTTGATTCGGTACAGCGGCGGGTCGAGAGATTGTCAACGTCGAGCTCGACGTCGACCTCCACACCTTGGAGCAGAAGGCGGTAGACGACAACACGGCCTTCGTCGTTGGTGGACTCGTTATCGACAAGGTACGCACTGATGTTTCCTTCTACGTCGGATGTGCGTATTGCAAGAAGCGAATGATTGTCGACGACCACGGCAACCTTCGGTGTGAAAGACACGCATGCGTGAACGGCAACACTTACTTCCTCGTCGGAGTACGCTTCTTTGAGTCAGCCACGGGTCGTTCTGTATGGTTCACCTTATTTGACAAGTGCATGGCCAGTCTGTTAGACGTGGGTGCAAAAGACTTTTCTGTTATGCACGAAAGCATGCGGATGTCCAAGCTGAACACTTCGGTAGGCACACGTGTGTCTCTCATCATTAAGAAAAGTAAACGAAACGGCTACACCAACTACAACGTCACTCACCCAGAGGTTCTTCACTAGACTGCATGCGTCCGTGCTGTTTCAGGCCGAACTTCAAACCGGCGACGACGCATCGACTTGCGCGCGTTCCACGTCCCCTGGTTCAAGTTCGTCGAACTCTGCTACTGATGTCACAACGGAACCGTCCGACGGCACAACTACTTCTACTACTACTTCTGCGTGTAAGGCGAACATTACCGTCGACTATCCTGTTAACGAAATGAAGAAGACGCTTGCACGTCACATCGCATGCGGTGTCGCTGAGCTTTCGAAACTACGCTGCTACGGTTGCGAGATAGACCACCCTAGTCAACTCCAACACGATTGTCTCTTGCCTGATGACATTTTAATTGACATGCACTTTGACGAGGCTGTGGAGAAAGTTAACTCCACTGCAGTCATTGGGGACTGGTTGACCCTTTTACTCGAGGTAGAGCTTAGACAATCCGACGTGGCACCCGAACAGTTGAATGCCATCAAGAGTTGGTTGGGGGAGGAGTCTCCTTCAAAGCGATGGCGAAATAATGTTAAACGTATGGTACTTGCTGCGTTAGAAGATGAACTGTAAATAAATGCACGTGTTGTCAGAGCGTTGGAGACATAATGTTTAACGTTAGGTTAGTTAGCTGCTTTGAGAATCACCTGTAAATACATGTGTTGTGTTCTACTTTAATAAAAAATAATGTGCAAACCTTATTGGTTGGTTGTGTTCTCTCTCAGTATAAGTGTAAGTGTAAGTGTAAGTGTAAGTGTAAGTGTAAGTGTAAGTGTAAGTGTAAGTGTAAGTGTAAGTGTAAGTGTAAGTGTAAGTGTAAGTGTAAGTGTAAGTGTAAGTGTAAGTGTATGTGTAAGTGTAAGTGTAAGTATAAGTATAAGTACCGTCCACCCTAGTCCCATTGGTCAGTTGGTTAAAGTATGGACACGTGTATATACATTGTTGTATTAAGATTGTGAATAAAACATTGAAAACTCACAAAATGGTGTCGACAATTTTATTGTAATTAAGAAGATACACGAACACACACACACACAAGCATGAATGTATGTATGTATGTATGTATGCAAACACGCACGCACGCTTCGAGTCAGCAATACGAACATTGCATACAACTCTTGACAAATGTCATCAACGCAGACATTGCTTGCAACTGTTAACAAAGTCAAATACACGGCAGTCATTGTTGACGAGGTCATTCCCGAAACTGTTCACAATCGTCTTCGCGGGGATGCCTCGACTTCGGTGCAACAAATACACGACACAGTATTGTCCACACACGTTAGACAGCGGGCTCTGAAGTGTTTTGTCGTTGAAATTCCAAGTCGCACAGTTGCTCTGTAGAAAATACACGAATTCCCTTTGTCGAGGTGGCAAGCCGTAAGAGTCGAAATATTCTCCACACCCGTCATTAGTGAAAAACATGCAGATCCAGTGTTGTCCAGGTTTATCACTCGAATGAGTGTTGCACACGAATGCCGCCGGATAACTAGCGATACCGGTCTTAGGTAGACAGTATTTTGGTAGGGCACCGACAACGATACTTTTGGTGTACGAGTCCGCCGCAAAGAGGCGTTCTATTTGCTCCGTGTCCATGATGTGACCGTGTTTATCAGTAGTCGTAGACTACGTTTCTGTTTCTATCAATCTCCAAAACCGACTCGAATTCTCCGTAGACGATGACGTTGACCGTCTGCTCGAGTGGATCATCGAAATGCATTTCCACTCGCAGGTTGCCTTTATGTACCAAATTGAAATGGGGGCCGTCGCAACAATCCGGTGTAATATCAAAAGCAAACAGGGTGTACCCTTCCGCAAATTCCTGTCGCGTGATATCGTTTCCTTCGTCTTGAAACACCCTTCCCGTTCCAGCAAACAGGTTAAGGTAACTTCTTACATAGGTACCATCGGCACCGAATTTAGGCTGCAGAGGTTTTTTTGCCGGCACTTGTTGACCGTCAACGTACAATGCTAGAAAGTTCAATTTGTTGTGTTTGGCATGGAACGGATTCTTGGCGAACGTGCCGTTGTAGGCGTCGTTGTCTACACAACACAACACTACTCTCTTCGGTAGGACACCCAAATAAATGTTTTCGTGTGTGTGCGACATAGCACCTCGCGGTATGGAAAACACCTTGCAGTGTACCCTTCTCAAGGGGTACTTGGCGGTCCCCTTCTCGGTCGACATGTAGCCGCCCCATCATATCGACGATTCGACTACCGGCAACGTAACCCTTTCTCTTTAGGAGACCTTTGTTATCGTCGTTGGTGGCATCCATATGTCCAGCCGTGTCTTTGTACCATAGTTCGCTAGTCAACTGACTAGTTTTGGCTTCCGCCCCGTGGCTCAACAAGGTTTCTATGAATGCGCGATAAGCATAGGTGTTCGTGGAAGGTGTGACAAGGGTTCCATTCAAAGACACGTCGACTTGACTAAAGAGAGATTTGTTTACGGGACCGACCGTTGCATCTGGTGGGAGGTTACCTCCGTCTCCTCTGACCACACGTGCTTTCACAAACAGGTAAGTATTGGCCAAGTCCAGGTAATGGTCACCCGAACCAGGCAACAAGAACTCTATAGGTCCACCCGTACCTATCGACGCTACAGGTTGATGCTCGACCCATTGAGCATGTTCGATGCTTGTTTGAGTCGTCGGTAGACTAAACAGGTCCAATTCACTCTTGATTCCTTCACACGACAACTGATGGACGAAAGCCATGGTTGTCTAATTGCCGAATATATCGTCTGGATGCGTGTTCTGCCGTCTCCGTTTCCTAGCGACACTGACCAAACGACTCATAGGCTTGCGTTTTATAGTACGGTGCACTAGGCGAATACCCGGTGGTCCGTGGGTACTGCTTCCTAGCACCTTAGCAATCATGTCCTTCCCGGTCTCTTTGAGGCGTCTTTTCGCCGACGATTTAATGCTCTGTCCCGACAATACGTCGCCGGCCACACCCAAACCTGTTTTCAACGCTCCTTTTCCCATTGCCAGTGCTCCTCTCTTGATCAGCGGCATAGCGCTTCGAATAAGGCCACCGAACAAACTACCGAGTCCGTGACCTCGCTGCACTCTAGCTCCGACAAACACGGGCAATCCTTCAACCACTTGTCTGACGTAATAGTCCTCGGCGGCGCGATTGCGACTGTCGCGACTGTCGCGACTGTCGCGACTGTCGCGACTGTTGCGACTGTCGCGACTGTTGCGACTGTCGCGACTGTTGCGACTGTCGCGACTGTTGCGACTGTCGCGACTGTTGCGACTGTCGCGACTGTTGCGACTGTCGCGACTGTTGCGACTGTCGCGACTGTTGCGACTGTCGCGACTGTTGCGACTGTCGCGACTGTTGCGACTGTCGCGACTGTTGCGACTGTCGCGACTGTTGCGACTGTCGCGACTGTTGCGACTGTCGCGACTGTTGCGACTGTCGCGACTGTTGCGACTGTCGCGACTGTTGCGACTGTGACTCATGTTTCCAAAAACGATGGTTTGCGTCGTCGAAAATGAAGCGTCACTGTCACTCTACCACGTTCGAGTGGTACGCGACGCCCCGCGTCGTCTCTTATATCGACCTCGATCGTCGTGAATTCTTTGTGCAAGACGGGAATGTATTGCACATTGTCAAAGCTCTTGCACACCACAACTCCGTGTTTGCCTTCTATTGGTACAATTCTCAGCAGCGGCACAACGTTATGTCCAACGACACGTGATTCCACGACGTTAGTGTAGACGTAAAGCGAGTAAAAACCCTGCGCCATATCTACCACGGAATCACCCTCTCTTGCCGTTCTGATGAGAGAGTTATTGAACCCAAGTATGTTCGACATATCCATAGACAACATGATGCCCGGGTCTAAGTCTACAGTCACTTTTTGTGTGATTTTGCTGTAGCTCAGTATCACGTTCTTTTTGTCTGACGCCGCTTTCAATGATCTGTTGATTGCCGCTAGCACCCGCTCGGGCCTATCATAATAACCCACCTCGATGTTACCATTGTCAACGTCATAACTATCTCCCGAACCGTTCACTATTGCAAACCACGAATTCTCTTTTCTCACGTTGTACCAGGTATGAGGGTATTGAATCTCGACCAACCCACACTCCCACTGACCTGATAGACTTACACGTTGCGGCAAAGTCGTGATATAGTGGGTCAACGTGTTGTCGGGGTGCAAGTTAAACGACGCGTTGCTCGGTAGAGTGAGGTAGAAACCGTTTTCAGTCATACCGATCTCGTTTCATCGACGGGTTCGGCAACAGGTATCCAAGGCAACTGCTTAGTAACGCCGTCCACAGATTAGAGTTAGCGTCGGTCTTAGTCAGGTTGTAAATCCTGACCACTATCACAGTTTACAGCACGACGACTTGACAAAAGAAGACGATTTCCGCTTTGGGACACGAACTTCCAAACAACATCCAACGTTTGCTGGTACTTCCGGTATCTTCGACGGTGTCGTCGACCGTGTCTTCGAGTGGAACCACCACCACTGTCGTAACGTGCATAGCAACAATGGCCGTACGAGTGACGACCGTCACCCTTTATACGCTACCAATGACGACTTGTCCACCCAGCTGTTAAACGACTCGGGATAGCCTAACCATTTGATTAGGACCTGTGTCCTTCTCCCACGCTTGCGCTGCTGCAACATTTTCTCGATACGATACACTTTGTCCTTGGTTACTACCACTTTCTGGAGTTCTTGTTCGTAAAACGTACCCTCAATCCGCGAGCCTTGGTCGTCGATCAAGCGATAAACCGGTGGATCCGTACGATGCACAGACTTAACAATAAATATCTCGTCACTCCAGTTGGGTAAGTAACCTTTCTTGAATTGCCTCTTGGCTTTACTGATACGAACGCGATCGTCGACTTTTAAACCAGGTTCGATTGTGCTGGCTCTTTCGTTTCCGTACAATCGCTACCACACCTCTTCTTGGTTGACGACGTTCACCTCCACCGGTGACATACCGATACTTCGGTGATAACTGGTGTTGTACGAGTCCACGAGATGTTGTAGCACGTCTAGGTACCTCAACGTCTGATATTTCGTGAAATATCTCCACATTCGGGTCTTGAGAGTACGATTAAATCGTTCAACGATGCAAGCTTTGGTCTCTTCGTTGTGTGTTGTGAAATGACGGATGCCTTTTTCTTTCAAAACATCTTGCAATTGTCTATTCAGAAACTCTTTTCCTTTGTCCGTCTGCATTTTCTGTGGTCCATCGTTGTTCCTTAGCAGGCGACGAAATGCCGCCGTGAGTGAGGACGCCGACTTGTTTTTTAAAGGAACAGACCAGGCTTTTTTCGAGAGCACGTCAATGACGGTCAGAATGAAAGTGTGGCCGTCGTTATACCGTTTCAAACGCGACATGTCGACTAGATCGGCTTGCCATTGGTGATTTATTCCACCAACAACAACACGACGACGTCTGAAACGATATCTCACAGGTTTGTGAAGAGTGTACGTGTCTTGTTCCGACAACCATCGCTTCACCTCTTTCCCCGACGCCCCCAGGGCGGAGTGGGAAGCACGACGCCAACTATCGAATCCCCCATAGCTTCCGGTTTGCTTCGGGTCGTAGTAAATGCTATTTAAAATACGGCTATCTGAAAGTGTCTTGTTATCTACGCGACCAGCCATGACGTAATAACACCGTAGTGTAGTGCGCGATTGTTTAATACGGATCCCATCGCATGTGTTGCAAAGGGGTGGTGATGGTGGAGGAGACGCGAGATATGCGCGACGACGATGATGAAGGACGTCTACCACTGTTGCCCGCGATGGGAGTGGGAGTGGGGGTGGTTTCTTTTGAAGCACCGCCGGCGACGGAGGAAGTTGTCGTCTGTATGTAACTCCAACGTTCCGGGTTACCGACTAAATCCATAGATGCGTTCAGGTCTTTGAGACCTCGAGCGAACGTTTTCCAACCCACCGGTTGAAACGACTTCCGTTTTCTCAGAGCGTCGTTCACGAGATCAACGATGTTACTTCCGGGCACCGGTACATTTCTATACACCATCTCTCCACGATCGTTCCAACTCACGGTACCTTTTATTTTATCGAGGAGACGACGTGCTTTTGGCTTCAAGCTTTTTGGTACACTATCTATGATTTCGTTTTCCACACCAGGTTCTGCTCTCGTTTCTTTCACTTCTTCGTCTTCTTTTACGGGTGCTTTGTCAATAGTCACACGCACGGGTTGTTGACTAGACTTGTTAGAAAAGAGATTATAACGCATTAACACCTGGTTATACAAAACGACTTTCTCTCTGTCGCTTAAGTCACCTCGGTCTAGAATGAATCTCATCTCTTCGTCGAGACGTCGAATAATATTTCCAATAGGATTGGTGGAAAGTGGCTGCGATGGAACGGACTCCAACATACGGGGATCGACCAGCGCCATTTTCTTTGCGTAATCCATAGCGGGCAGAATGCTTACGATTGAAGCAAGCTAATAACCAATGGAGCGAGAAGTGACTTGGCTAACGGAGCTAACAGCGCCCCAACAAAACCACCTTTCTGTAGAATACGTTTCCTCTCGTGTAAAGCAGTCTTCCTTTTTACCAAAGCTCGCAGGTCCTTCTTGTACCGACGCAGTCTCCCCTTCTGACTTTTCTTCAGTGGTACGTTCCCTTTCAAGATGTTGTGCGCACACTCGCACACACTTTGGACCAGACCTCCATTTCCCTTCTCAATGATGGCCCTAACTAATGCAGGGTCAGTGTTAGCCAAGAGACAAAGGCACAGTACGTTTCTCTTCAGTAGGGACGACATATTGAATGATGGACGTGACTACGGCGTGGCTCTATTTATATCTTGGGAATGTAAGCACACTGATACGTTCCAGAGTCAGGTATGATGTTACTGCGCAGGCGCAAGTGTTCCGGTGTGGACTGTTTCAAGTCGACGAATAGGTAGCCGTGAGGTACGGACGTTGCGTCTCTGAATGCCTCTTGCATGTATTTTACACGACCCGGAAACATCCGTTTCGCTAAATTGACTACTTGTGTGTTGTCTCGAGGATTCTTGAAAAGAACCATGTATTGTGCGTTTAGACTGATGGTCCGACTCTCTTTCCCTTTTGGAAATACATTTTGCACCAAATGTACAACCGACGTGTTGCAATGGTGACTCTTCTTCGTGAACAGTTTTGTCACCCTCTCGTCCGTTTCCGACATAAGATCGTCGATGACCACAAAGTTTCTATTGCTAGGGTCGAAAGACGACAAATCGGGAATACCCTCGACGCATTCTAAGTTCGGATGTATGGTAGAGAGGGTGGAATACAATGGCTGCCATTCTCCGTAACGCCACGTGATCTTTTCGGGTGGTAAATTTACCAGTGTGTGAGAGTGACGTAACAAAGATACAACAAAGGTTGTCTTACCACAACCTGTCGGTCCGGCGACGATGCTGGTAAACGGGTGAACTAACCTCGTGTATACTTTAACCAACTGACCAACGGGACAAGGGTGGACGGTACTTATACTTATACTGAGAGAGAACACAACCAACCAACAAGGTTTGCAAATGTTTTATTAAAGCAGAACACAACACAACAAATGTATTTACGCTGAAACGTTACGAAATGGACCGAGGTGAGTCAAATAAGAAAAGTTGGCAGGGTTATGGCGTGTAAACTTTAAATGGCACTAGTTTTTAACGTTATCACTATTACTGAAGGTGTAATTTTGCAAGAAATTGTGTTATGATACTGATGTCACCCGCCATTTTACACAAGTTGTGTTTTACACGTGGCAGGAAGCGTAATTTTAACGGAAGTTATGGTTTGCAAATGACATAAAACTGTCCTACGAAGACAATAATACAATAAATTTTGCACATTTTATTAAATAAGAACACAAAACATGTATTCACAAGTTATTTTCAAAATGCACTAACTAACAAATTAAACATTGTGTGTGCCTCGCTCTCACAACAAGTCAGTAGTTTGCTGTTGTTGCTGCCGCTACAGCTATAGCAGACGCTGCTTGTGCAGCCTGAGCTGCTGCCTTTGCTGCCTGAGCTGCTGCTGCTGCTGCAGCTGCTGCAGCTGCTGCCGCTCCTGCTGCAGCTGCTGCTGCAGCTGCAGCTGCCACCGTTACTCCCCTGTCGAAAGTAACAATTGGATTTTTCTGAAATAAAATACAAGTTCTTTTTAATATTGGACATGTTAGTGACACGTGAACTGGAATGTTATACTGAGAGAGAGAGAGAGAGAGAGAGAACACAATGATGCAATAAGGTATTGTATTTACAGGTGATTGTCAAAGCAGTAACGTTAAACATTATTTAGTAGTCACTTTGCACAACACATGTATTTACAAGAAATTTTCTAACGCGGCTAGTACCATACGTTTAACATTATTTCACCGTCGCTCTGAAAGACCCTCCTCCAACCAACTCTTGATAGAATTCAACTGTTGGGGTGGCACGTGGGATTGTCTAACATATACCTGCAGTAAAAGGGTGACCCAGTCTCTAATGATTGCACTGGAGTTAAATTTCTCAACAACCTCGTTAAATTGCATGTCAATTAAAATGTGATTAGATATTTTTAACGCCAACATACCAGACTATATTAATACAACGTTTAACTCACCACGACGGTGTGTGATGGGTCATGTGCAGGTTTGTTTTTGCGGTCGCTGCATCGGATGGTGTCACGTTTAAAAGTCTTATTCTGCTTTCGAAATGTTTTTTTGCAGTGGGGGCAATTCACTCATGTGGTCAATGACGTGGACTACAAGAACGAACGGAGGAATGAATGAGATTTTTACTAAAGTAATGAACAATAATATTATACGTATTCGCGTATTCAAAACTTGTTAACACGAAAAATTTAAATCGAAATGTACCATTTACAAATACTTACCACACTTCCTGCTTTTTGGTGTCTCCCCGACGCTGTCATTTTTTTCTCGTAATACGTTAGCATGGCGTTTGCCATATCGATGCAGATAATGAATGTGAATGACAATCCTCGAAACCGGTTTGGTTATATACGTTTATAAGTGGGTGCTTGGATGACGTGGGCGCTTGGATGACGTGGGCGCGTTACAACCAATGACAACTCGACAAATATGCAAGCTGGCATGACGAAACATATTTACAAGAATGCTATTTCTGGTATAAGCGCACCGTTTTATTGCAACTTTGTATCGAGTTGGATGAAAAAAACAGCGGAGTCATACAGTACAATATTAAGTCACGTGATCGATTAGCCGAATACGTATCCGGCAGATGACTCCACCTGTTCTTTCACCTAGTGTATAATTCGTCACCTATCCGCGAGGGGACGCTACATAACTCCTAACGCCATTTTGACGTCATTAAAAAAATACGACACACGAATTTGGACAGTATTAGTTCGTGAATTGTCCGTAAGACGGCGACACTAATACACGACCTATCCATCAGAGGGCGCCACTTGACCGGTGGAATTCCACCAGTGGAATTCCACCGCTCCGCTCCGCTCCAAGAAAAAATACGACACACGAATTTTGAGAGTATTGGTTCATGAATTGTCCGTAAGCGGGCGACACTTATACACGACATATCCGCCAGGTGGCGACACTTTTGAAATGCATGACCTATCCGCCAGATGGCGCCACTACTACACGACTTATCCGCCAGAGGGCGCCACTTGACCGCCGGTGGAATTCCACCGGTCCGCTCCAAGTGCCTCACGATAGGACCGAGACATACTACTCATGTTAGATGTATTTATGATGATCAGCAGCAGGAAAGGAACAAAAGTAAACATCAAAGACAGCCAAGGCACGAGCCTCAGACAGGTGAATAAATTCAAATATTTAGGTGTCACCGTCAGTGAAGAAGGAGTATCAGAGGAAGCAGTAAGAGCAAGAGTTAGTGCAGCGTGGGGCAAGTGGAGAGACATATCCGGAGTTATCAGTGACAAGAATATGCCAAGGAAATTAAAGATCAAGCTCTACATGACTGTCATTAGACCAGTACTTCTGTATGGAGCAGAATGCTGGACAGTTAGAAAGAAGGAGGAACAGATTCTCGAGAAAACAGAAATGAGGATGTTGAGAAGAATAAAAGGAGTAACATTGAGAGACAGAGTAAAGAGTGTGGACATCAGAAAGGAGCTAGGTGTGAGTAGCATACAAGAGAAAGTAAGAGAAATGAGACTACGCTGGCATGGACACATGCTGAGAATGGAAGAAAACAACGAAGTGAGAGCAGTTGGTGACATGAGAGTGCCAGGAAAAAGGCCAAGAGGGAGACCTAGAGGTAGATGGATGGATGGCGTCCGAAGGGATATGCAGACACTGCGGATCACCCCGGAAGATGCGCAGGACAGACCATTCTGGAAATCAAGAATTCGGGCCGCTGACCCCACCTAGTGGGAAAAGGCGAAGAAGAAGAAAATAAATTCATGTTAGATATAGAACATTTGCAAAACAATATAACTGTCATATACAGTGTTATACATTAAAATAATTATTACAAAGTAACACAAGTGTTTTGCTTTAATATACTTACGTTAATTGATAAATAATTAATGTACACTAACTTATAATTGTTCATGAAGCCACACACCATGTATAGCAGTTGACCACTAAGTTTCTTGCCAGTTATTTCATGTTAAATTGACATTTCCCAGTAAACAACAGTGCAGCAGTTGCCCCCCCCCCCCCCCCGGAGACTGGCTCCACAAATTATACTCCTGATATCTATAGGAGTATAGTGGATATGGGTAAGGAATTGTAACTAACCATTTCTTTTTTTTAATGCATTGCAAATGGGCAAATGAAGAGCCCCATTATAGATACTTATTTAATTACACTATTCAGGCGGGGACAGCAAGAGAGACCATTAACTATTTTAGATTACTGTAAGATTTCTACATAAAATTTATTAATGAAGGACACATTTAAAAGTCAAGAATGATATATAAATGTAACTGTGAGTTATTTGAAATGGAAAATATACCATAAAACATTTGTGCAAAACATTTTGTTAAGACAATTACCTTAATTGTACTGAGTGCTTTATCAAAAAAGTAATGAAAGTCATCAATTATTCTTGTTATATGGTGGTGGGACGGCAGCATCATGTTTAGCAACCATGGATGGGAATCAAGATGTTGGTGTGGTGTTTCCCACTACTTTCGCAAACCTGGAATTCCATCGCTCAACAATGGGCTATAAGGTCATAGGCGTGCTTGTTTACAACCACTTGTGATGCACTGCACGCGCAGTGGCATTGTTTCATGAATATTAATCCATGATCTAGGTCCATGACCATGAAGCATTTCCAATGTCGGTAGGTACCGAAAGGAACAGTCGTAATTACGCCATTAAAGGTCGACTTTTAATACCATAATTAGGTCATTTAACAATTCCCATAATTCTAAGGTCCTATCCCAATAACGAATCACAATGTTTACATTATGTCCTACAGTCTCGGACTTGTTATACATTGTATCGTAGTCTTTCGGGAATCACGTTGGGGGGGGGGGGGGCACAGCGCTGATGTTATTTACGACATTTCAATTGTGTCGGTTAATTTTCGTAAGTACTGCACTAAAACAACTATCAAAGAACGAAGTTCCCCTGCCGCAAAGAACCTTGGGTAATGTCATAGGTCAATCGACATAAAGTGATAAACATCTCAAACACATGCCTGTTTAGTATAGTATAGTATAGTTCGCGTTTAACATCTTGTTTCTTGATTTCTGTATAATTATTTCGCGGTTTGTAACCTGGAAGGAATTTTCCGGTCGTGAGCATATGCTTACATTGGGATGCATATATAGCCCACATAATCTGCTTACTGTGATGAGTTACACTTACAACTAATACAAGTTACAACTCGCTAGCCTAACAGTCTAGTAATTATTTGACATCCATCATTATTAAATAGTCTTACTTAGCATGCAAAATACCACATACTACGTACGATACAATCAACTATGTTCGACATCTGCACCAACGTTTTATTCCACAAATTGGGTACAGGTCATAGTTCTTTTACTTAGTAATGGTAAGAGATCATACTTTATACCTAAGAAATAATGGACATAGACTGCTTTGTTTATAAATTATGTCGCAGACTTGCCACATTTTTTGGATGGCAATCCGTATTTTTCACCTAAGATTTTGAAAGAATCCGTACCAATCCGTATCATTAATCAGATCTTCGATCCAGTTAACTTGCCTAATATAAGTTATTAAGGCCTTTTCAAGACGGGTTTTCCATGTTATTTTCTATTATTGGGGCCAGTTAACTTGAAGATTACCGAAGTTTTACTTCACTTCAGCACGTTTAAACTGCGTTCCGCAAAACAGACAGTGCCATGAAGTAATGACAATTTATTTCAGCAGTTCGCGCGTATATCAAAGTTTCACTGGCAAGCGTAAACATTTTGATATCAGAAATGCAGGCGATTTAATTGAACTCGGCGTCGTGCTCCATTTCCTCATGAGTCATGTACAGCTTTTTATAACCGTCATGCGCCTGCTATGCGCCCCGTTCCCGCCCGTTGAACCACCTGCCGCAGTTTTCAGAACTAAAATTTGCCAACGCGCCATCTATTATAATTATGCGCTACAATAAACTAATCGGTGGTTAGTTCGTTCGTTTCGAATCGATTTACTTAGTTACTAACAATAAACAATTATTCCATTATGCAGTATAGTTTTGTGACGCATACAAGCCATAATGTGGCTAAAAATAAGTACTCCATAAATTTAGTTAAATTTACTTAAAATCTGTATCAAAACGGACTACGGCCGTATCACTTAAAAAAACGCCAAAATCCGTATCGGATGCGGGTAATCCGTATCATGTGGCATGTCTGCTGTCGATTGCATTATCTATGGCCTGGAAAATGTGGCGCGCGCGTAGTCGGAACTTAGAACTGGCTGACAAGAGGCGGTGCCACTGATCTATATATAACTGGATGGCTAATGCCGCATTCCTGTGTGTGGTGTCACTTGACGCCACTCTCCCGCGCAGCCGCCATGTTTTTGTACGCCAGCTGCCACTGGCGGCCTATCCAGTTGTGTGTGTTTCACGTCTATGTGTTAATATTGTAACGCAATAGGGTGTAGTTAATTAGTGTAGTTTAATTAGTAGTAACAATTATTGTAGTTTAATTGGTATATAATGGAGTCATATGTTATGCTGCTACGAACTACGCTGTAGACCTGGAGTTGTTTCTATTGAGACTGCCGTGGTTAGAATTGCTGAGAATGGTTTGCTGTTGCGCTTTTGGATGCTCAAATCGATAATCTGCAAAACTACGCACAGAGCACGGGATCTCTTTCTACAGGTACGCATTATCCGATTTGTAGTTTTCGTACATTTAAGAATTTAGGTGTAAAATAATTCGATGCAGCGTTGACCCGGCGTTGACGTTGACTGTCAAACACTGTTGTTCACTTCTAATAGCAGTAGCCCTACGCTCAAGAATAGTTGAATTGATGTGAATCTGCATTAATGGTGGGTTTTATCTTGTAGAATAATTTGTTTAAATTTTATACAAATATTTCAACAAATCATTATTATATAATATACTTATTTGCTATTTTATATCAATTAAATATTGTCAAAACTAGTTTGTTTGAGTAAATTCGTTAAAACCACTGTAGCACTTTTCTACCTACTACCGTAGACGATAAGCATCAAGCAGGCGAAGGGTGAAAATGCAACACAAATTTCAGCATTTAAAATGTGCTTGATGGCTAGAGCCTATTAATAATATCATAGATAATATCAACACAAGGTTGGTAGAGACCGGCAGCGGCTTACATTTTTTCGGTAGTTATAAACTGTCCGATTGGCCTTTCTGCGTATGCACGACACATTTAAAATCATCAATGTGCAGCAAAATAACAAAGCATTTTTGGTATAGATGCCACGGGCTGCTCGATAACTCTCCTGTGATGACTACTGTGAAGAGTTGTCTAAAATTTCGTTCAATACCTTAAAATATTACGTTTGTTTAAATAACTATCACGGATTAGGGCGCACTAACAGCAAAACATGCCTCAAAACTTGTTTGCCTCGTGTTAATTTGCGAAAAATAACTTTGCTGAACTTCATATCGCGAGTTTATTGTCTAGCTAGTCCTATGTAGCGGCTTTTAAGAAAGATGAGTGTTGAGTCAGGCTATATGCCTCGCAATTTTTCTTAACTGAAAAGTGGGGGGACAATTCCTATGCTGTCCCCCCACCCTGAAAAGTGGGGGGACGCGTACCCCCCGTCCCCACCGATCGACGCCCGTGGGCCCTACTAGTATACGATAGTATACTTTCATGTAGCTAATTCGCATAATTGGTTACTTAACGTGTATAGTCGCAGAGAACGCCTAAAGATGTTCACTTTTTGTTACAATAATATGGACGAAATTTTTTAATTTGTGCAACTTACTTCGATTTCTGAAATAATTGTCACCAAGTTGGTTTTGGCGGCATAGTGCTTTATACATTAGTGGAAAAGGCCGTTAAAACGTATATCTTTTATGATTTAAGTGGGTGTGCGGTATGCCTCATGGCGTGCGCTTAATGTGCCCCTCTCTGCTAT
This sequence comes from Oasisia sp. SBJ-2009, assembly GCA_964017155.1. NCBI lineage: Eukaryota > Metazoa > Annelida > Polychaeta > Sabellida > Siboglinidae > Oasisia > Oasisia sp. SBJ-2009. Next base: position 47,052,520 of record OZ024858.1, on the reverse strand, counting down.
TTTAATGTAATGTCATCAAACAACTGGATATGTAGAACATTACTGTAAATAATATTAGTTTACCATTTTGTTTCAGATTTCCAGATGTGACGAAGTCACCTAAACAACATCGAGAATGGTTGGTGAAATTAAGACTTAAAGGTTTCACACCAACAAAATATACCAGACTTTGTTCGGTGCATTTCGAGGATAGTTGCTTCATTGTGACTAATGACACAAGACGCCTTCAAGCAAATGCAGTGCCAACAAAGTTCGATTTTCCTCCTCGGCTCAACCATCTGTTTGCTCTAATAAAATGTTGTTCTCTGTGCTTTACAAAGATCCGAATGCATCATCTTGGGAAACAACACACAGCAGTGCTTTGGAGCTGAAACAGTCAGGAAGAGGTTGTCGAAATTGATACTATTTAAACATCAGTGAGGGTGTTACATGTAACACGGCATGTAGATTATTTAGTAAACTCTCTGTTTGGCATATGCACCTGTAATTAGTGTGGATGCTACTACACGTTGGTCATAGTGTTCTTACACTTATCGCAGTAATTGAGTTTGATGTATAATGTACATACAGTCTAGAAACTGCTATCTCAAAGATACGCTTAAATTTCAAAATGTGATAACTGAGGAGCAAAGAGTGATGAATCGTATTCATGTAATTCAGGAATGAATACGGATATATCTTGTGTATGTGTTTTGTAAGTGTATTTGGTTTATTTTATTTGTTGTTTGTGAAAGGACGTCCACAATTACAATTATAACTATAATTTATAATTATTATAGATTACTCTTGTATTTTATTATGATTAATGTTTACACACTGTTTTAATAATGGATTTATCTGTATTTTTATACTCCTGTATTTTATATGTTTTATGACAAACATTGCAAAATTATTTTCCCGGTCCGGGACAATAAAGGTTTATTGTATTGTATTGTATTGTATTGTATTGTATTGTATTGTATTGTATTGTATTGTATTGTATTGTATTGTATTGTATTGTATTGTATTGTATTGTATTGTATTGTATTGTATTGTATTGTATTGTATTGTATTGTATTGTATTGTATTGTATTGTATTGTATTGTATTGTATTGTATTGTATTGTATTGTATTGTATTGTATTGTATTGTATTGTATTGTATTGTATTGTATTGTATTGTATTGTATTGTATTGTATTGTATTGTATTGTATTGTATTGTATTGTATTGTATTGTATTGTATTGTATTGTATTGTATTGTATTGTATTGTATTGTATTGTATTGTATTGTATTGTATTGTATTGTGTTGTACGACAAAGTTCGCATACTTTATTACATTTATTAGTTTTAAATGTATGCAACTTAGCAACATTGTATCAAGTTGATGTATGCGTAGGCAATAATACCTTTTTTGTAGCATAATAACAAACAGGCGGCTGCTGGGATCATGTTTGGACCCAAACCACTATTCCAAAATGCGGGTGTGGGTGTGAGTTTGGGTTAGGGTTTAGGATTTGGATTAGGATTAAGGCAACGATCTATTATACAGAGACCAGTGGTAATTCATTTTATACAAGTAAAGTCTGGCTCGGTCCCCCAAAGTCGGGTTTCTATTGTTATTGCCACGCAGCGGCGACAACCTCGCACCCCATTTTGGAATAGTGGTTTGGTCCAAATCCGCCATTCACTGGCTGCTGCACCCGTCTCCACTTTAAAAAAATAATAATACATTTTCAGCGTAACTGGTTTGATTTTACACGTCATATTTTCATGTATGAATAGATAGTAGTACCATACAAAAATTTGGACACAAATAATACTAGCCTAATGTTAAGAAATTGGTAGCTGAAGTTGAGCCATTTAACATTGAAAAAGTGGCCGCATGCCAGCAGCTGGGAGCCCATGGCCGCGGCTCAGTGGCGTCAAGATAACGCTGCAGCGCGCTATCCAGTTATATATAGATCAGTGGGCGGTGCCCACGATTGCGCGGCAAAAGATTGCGCGGCAAACAAATTCAAAACGAGGCGTCCGTCTTGCGCCTGTTTCTCTAGGTTAGCCCAGCTCTGTGAAGATGCGGTGGGCGGTTCGTGCTGTCATTGTGGCATTTCTCGCAATTTATCAACTAGAGGATGTGTTTAGCAAAAGAAGCACAATTCGGGAGGCCCGTGTTAAGTCATCCAAAAAATCGAAATATGTACTGGAGAAATGTGTTAATTGCATGAAGGCATTCGCTTTGGGACGGCCTGGCCTGAAGTTCAACAACTCTGAATACAAGCATGCCGTGGTAAGTTTGATCTTAAAAATATTAAACGTCATTTAACTGCGACATATTATAAAAAAGGTGGGTGTAGTTTAATTGAAGAACTGCACATCATTAACAACACTTAGTGAGGCCATAAATATAATATGTACAATGTCGTGATAATTAGTACATTGTTTTGGCAGTGACAGTGTCGGCATCGCTCAGCCTCAGTGTCCGCGTAACGCGTTCCAGAAATGGCGCAGGTGTTTTGCCGCCCAGGGCCAAGTGACTGGCTGGATCACATGGTCTCGGAAAACGGCGTGTTTCTCGCCATGCATACTAATTTTGTTTACTGTTGACATTGATATTGACCAATGAATGCCTTCAGAAGATGATCGGCAGGAAAAATATGTTACATTGCATTCGGCTGTGGATGATTAAGGTTGGTGAACTTTGCGTTGCGTTTATTTATAAAAATGTTAATATTGATTAGTGTCTAATCTAAAATGTGTTAAGTGTAACCTATATCTATGACTATGGCATCTTAGCTTTCAAGTGGTATAAATATGAACTATGTGTATCAATGCAGGACGCGAGGAAAACCCCGGTATCAGGACAGTTTGGAGCTTTTTTCATGTCGCTCAGAGCTGCGGCCTGCGCTGTTCATAATTTATGCGTTCAGGCGCCATTAAGTTACATTCCGTGGCATTTGCAACGGCCAACATACGCGCAATCGATACTGTAATCTGTGCCATCTTCATGTTATGACAATCAGTTAAATATTATATACTTATTATTAAATATATGTTGCATATGTGCAAGTCAATGTTTTAAGGAAAACAAACGAAACTTCAAAACAGTTAAATGTACGGCATCAGGGCAGGTTAACCCGATTACTTGTGACTGCGACCTACTTCCATTTTACTCACTACAGGAAAACATTATTAATCTGATCAGTCCACATCTTAAACAGTTGATTTTTAGTAAATTGTGTAAACATAACTTAATACATGCATATTGTTAGTGGGTCAGTATTTCTATTTTATGATAGAAAGTACAGACAGTTAATATTTCCACTTTAATATACACCACCCAATACTTGTTATTCACATTTTATCATTTTACCATTTAGTTTACACTTAGGCATTTCCATGTGACTCGTTGCATATATGGACCATTCCATGAACTCTACTCTGACATATCTCTTATAATAATGTATTTAAAAAGTTCAACTTATGCATAGAGGAACTTAATGGTATAAGGTATTAAATGATGTCAACAAATAAACATTTGATTACATAGTATGATTATTATTTGTATCTAATTATAGCGTGACTCGCGTTACAGCAAATGGAAAACACAAAAACGTCACTTGATACACGACAAGTTTCCCTTAAAGTATAAATTACAGCAAACAATGAATACCTTTGTGTGAAAGACAAATAAATAGGGTTTCAAAAACTGTCATTAATGATTTGAAAGTTTCTCAATATCATACAAATATATTAGATAATCAGCGTGACTCGCGTTACTGTGACTCGCGCTACATGAAATCTATTGTTACAGATAAGTCATTATGTATATTTTAGCTTGAGGGAAATGAATTGTTTAGTCTGTAATTTAGATAACACACAATATTACATTTACAAATGTACATTAACCTTCAAAATAGTATACAATTTTATAGGAACTTGGTCTTGGTGTTTTAAATCCAGAATTTGTTTATTGTTTTAAAAGAAAAACACACGGTGATTGTTTTTCATAAAGTTGCCTTTATAGTTATTTTGCAAGACCACTTACATGCATGTTTTATTATAAAAAAAAAAGCTCTTCAATGTGAACCACAGGAATAACACCAGAAAAGATTGTTTTTGCTCGGGTGATGTCTTGATGTGGATTGTGCTGCACAGTTTTCGCATTATAGCTTTCCTCCCTTTCGGAGTTGGTGGGAGTGATGGATCCAAAGCCACCGTTGTTTTGTTGTTGCCTTTGCCAACTGGCATTGCTATTTACTCTTGCCTTCTTCAGGGCTCTGAATTGTTATTTACTCCTGCCTTCTTCAGGGCTCTGAATTGTAATTTACTCCTGCCTTCTTCATGGCTCTGAATTGTTATTTACTCTTGCCTTCTTCAGGGCTCTGAATTGTTATTTACTCTTGCCTTCTTCAGGGCTCTGAATTGTTATTTACTCCTGCCTTCTTGAAGGCTCGGCATTTGCCAACTCGATTGCTCACATCCTCTTGCTTCTTTCTTCAGATTCTTTTGTTCAGACAGAAGCTGTTCCTTTGCCTTCTTTGCATGATGGCTCTTTGTACTCACTTCATTCTTATGTTTGCAGTAATCTTTATATTTACCTCGAGTATAGACCTTCAAATTTCCCCTTCAACTGTCTTTCAGCGGCTGTGAATGTCGTGAAAGAATCTGAACTCAGTTCTAGTGAACATGTCAAATGTTTATGAACAAACATACCTAAAATAATTATTAATGTTGTTTTATTTAAAAGCAGCAATATATATCTTAAATTTCTGATGAAAAAACCCATTTTCATAGCCAATTTAACGTCTTTCATCAATTCCTGCTGATATTTTATTATTATTGAATGTTTAAAAAAAGATTCACTGATGATAGATGAAATCAGATTCAAAATTTTGTTTTTCAAAAAGCATGTGATTTATTAACAGGCAGGAAAATTAAAGGCTTATATTATACTATTATACTAACAAATGCATTGTGACTCATGTTACAATACCTTATTTTTCAATAAATATCTAAAATATCTGATGAAAAAAACCATTTTCATAGCCAATTTAACGTCTTTCATCAATTCCTGCTGATATTTTCACCTACCTGGGTATACATGTATGTACCGGTAGTTAATCTTACAAAATAATTCCTGCACTGACTGCTATTTAATCAAGCAAAACTAAAGATTTTAATGTGTACAAAACTTAATGGAGATGAAACATGGACACGTTTATCTGAGTAGTAAAAGAATGTTGTATCCATGAGACTGGCATGCATTCATACCAAATCAACTTGTGGGGATAATGTACACAGCTAACTACCCCAGGTAGTCAATTTGAACCCTTTTATTTTTAATAATATTTTTTTCTATGGAATATAAGCATGACCTATAGTTTATTATTATTCAATGTCTAAAAAAAGATTCACTGATGATAGATTAAATCAGATTCAATTTTTTTTTCTTCAAAAAGCATGTGATTTAGTAACAGACAGGAAAATTAAAGGCTTATGGGATATATTAGTTAACAAATTTATTTTGGTGGCAAAAATATCAATGAAAACATTAATACTGCCATGTATATTATGTCTTGCAACAAACTGACATGTCTTAGAAGAAGAATTGAAACAAATCTAACAAATGCATTGTGACTCATGTTACAATACCTTATTTTTCGTGACTCGCGTTACAAGTGACTTGCGTTACACATATTCAGTGTCCAATATAACAGTATAGATTAATTAAATATGAATATATTTTATATCATTTAATAAAGTATAAAAAGAAGGAGGAGTTTTATAATGGGCAATCTTAGACTACCAAAGGTTGCTGTATAAAATAAAAAATCGATAATTTTGTGACTCGCGTTATGCAAAAATCACCACCTCAGTGTAGAAGCATCTCTTGACAAATTCAGAACAGACTCAGAAATGTTATTGTCATAATACATGAGACTAAGGCTTCAAAAAATAACAGCAATTGAGCAAATCAAGAAAGTAACAGGAGAGTAGGGCTATAAAGGGCTACTAATTATTTACATTTCAGATGATTAAAATGTCATAAAATATATAATATTTGAGTGAAATTCAATGAATACAATTTCAGACCATTTTCAAAATTTTCATGGAAATGCCCCTTATGTGGACTATCTATTTTGTTGATGTTATTAATAATATATACCATTTTGTGTAGTGTTTTATGTGAAATATTGTCTTTATTTGAATTTCCTGTAGACACTCAGGAATTGTAGTGGTGAAGAATACAGATAAGTTACGATATCAAATTTAAGTTATATATATAGTTAAGTTTAATATTACATTTGTTAGTTAAAAACCCATTTCCTGTTCAAGTTAGTTTTTTTTCATAGAGTTAAATGCTGTAATTTGTCATTTAATAGTTTGTAATATTGTATGCAGTATTGAATTGAATTGTAGGCATTGCTCCTGACATGGGTCGACTCATCAGCAACTTGAAGAGTTCCCCATGGACTATCACAGAGAAACTGGTGAACTTCAGTGCACATCGCATGGATTTATGCACATTACCTATGGTGAAACCTGTGTGAATGTCAATAATGGCAATGCTCGCATGGGTAACTTCTCAAGAACTGACAAACACTCTTTGATCTCGAGAGGTGTCTGGCATCGCAGTCGCTTCATATTCGTTGCTCAACTCGAATTTATGTGCAGTAACATGAAGAACATTGCAGTATAATCTTGGGAATTGTAGATACTGCTACTACAATGTTTCCATTCTTCAATAACTGGCAGAACTGTGACATCAGCAGAAATTGACGCTGTGGCTAGTGATGCATAGTCTTCACATGTTGCTCAACTGGAAGTTATGTGTCGTGAAATGTACTCATCAATTAAAAGTTAATGCACATGCAGTAGGGCAAATATAAAAAACATGGGAATGTAGGCCAACTGTCAAGGTCATGTCAAGGTCACAAAATAAATCACATGTCAAAGGGTTTATCAAGATTCATGGTGGATTAAGAATTAATTATGCATTAAATTCAAGTATGTAGGTCAGATGTGAAATATAGGTCAAATAATTAGGTCAATTTCTAATAACCGTTTAGTGTCCATAAAGTTGCTATATTGACAGTTTTTATATTTAAATGTTAATAAGGCTCATTTCCTAAAACATTTCACATCAATTATACCATTATTAGGAATTAATACCATACTGTTGGTCAAATCTAGGTCAGATATAAAATCTAGGTCAACTTTGAAGGTCAAATCAAGGTCACAAAAATTACATTTCCTAAAGCGTTGACACGTTTTTGTTTCACATGGGTAAGTTAAATGGTTCCAATGTTATTACTGGTTTCCAACCTATTCTATGCAGTCAATATGCAGCCTGTGCACAAGAAATGGACCAAAATACAATAGACAAAAATGCACCAATTTTAAGATGAAACAATTGAATTTCTCCGTAAATTTTGAAGATTTAAAAAAAAGCAAAAAGTGTTAGTAACTACATATTAGTATCTATCATATGGCACCATTTAAATGATGATATAACATGTTTTAATTTTTTTTTATACCTATGATGGCGATTTACTCAAAAAATAAGTTATAATGTCTGCTGGATGCATGTCTCTACAACCACTAGGGTCTACCATACCAGCATGAATAGTATAAGAATACGTATGAAATAGCAACACTCCCGGATTCTGGTATATGAAGTAAAATTTGAAAGTCTTTGTTTTGATATTGCACAGTCGATTTTAATCAAAAAAAGACATTGGGAGTGGGACAACATGGATTGTCATTGGCATTGTTTTATACACACTATCGCATCATGTGTTTACTAGTCTAAGCCACAAATAAACACATATTCCACTTTATCAGTACCAATGCTGATGTGGGCCCCCTGCTGGATCTGAGAGAAAGAGAAGGAGAAAAACAGATAATCCGCAGGCCTACGTCCGGGCTACGTTAACTAAGGCACACGTCGGGGAACGTTCTGCCTGGCCCTTGCCTTGTGCCTGACCCTAGACTAGAGCCTAGCCAGACACATACCTAGTCTAATAGTCTAGGTTAGGGCTAGCCTACACATAGCTGTATGGTGGTGATGCGATGACAGTGTGTCAGATAGGTCTTTGACTTTGCTTTCGGGCGAGCAATAATCCGGCTTTTACCAGAAAACTGTTTAATTGCTTTACTTTTAGTCAGCATTCCAAAGATTCGCGTATGACATCCACTGCTATTCTCAGTAATTATTAAGTTAAAACACCACCTACTTATTGGTCCTTTGATGTCACGTGATCGCGTCACAAAGCCACAGACACAGGTCACAGAGCATACACCAAATCTCTTGATACATTGGCAGGCAGTAAAAATGTATCTGACTGGTATCTTTGAGGAGCCTTAAATACCTAACGGCCTATGTATTAAAAATATCTAGTCCCAGACCACTACTACCTACATCCCTACCACCGGCCTTTAGCTGTACCGATAACTACCTCATACCTATCCATAAGCATAACATTAATAATAATTACACATTTAATCACTCCAAAATAGGTAGGACATATAAAGAAGGAAATTGTGTTAGGCCTAGATATATTTTACTGACATAATATACAACAAATTAAGAGTACAATTGATGCAACGTGGCCGTTTTGGATTCATAAATTTTATTTGAGAATGTGAAACAATAACAATACAAATGTTTAACGTTAATATGTTATACGCATAAACAGAAATGGGTCATTCCGAGTGAATGCAAACAAAATTCCAGAAATTGGTTGCTGGGTCATTCCGAGTGAACGCAACCAAAATTCCTGAAATTGGTTGCTGTCATCTCTTATATTTTTGAATAGATCAGTATGGTCAGAGCCTTTGGTAAGATTAGTAAGAATCCAAAATTTGAGCATTCTAGCTTAACTAGTTTTCAAGTTACGGCAGGTTGAAATTTAGGACTTACACGTTTTTCGACAGCTTGTTAAAAATAAATAATTGTATTCACATTTCACTAGTCAATATCTTCTACACTCTTTAGCCTGTGTCAGTGAAATTGTGTGCAGTTGTTCTCTATAATATAAAGATTACATAACTACAATTAGAACATAAATACAGTGTATGGTTAATGTGTAGCAACTTGATAAACATCATGATTTATTCAAAATATCACACGCGAGAGGGTTTTCAGACCCTGATTGTGAGCAAAATATGCACACTTTAGATCCAAATAGTACATATTTGGTACAAACACATAAATATGTGCAAATCTGACAAATATGGTAGGATTAGCTGCCTTAATTATGAATCTATACTTGTGCAAAAATGGTACGTTATTATATTTCTTTAAAAATGACCAACTTCCGACCCAAAAAAGTCGATGAGGCGTAGCTTGTATTATCACAACACTTTTTCTAGGTGTTAGTTCATTTCTATAACTCAAATAATTATTAAGTCTCAATATCCTTCCGAGCTTCCTTCACAACAAAAATGGCATACGTCTGGGTGCCCCAACCTTTAAAATAAATTGCTTGTATATACAAAAGGGTTTTCAGACATTGATTGCAAGCTAAATATAGATGGTTAAATGAACTGTTATTTCTATTTTACATATATGCATAACATTGCATATTATCAGAGCAAATATGGCATGCGTGACTGTCTTAATTATGAATCTACACATACCGAAATATCATATATTTTATATTTCATTAAAATTAGCAAATGTCCGACCCTAAAAGGTCAATGTGGATTAGAAGGTATTGTTATCAAATTTTTACTAGGCATAAGCCAGTTCAAAGACAAATTAACCAGTAATTCTCAATATCCTTCCATGCTTCCTTCTCAAGAAGAATGGGAACCCATTCATACAACTTTTTGAATAAATTGCTTGTGATATACGAGAGGGTTTTCAGACATTGATTGCAAGCTAAATATGAATGATTAAATGAAATTTTGTGTGTATTTGATATATATATGCATATCATTATGTATTATCAGAGTAATATGACTTGTTTGACTGTCTTAATTATGAATCTACACATACCCAAATGTCCTACATTTTATATTTCTTTAAAATTAGCAAACGTCCAACCCTAAAAGGTCGATGTGGATTAGAAGGTATTGTTATCAAACTTTTACCATTCCAAAGACTAAATAATAAATAACTGTCAATATCCTTCCATGCTTCTTTGTCAAGAAGAATGGGACCCATAGATACAGAAAAAGTATCAATAAATCACTTGCGAGCAGGTTTTCAAGCACTGATCTTGAGTTAAACATAATAATTATGTTATTGGTAACACTTGTAAATATTGCATATTTATGCATATCAGTACTTATACATTCATACGGAGTTTTGCTTGAAGCATGGGGCTGGTTTATGCCTGGTAAAAGTTTGATAACAATACCTTCAATATCACAAGCAATTTATTAAAAAGGTTGTATCAATGGGTTCCCATTCTTCTTGAGAAGCAAGCATGGAAGGATATTGAGAGTTACTGGTTAATTTGTCTTAGAACTGGTTTATACCTAGTAAAAATGTGATAACAATACCTTCTAATCCACATTGACCTTTTAGGGTCGGACGTTTGCTAATTTTAATGAAATATAAAATATATGATATTTGGGTATGTGTAGATTCGTAACTAAGACAGTCAGGCATGCCATATTTGCTCTGATAATATGCAGTGTTATGCATATATGTAAAATAGACACAACAGTTCATTTAACCATCTATATTTAGCTTGCAATCAATGTCTGAAAACCCTTCCGTATATACAAGCAATTTATTTTAAAAGTTGGGGCACCCAGACGTATGCCATTTTTGTTGTGAAGGAAGCTCGGAAGGATATTGAGAGTTAATAGTTATTTGAGTTATAGAAATGAACTAACACCTAGAAAGAGTTTTGTGATAATACGAGCTACGCCTCATCGACTTTTTGGGGTCAGAAGTTGGTCATTGTTTAAGAAATATAATAATGTACCATCTTTGCACATGTATAGATTCATAATTTAGGCAGCTAAACCTACCATATTTGTCAGATTTGCACATATTTATGTTTTGGTACCAAATATGTTCAATTTGGATCTAAGGTGTGTGTATTTTGCTCACAATCAGGTTCTGAAAACCCTCTCGCGAGTGATATTTTGAATAAATCATGATGTTTATCAACTTGCTACACATGATTAACCATACCCTGTATTTATGTTCTAATTGTAGTTATGTAATCTTTATATTATAGAGAACAACTCCACACAATTTCACTGTCACAGGCTAAAGAGTGTAGACGATATTGACTAGTGCAATGTGAATAAAATAATTTATTTTTAACAAGCTGTCGAAAAACGTCTAAGTCTCTAATTTCAATCTGCCGTAACTTGAAAGCTAGTTAAGCTAGAACGCTCAAAGTTTGGATTCTTACCAAAGGCTCTCACCATACAGATCTATTAAAAAATCTAAGAGATGACAGCAACCTCATTGGTTGCGTTGACACGGAATGACCCTGCCAGCATTGTCATTTCTTAGATATTTGAATAGATCAGCATGGTCAGAGTCTTTGGCAAGATTAGCAAGAATCCACATTATGAGCGTTATAGATTAAATAGTTTATTGGTTACAGCAGTTTGAAATTTGGCATTAAAAATAAATAATTTTATTCACATTTCACTAGTCAATATCTTCTGCACTCTTTAACCTGGGTCAGTGAAATTGTGTGGAGTTGTTCTCTATAATATAAAGATTACATGACTACAATTAGAACATAAATACAATGTATGGTTAATGTGCAGCAAGTTGATTAACATCATGATTTATTCAAAATATCACTCGAGGGAAGGTTTTCAGACTCTGATTGTGAGCAAAATACACATACCTTAGCCCCTTTGTACTTATTTGGCATCAAAACGTAAATATGTACAAATCTGATCAATATGGCAAGTCTGGCGGCTTTATTTATGAATCTATACATGTGCAAAGATGGAACGTTGTTATATTTCTAAACAAATGACTAATTTCTGTCTCAAAAAAGTCGATGAGGCATAGCTTGTATTATCACAAAACCTTTTCTAGGTGTTAGTTCATTTCTATGACTCAAATAATTAGTAAGCTTCAATATCCTTCCTAGCTTCCTTTTCAACATAAATGGCATACGTCTGGATGGCCCCACTTTTAAAATAAATTTCTAGTGATATACGAGAGGATTTTTAGACATTCATTGCCAGCGAAATATCGATGGTTCAAGTAACTGTTGTGTTTATTTGATATATATATATATATATATATATGCATAACATTGTGTATTATCTGAGCAAATATGGCATGCCTGACTGTCTTAATTATGAATCTAGACATACCCAAATATCATATATTTTATATTTCATTAAAAAGAGCAAAATTCTTACCATAAAAGGTTAATGTAGATTAGAAGATTTGTTTTCAATTTTTTACCAGGCATAAACCAGTTCAAAAACAACATAACAAGTAACTCTCAATATCCTTCCATGCTTTCTTCCCAAGAAGAATGGGGACCTATATCTAATCCACATTGACCTTTAAGGATTCGAAGTTTGTTAATTTTAAAGAAATATAAAATTTGGTTATGTGTAGATTCATAATTAAGACCGTCAGGCATGTCATATTGCTTTGATAATACACAATGTTATGCATATAATATATTATATTATATTATATTATATATATATATATATATATATATATATATATATATATATATATATATATATATCAAATACATACAACAGTTCATTTAACCACCTATGTTTAGATTGCAATTAATTTCTGAAAACGCTTTTGTATATTACAACAATTTATTTTAAAAATTGGGGCACCCAGACGTATGCCATTTTATGCCACATGATGTTTATCAAGTTGCTGCGCATTAACCGTGCACTGTATTGTTCTAATTGTAGTTATGCAATTTTGTGATTATGGAGCACAACTCCACATAATTTCACTGACACAGGCTAAAGAGTGCAGAAGATATTGACTAGTGAAATGTGTATACAATTATTTATTTTTAACAAGCTGTCGAAAAACGACTAAGTCCCAAATTTCAAACTACCGTAGCTTGAAAACTATTTAAGCTAGAACGCTAAATTTTATAATTCTTGCAAATATTACTGATAATACAAACTGTTTTATTAACAAATCTAACAGATGACAGCAACCCCCATTGGTTGCGTTCACACGGAATGACCCTAACATATTATTATGAATAAGCATATACGCTGTAATACAAGCTAGCTGCATGTGTTGTTTACATACAAACAATAATTTGCCCCAATATCATCGCATCTTCGTTATTATTATTATTATTATTATTATTATTATTATTATTGAACACGTTTGTTTTATCCAGGTGAGCACCAACGGACACATTACATTGTGGCGAAACAAGCTTGACATCAAGTACGCAAAACTTGTGCCCAATGTGGCGAATGTTACGCGTGTAAAAGTGCCCCTCCTGGCGGTGTTCTGGGCAAACTGCTCAAGCATTGTAAAATCTAGACGGACAAGTGGCTACGTGAACGTAGGAAAGGTCCAGGGTCGCCTCTATGTTCGACGCAAGAAACGACGCAACTCTGTCATTCGTTATGCGAACAAACAAATCAATCGACTGTTCAGAACTAAATACAGAGCCAAGTGGGCATTTGTAGCTACGTGGGCTGTGACCATGGCTGGTGCAAGAAAGAAAACCCCGGTACAAATTAATTATTGATTATGTATGGTTTGAAGGATGCACAATGTGCACCAATGATGTATTTAATTAATGGTGGCGTTTAAAGATGCCAATACGTTGATTCATTTTGCTTAGCGTTTAGTGTGAAACCATATTCGTTGCCATACGGAGGTGGGATGGGGCGGGGGGGGGGGGGGGGGGGGAGTTGCTCAAATGTAATGGAATCGTACTCTGGGACGTAGGTTCACATGTAGTAGATCATCGTACGTTTCGTTTCACTTTTTTATCATCACTAACTTTATTTATATATATATATATATATATATATATATATATATATATATATATATATATATAAAGTTATATGTATATAAAGTTATATATATATACACATATATACATATATATATATATATATATATACATATATATATATTTATATTAATTGTGTTTGCTGCATATCATGTACTTTGAGAGCCAACGTGTATCACATGTCCGTCTCTGTTCACAGATAAACAAATTCCAAGCAATGTTGACGACTGATGGTGTCAAATCGTTCGTTGTGTACAGATACAATAACATTCTGTGGTCGATATCTATTAACACCCGGATCTATGCAATGGTAAGTGAAATTCAGTGTATGATGATTGCAATTAATTATTACATCTACATAGTACATGGTTTTACAACTACATTTTATTTATTATGAAAACATGCTTACATGTTCATAACTTTAGAAAAACGAAAAACAACAGAGAACTTGTATTATGCAATAAGATTTATAATTGCGTAAATATCAATTATGTCTCATAAGCAAAATGAATATATTAAAATGTTGGTTTCCGGTAACCCAACCAAATCTAGAAAACGGTCCGACCCTATTTATTATGTTTTACGTCAATCGTTCGTTGTCCGCAAACCACTCCGGATGTCGCTCCCCCCCCCCCCCCCCCCGTTTTATGTTATCGCATGCGCGAGAGTCTACACTTTATTAAGAGATTTGTAAATGTGTTATACAGTGCATAATAAAATGTACTAAAAATTATATAAGCGACAACATACAGCAACACAAATACATATTGAACTATTGATTAAGAATAACCCATTAGCACTCAGCCGATTTTAACCATTGTCTTTGCTCTAGCGCCTTTATTATTCAGGTCTCGCAATTGCATATTGTGTGCATGTTGTAGATAATTAAAGTACCTACACAGTGATGTCAACACTGTTGAGATCACTTTAAAATATCTTGAACATTTATTGATTGATACTAAGACATTTTGAAACATTTTGTAAAAACAATAATTTGTTGTGGTGTACCTTTTTATGCTTGGATTTGTACTGCTACAAGTTGGGTTTATTTAAAAGAACATTAAATTATCTACACACTGCCACTGGTATATAACTTGTTATAATATATTACACATTTTAGCTGTGTACGTGGCCAACCTCCTGGCTGGAGGTCATTTTTAAATGTCCAAAAACAAAAACACTTGCTGTAAAATTCTCGAAAAGGCGATCAATATTTTTGAGAACGGAAGTATCCAAAATAGCCACAATTTAATGTTATATGTCTAGACTGGTGTTACATTTATTGTATCTCTTAATCACTAGATGCAACCACGTAAACCGAATTCAAACGTGCTGTATTCGCTGGCCGGCTATAGCCGACCTGAGGAGATTCGGGGTGACCGTCTATGCCCGATTTGTGTGCTAATCGGTTGCAGAATGGCAGTGCGAAGGTGGCTGGTGTAATTCATGGGTTAAAACTGTCAATAGTTGAAACATTGTTTCATTTTATATGCCGGCGGCGTCATTTACATTTTTTCCATGGAAGACATCAGCGCGATTTATAGACAACGCGCTACGGGAAAGTTGCAATGTAATTAGTTGGATCAGCGACTTCAGAAACAACAATAAAGTGGGTCAGTCACCATATGTTGTTTATTTTTACGAGTTTTGCAGCAGTCTTTGTGTCAACTATACTCCGTGATTTAATTTACGTGTACACTGGACACTGATTGTCACTGGTGCATGCATCTTATTTCAATATGTTAATAAAAGCTGGTTGTTGTAAGGTAATACAAAAATATATTTCCCGACTTACCATACCTACGTTTTCGGTGCCGTTGGTAGAAACACAGCATTCATTCTTAGACTTAGGCCTAAGAAAATCATATATATTACGCATTTCTTAAGAAATCAAACAAGATTGTATGCCTATATGCCCGCCTTTAATGTTGACGAAACGTGCATGTTGATTTAAATAACGAGTCTGTTACAAAAAAGTAGTTCAACCTAACCTTCTTTTCCAGAGACAGATGTCATCAAAGTTTGACTCGTTTTTACATAGATGGGTCATTCCGAGTGAACGCAACTAATGGTAGTGCTGGTTTGATACCAGGTTTTCTTCGATACCGATCGATACATGAATTTTGTTCGACACTTACGTTGTACGTATAATATTCACAGGACACAGTTCCCAGCAGAAGCACAGTATGCAACAGAAAAAGTGCTGGTTCTACACCAGATTTCTACGATTTCGATCGATATATTGCTGGTTCGATACCAGAATTATTAGATATAAATAGATGCCAGATTTGTATTCGATACTAGACATTTACCTTGTACATCTACAGTACAGTAGAGATCTCCACAACAATACACTGGCCACTTAGACTAATGCCACAGAAACACACACCATTTTGCACTTGTTGTAGGGAAATATGTGATAATTTTAGTCATGCAAACGATGATTAATACGCAATTTTCAGTTTACTTATGTAAACAGTCAGCAGTTTCAATATAATTGATTACTGTTGTAAAACTAAAAAGTACTTATAATATAATACTAAAATAATAAAGACAACTGCAATAAAATACCTAGTCACAATTACATTAATTAATTGCACTGAATTATTTTTAATTAATAAGAGTACTTCCCCCACCTGTAGACAAATACACAATAAAGCAGCTTAATTTCAAGTCAACATGTCTTCTAAAGTTACCATCAACAAGTACAGTTGAAACGTAACATACAAATAATATGTTATTGATAAACACACCTATCATTTATAATAGTGCCAGCACAGCTGAACACTCACTGTTATAACTGTTTGTTTTATTAATGGGTCATTCATTCCGTGTGAACACAACCAATGAGGTTGCTGTCATCTCTTAGATTTTTGAATAGATCAGTATGGTGAGAGCCTTTGGTAAGATTGGTAAGAATCCAAAATTTGAGACTTCTAGCTTAAGTCGTTTTTAAGTTACGGCAGGTTGACATTTGGGACTTAAGACGTTTTTCGACAGCTTGTTAAAAATAAAGAATTATATTCACATTTCACTAGTCAATATCTTGTGCACTCTTTAGCCTGTGTCAGTGAAATTGTGTAGAGTTGTTCTTTATAATATAAAGATTACATAACTACAATTATAACATAAATACAGTGTATGGTTAATGTGCAGCAAGTTGATAAACATCATGATTTATTCAACATATCACACGCGGGAGGGCTTTCAGACCTTGATTGTGAGCAAAATACACACACCTTAGATCCAAATTGTACATATATGGTACCAAAACATAAATATGTGCACATCTGAGAAATATGGTAGGTTTAGCTGCCTTAATTATGAATCTATACATGTGCAAAGATGGTACGTTATTATATTTCTTTAAAAATGACCAACTTCCGACCTAAAAAGGTCGATGAGGCGTAGCTTGTATTATCACAAACCTTTTTCTAGGTGTTAGTTCATTTCTATAACTCAAATAACTATTAAGTCTCAATATCCTTCCGAGCTTCCTTCACAACAAAAATGGCATATGTCTGGGTGCCCCAACTTTTAAAATAAATTGCTTGTATATACGAAAAGGTTTTCAGACATTGATTGCAAGCTAAATATAGATGGTTAAATGAACTGTTGTATCTATTTTACATATATGCATAACACTGCATATTATCAAACAAATACGGCATGCCTGACTGTCTTAATTATGAATCTACACATACCCAAATATCGTATATTTTATATTTAATTAAAATTAGCAAACGTCCGACCCTAAAAGGTCAATGTGGATTAGAAGGTATTGTTATCAAATTTTTACTACCCAGATAGGCATAAACCAGTTCACAGACAAATTAACCAGTAACTCTCAATATGCTTCTTTTTCAAGAAGAATGGGAACCCATTGATACAACTATTTAAATAAATTGCTTGTGATATACGAGAGGGTTTTCAGACATTGACTGCAAGCTAAATATGGATGATTAAATGAAATGTTGTGTGTATTTGATATATATATGCATATCATTGTGTATTATCAGAGTAATATGACTTGTTTGACTGTCTTAATTATGAATCTACACATACCCTAATTTGTTATTTCTTTAAAATTAGCAAACTTCCAACCGTAAAAGGTCGATGTGGATCAGAAGGTATTGTTATCAAACTTTTACCAGGCATAAACCAGCCCCATGCTTCAAGCAATACTCTGTAAGTATGTATAAGTACTGATATGCATAAATATGCAATATTTACAAAATGAATGTTACCAATAACATAAGTATTATTTTTAGCTCAAAATCAGTGCTTGAAAACCTGCTCGCAAGTGATTTATTGATACTTTTTCTGTATCTATGGGTCCCCCCATTCTTCTTGACAAAGAACCATGGAAGGATAATGAGAATTATTTATTATTTAGTCTTTGGACTGGTTTATGCCTGGTAAAAGTTTGATAACAATACCTTCTAATCCACATTGACCTTTTAGGGTTGGAAGTTTGCTAATTTTAAAGAAATATAAAATGTAGGACATTTGGGTATGTGTAGATTCATAATTAAGAGAATCAAACAAGTCATATTACTCTTTTCGACACATATACATGGCCATTGGCGTGATCTTATAATAACTCATTCAGGTTGTAATAATATTAAAAAAACTACTGTTTCAGATGGGTTGTCAGACCATCATACTGTAATTGTTGATATTAACATGTTTACAACACCATTGATATTGAAGAAAAAAAAATCCTATAGGCCTATACATAAAATCGATATTACTGCCTTCAATGATGATATTTTAAATTCAGATTTGTTTATAAGTCCAGCAGTTCATGAGTGTGATATATATAGACAATTTTGTGATGTCCTTAAGACACTACTTGATAAACATGCTCCACTTGCTTATAAATATATTTCAAAACAATCACCTTCTCCTTGGATGACATCCGACATTTTACTATCTAAAAGGAGACGTCGTTATCTTGAACGTGTTTGGCGTAAAACACGCTCATCACTTGATAGGTCACGTTATTCTAAACAGTGTCATCTTTGCAATAGACAAATGGCTAAAGCCAAATCTGAATATTTCACTAACATGGTTTCAAGTAACTCTGAAAATTCTCACCAGTTATGGAGTTGCATTAATAAAATCCTACACAGACGGGCTGCCCCTTCTCTGCCAAAACATAATTCATTATGTTCTCTATGTGATATATTTTCAGGTTATTTTAAGGATAAAATTACCCGTATACAGTCTTCCTTTCCTGTTCATATGTTAAACAAAGTAGAAGTTCAGCCTCCACCGATAAGTTCTCTACTTTCTTCTTTTACTCCAGCTACTGCTGAGGAAGTAAGGCAAATTATTATGTCTTCTCCAAATAAATGTTGTGATCTTGATCCAATGCCAACTGTATTGTTGAAAGCATGCATTGACACCTTACTTGGTACTATAACAAATATTGTAAATGTGTCACTGAGGACAGGTATTTTTCCTGATGATTTTAAACAGGCGCATGTAAATCCACTACTTAAAAAGACAACTTTGTCGAAAGATAAAGATGATAATTATAGACCTGCTTCTAATTTGAGTTTCATATCTAAAATTCTTGAAAAGGTTGTAGCAAAACGCCTTGGATCTCACATTACTTCAAATAATTTGTCAAATGTATTCCAATCTGCATATAAGAAACTTCATTCTACAGAGACTGCTCTCTTAAAAGTGCATAACGACATCACTCTAAATATGAACAATGGTAGAGTTACTGCACTTACCTTACTTGATTTGTCAGCTGCTTTTGATACGATTAATCATTCTATTCTAATGGATCGTTTGTCTGTGTGGTATGGTGTGTCTGGTATAGCATTAAGCTGGTTTAGATCATATCTGAGTGGTAGACACCAGAGAGTTAAGATTGGGGATTGTTTTTCGTCACCACTTAATATTTCGTGTGGTGTTCCTCAGGGGTCAGTTTTGGGACCATTACTTTTTACACTGTATACTACTCCATTGAGTCTAGTGATTAATAGGCATCATTTGAGCCATCATCTTTATGCAGATGATACTCAAATTTATATATCATTATCCACTTCAGATGCAAGTAGTTCTTTACAGCAGCTTAGAACTTGTATTGATGACATTTTTTGCTGGTTGACTGAGAGTAGATTGAAGCTGAATGCTGATAAAACTGAGTTTCTTATTATTGGTACACACCGGCAGCGTGACAAAATTAAGACTCTTTTTCCTATACCCTTACTTAATCAGCATGTTATGCCTGCAGTTTCGACTAGGAATTTTGGAGTAATTTTTGATGATAAATTAAATTTTAGAGAACACATTTCTCAAATTTGTCGAACATGTTTTTACCACATTCGTGATTTGCGGCGTATTCGTCGATATTTGCCTGTTTCTGTTGCAAAGACTATTGCAACTGCATTAGTTACTAGTAGATTAGACTATTGTAATTCGCTTTTTCACAATATTGCTATTAAGGATATCACAAAACTACAACGTGTTCAAAATTGCTTAGCAAGGGTGGTGACTAGGTCTCCACGCTTTACTCCTTCTAAGCCGCTTCTAAAGTCTCTGCATTGGCTGCCTGTCCAATATCGTATAATGTTTAAGATGTGTACCATTACTTACGAGGCACTTTCTTCTAAGCAGCCATCGTATTTACATACTTTACTTACTCCTATAAGAAAACCTATTCAACTTCGGTCATCTACTTCTGATTTACTCTTTGTACCAAAGGTCAATACTAATATGGGGACCATGGCTTTTGCTGTGGGTGCGCCTACTCTATGGAATATGCTTCCTTCTAGCGTGAAATCAGTTGAAAATATTGCTAAATTCCGTCGTCATTTAAAAACATATCTGTACAATATGGCCTATCCACCATAGCTCCCTGGCGCATCAATCAATCTGATGACAACTTGATTTGTTTACCGACTATGAGATCGATTAATCCTTTTTGTTTTGATGCGCCTCTGAGCTTGGTTTCTAAGGATATAGGCGCAATAGAAGTTAACTAATTATTATTATTTATTATAATACACAATGGTATGCATATATATCAAATACATTTCATTTCATATTTAGCTTGCAATCAATGTCTGAAAACCCTCTCGTATATCACAAGCAATTTATTTAAAAAGTTGTATCAATGGGTTCCCATTCTTCTTGAGAATGAAGCATGGAAGGATATTGAGAGTTATTGGTTAATTTGTCTTTGAACTGGTTTATGCCTAGTAAAAATTTGATCACAATACCTACTAATCCACATTGACCATTGAGGGTCGGACGTTTGCTGATTTTAATGAAATATAAAATATATGATATTTGGATATGCATAGATTCATAATTAAGACAGTCAGGCATGCCATATTTGCTCTGATAATATGCAGTGTTATGCATATATGTAAAATAGACACAACAGTTCATTTAACCATTTATATTTAGTTTGCAATCAATGTCTGAAAACCCTTTCATATATACAAACAATTTATTTTAAACGTTGGGGCACCCAGACGTCTGCCATTTTTGTTGTGAAGGAAGCTCGGAAGGATATTGAGACTTAATAGTTATTTGAGTTATAGAAATGAACTAACACCTAGAAAAAGGTTTGTGATAATACAAGCTACGCCTCATCGACCTTTTTAGGTCGGAAGTTGGTCATTTTTAAATAAATATAATAACGTACCATCTTTGCACATGAATAGGTTCATAATTAAGACAGCTAAACCTACCATATTTCTCAGATTTGCACATATTTATGTTTTGGTACCAAATATGTACAATGTGGATCTAAGGTGTGGTTATTTTGCTCACAATCAGGTTCTGAAAACCCTCCCGCGTGTGATATTATGAATAAATCATGATGTTTATCAACTTGCTGCACATTAACCATACACTGTATTTATGTTCTAATTGTAGTTATGTAATCTTTATATTATAAAGAACAATTCTACACAATTTCACTGACACAGGCTAAAGAGTGCACAAGATATTGACTAGTGAAATGTGAATAAAATAAAATAAAATTAACAAGCTGTCGAAAAACGTCTAAGTCCCAAATTTCCACCTGCCGTAACTTAAAAACTAGTTAAGCTAGAATGCTCAAATTTTGGATTCTTACTAATCTTACCAAAGGCTCTCAACATGCTGATCTATTCAACAATCTAAGAGATGACAGCAACCAATTTCTGGAATTTTGGTTGCGTTCACTCGGAATGACCCTAATTCTATCGTAAAGATAGTTGTGGTTTAGCCATAGAGGATAGAAGAATAGAGTCGGGACTCGTGTTCTTTTGCGTTATTACCCTATCCGCGTGCCATTTAGCGGCGTCGAAGTAAGAACTGTAAACAAACGCACGTGTCAATATTCGGAGGCAGTTAAATATCATAACAAAGACAGTCTGCCTGTCTGGAGGGTTTTTCATGTCACTCACAGCTGCGGCGTGTGCTGTTCCTAATAAATATTAGTCAAGTCGCTCGGGGCCCGTATTCTCGAACGATTTACGAATTTCTTAGCGCAATTTTTTCGTAAATATGGCGTCGAAACTGCCGTAAGTTACGATTTTTCATAAATGCTATTCTCGAAACAGTTAAGATAAAAACATTCGTAAATATGGCGTATTTTTCACCGTAACTTACGAAATCGAGATAACGTTTTCGTAAGTGTTGTATTAGTTCATTCAGACATAGATTTCTCTGTTATTATTGTATTACAACATCGCCAACATATATTCAATAAATAGTGTATGCTTCATTGACACTTGAAGTGTGTGTGTGTGTGTGTGTGTGTGTGTGCGTGCGTGCGTGCGTGCGTGCGTGCGTGCGTGCGTGCGTGCGTGCGTGTGTGTATTTTATTGGCCGTTGTAATTGCACAAATACCGTCTTTGAAAGCAGATTTCGCATAGATCCATTGCGTCAATGCAAAAAGCCACAATAAAAATATCAATAACCGGGACCAGCCATTCAGCGGGACCGATTAGAAATTCGCCGCATTATTTGCAGACAGCGTGATCGATAGTTATTATTTATGTAGGCACGTTTAGCTACACATGAACCTTTCCGTTTTATAATACCTCTGTATTGCACTATATTGAATTGAATGCAATGGCATGTTCATCTACATAATTTATCCTCCAACATATAATTACACTACTTTTCTATAAAACAAATTAAAACATCCTGGATATATGATTAACAAATAAATATTATTACACGATATGAACATTTCCAGTACGTTAAAAGGTAAAACTTTCCCATCTGACATATGTGGGGTTTTATTTAGCAAGAAGGTATAAAATATAATGGTATTCAATCAGTACTACTAGCACATTTAGAGTGCACGAATATTGTGCCAACACGTCTTTATTAATTGCATATTTTATTAAAACATAATTTGTCAAACAATGACAGTACTGTAATTATGCAAATACACCTACTTTTTTTCAACAAAATGAGCATGATGTATGATGTGGTGGTGTGCAGTTATTCATTTGAAGGTCCCTTACAAAAAAGTCAGTGGTATGCCACTGATTACATTTGAATACCATTCAGTATCGTTCCGTACCATTCAATGACATTTTAGGACTGAGTGGTACTCTCAATGGTAATTTAAAATGCCATTCAATACTGGCCTGCGAAAGCGCGAGGGATTGGATGTTGGCTGGAGGACATCTCAACAACACCAACCTCCGCTTCAAACTGCGCCACTTGGCCCAAGCCAGTGAGGAAGGGACGGCTGCGAGCCTCCAACTGCTGGCTAAGGTCACCTGCGTCATCAACCAAGTCGCTGCCAGCGCTGCTGCAGATCACTACGACTTTGATTACACAGATGGTACGCAGCACGACAGCTACGACTTCCTTCTGCATCTCATTAAGTCCCAGCCGGATATCGCAAAGATGTTCACCTTCACTGTGAAGAGTCCCCTGAAGTGCACCGCCTGTGGACGAGATCAGACCCATCAGGAAGTTGAGCAGACGAGCCTCGCCGCCTACCGCCTTCTGATGCCCACGAGTCCTGGAAAGCCGGAACCGTTCTCGAACGTTCTGAACTCCACAGTTTGTGCCGATGTCAACAAGCGCTGCGACTACTGCTCGCCCCAAGTCGGCGAGGTCCCACCAAACATCGTCCACACAAAGCACGTGTCCCTGGTGGTCCCGGACGAGTGCAAGCACCTCCTCCTCGTCATCCACCGCTTCCGTCGAGCCCCTGGCGACGACGTTGCCGTGAGATGCCACGAGCTGATTGGCGTCTTCTCCACTTCTTCTGCCAATATCTTTGGCACTCACTTCCGCACTGCGGCTGCTGTCCTTCACTATGGAGACGGTGTGCCGGCCGGCCACTACATAGCCATCGCCAAGCACAGTGAGGGAGGAAGTGGAGTCAAGTGGCTCAAGAAGGACGACGCGGACTGCACATCCCAGGCGCGATTCGTTTACAACTTGGCCAACGTCGACTACATTCTGCTCAGCAAGTGAGAAGACTGACGGCCCTCCCCACATTGCCTCAATGGGGGCCCCTACTCGTCAACCAATCGGGCGTGCCGAGACGAGTAGGGGGCTCTGCGAAGCTCATCCTCATGCAATGACAAATTATATCAAACGAGTGCCTGTCACTGACATTATTTCAGGTCATACAGCAACTAATGCATGTACAGATGTTGGCTTCGCGGGTAAAGGAATAAAACTAGTGGGTAAATGCTTCAAGGATGAAGCAGGACTGGGGTAATATGAATGGGAGTGGCACTACTACAGGGTAAATGCTTCGCAGCTAAAACACGTTTGAGACTCGAGTTAAAGTAAGGAGACAAGCCCCCCTTCGCCCCCTACCCCCTCCCCCCGCCCACCTCCTTCCGACCGTCCCCAGTCCAGCCGCCGTCCTGGCTCTCCCTTCCCCGTTCATTCATATTTACGGCTGAAATTGCGCCACTGCAGAACGTTCCTCACCACCGACGGTCACATCGCATGTCGAATATTCCTTATGGGAACCGTCGATTCAGTGACAGGTAACAGCGACTTTTGCCAGCTGGCACCGCGAACTATTTATCTCCGTACTGCTGCAACCAACCGGTTCATCCAGGATGCTTTACTCGACAGGATATCGTGACAAAACATCTCACAGTTACGCCCGGTATCGAAATGAAGCATAAGTTTGACTTGGGGTGGAAAATAGGCAAACATGCGGCAAAATCCAATCAGAATTTGAACCCAGGCCGTCACCAGTGGTTGAATGCCCACTCCCACCCCCCGAAATTACGCCACTTCAGAACGGTCCTCACCACCGACGGTTACATCGCATGTCGAATATTCCTTTGAAACCCTCAACTCAGTGACAGGTAACAGCGACTTTTCCCAGCTGGCACCGCGAACTATTTATCTCCGTGGCGAGATCGCATAATTTTGATTTGGGGTGGAAAATAGGCAAACATGGGGCAAAATCGGGGGGTGGGGGGGGGGCATTCAACCACTGGTGACGGCCTGGGCTCAAATTCTGATTGGTGGTAGGACGAACACGGAGCCAAGCGTGCCACGGAAAGCATGCCAGCGCACATTTCAGCCGGAAATATGAATGAACGGGGAAGGGAGAGCCAGGACGGCGGCTGGACTGGGGACGGTCGGAAGGAGGTGGGCGGGGGGAGGGGGTAGGGGGCGAAGGGGGGCTTGTCTCCTTACTTTAACTCGAGTCTCAAACGTGTTTTAGCTGCGAAGCATTTACCCTGTAGTAGTGCCACTCCCATTCATATTACCCCAGTCCTGCTTCATCCTTGAAGCATTTACCCACTAGTGTTGGTCGCTAGGTGGCGTAAGGTGGTACATGTTTCTATTTCACTGCTCGTTCAAATTTACATTTTTAATCTAAATTCTGCATTTTTGTGTTCGACATTACTGCAGTTATAAGACCAACACACTACTTTATTTGGACACGCAGACATTTTAAATAAATTACACCAGTTACGCCGCTAAAATTAATCATTTACAACATAGTGAGCGATAATACAGATAGTTAACTTTTCGCGCTGCGGTACGGTCTTACATTACAAATAACATACAAAGACAGGGATAGCCCTTTTAAACTGTTAACTAACAGGCCTTTTCATAAGACGTTCCTTTACACCCAGTATCGCCCTGGGGGTGAAGACCTCTACGTTTCATCTGCACGGGCACTAAACGTCTTATTACTTTTGCACAAGCTTTGCTGAGCGCGAAAATTTAAACGATCTGTATTTAGCCTTTTAAACTGATTTGTTAAACTGATTTGTATTTAGCCTTTTAAAAACTCATTCTACATTTAGCATTTTACAGACTTTGGCATTTTACAGACTTATTTAGCATTTTACAGACTTATTTAGCATTTTACAAACTCATTTGAAACTACTGATTTAGTTTATTAATAATTTTAAATACCACTTGATTATGTCTATGTAATATTTATTTTATAACACATTATTTATTTATTTATTTTTCTCGCTAGATTTATTATTCTTACATCTGAGAAACTACTGTAATTTTTGAATTAGTGTGATCTTATACTCTCATATATTTATTTATTACATGTTATTTATTAAGTTTTGATGATGTTGACCCATGCCAAACATTTACATTATTTTAGAACGTCTGGCCACTCTCAGTCACTAATTATTTTATGATACATTAATTTTATCACTTGAGCAGATTTTGTCAAATGTCACCATTGTTCTCACTGTGTGTTTTATTTTTATCCTGTACTGCAGCTTCTAGAAGCCATGATTTCACCTTGTGTAACACACTGGCACAATGGTCGGATGTAATTTCAACACCTTCCAAATACATGACCACACAAGAGTCCTTGACCTACTTACACAGTCTACCATGCCTTAATCTGTGTTTCAACCGAAAATTACTACCTATACCCCGTTCCAGGCCAACATTTAAATTGGCCTTGATCTTACTGCTAGCGGGGGATGTTAGTCTTAATCCTGGACCTGTGGTCAGGCATAGCATCCGCCTGGCCATCACTAACATTCGTTCAATTCGTGAAAAAACTGCCTCTCACTGATCTTATAATTTCCAAAACAATAGACATTCTCGCTGTGACTGAGACCTGGCTCAGACCGCATGGCACAGATGCATGTATTGCCGACATCTCCCTTCCTGGCTATACCTTCCACCATCGACCACGTCCAGTTGGACGAGGCGGAGGTGTCGGTTTCCTTAGTTCAAAACTATTTCACGTAACCCTGTACACCAGCCCGGACTATACCACATTTCAATATATTTGTCTTAACATATCTAATTCGTGCTTCTGTGGGGTTTTCATTTGTATTTATCGCCCTCCAGGTCATCCAGCTAACTTCTTTGAAAAATTCCAGGATCTTTTGGAAAATGTTGCAACCATGCACACAGAATTTTACATTGTGGGCGATTTTAATCTTCACCTGGATACACCATCTGCAACAACTACCACGTTTCATGATATCCTGGCATTATTTGACACAAAACAACATGTCAATTTCCCAACACACATACATGGACATTTGCACGTCACCTTCTTTGTGTACACATCGCTGAAGGTCTTCAGCTTCTGCTTCTTCATTGTTGCAAAGAAGTCAACGGTATTGTTCTCTAAGCGCCGAGTTCTAAATGCCTCGAATGCCTCTTCGCCAACCTTCGAAGCACTCATCAGATCGTGTGCGATTTCCGTTGGTGGCATAGCTGCTGTGGCCAGACTCACAAGACTGTCTTGATCTGACCTGAATGGGTTTATCCAGCTGTCCTCCATTATGTTGACAAGGGACTGGACGTCTGCCTCATCCTTCAGTATCCTGCTTTGTTGTAGATCCGGGTGATTCAACCGAGAGCCCCCAAGGCCGACCATTTCCCTCAGTTTTCTAAGAAAGAGGCTCCTGTGTTCTGCATTTAGGTAGTACTTTTGTACAGCCCCACTTTTCAAACTGAAACCTTTCGTACCACCAGCAGTTTGGGTGTCCTTATTGATGGTTTCTTCGATGGTTTGGTCACATGGTATCTTGCCAAAGGGGTTTGATGAACCAATCTGTACCGAAATGCCTCCCTGCATGAAGTGCTGATACACATCTGGATAGTCCATACTCAGGTGGCGCATGGTAGCGAAATAGTAGAGAAGATAACGCGCGTAGTTGAGACGGTCATAGGCGAAGCACCACGGTATCATAGCTCTGATGCACATAAGGTGGTGCTCAAAATCTCCTTCCCTGGATGCACGGACAAGGCCGAGGACAATCTCAACCATATCCACGTATGACATCCAAAAGGTAGACATATCACCATTTTCAGTTCTCAGCAAGTCCAGGTAGTCTTGAAAACGCTGCAGTACATGAGAACAGGAGTGTACCAACTGGAACTCGATCCAAGTTTCACCAGATATATTCTCTGCGAAATCTGTCACATGAAGCAATGTTTCAGCCAGCTCGTTCTTGTCTCCATCCCCCAACCACGCTTTGAACCCACTCCAAGCTAAGCGCAGGAGGGCCTCATACACCAACTTATGTAGCCGAATAGCTCTGTTGTATTTCTTACCATCCAGTATTCCAGCAATCGAACCATCAGCAATCACACCAGATTCTACTGATAGATCTCGCAGCCCTACATCTCCTAACCGTTTTCCAATTACTGCAAGCATAGTGCAGATGGTATGGAAGACACCCATTCTCAGGACAATGAGATGAAAATTATCTGGGTTCTTCCATACTACCTCACAGGCCTTGGCATAAAGTGCTTGGTCAAAGACGCACACAATTGCATTCAAATCGAGGGCCTGCATGATTTTGAGAGACCGGAGCAAGACGTCATGGACCGTTCCCAAATCAGTGGCTGGGGAATTTACAGTCGGGAGGTACGCAATGTTGTCTTCAAGAATGTCAATGCCACTTCTCAGTTTGATATTGAACCCAGTCCAGCTGCTGACTCGCTGACAATGCACGTTGGACAGGCGCGCCAACACCCAGTCAATGTTCTTTATTGGTGTGGCTCGGACAATGGTTGTGAACGGAGAGTCAATTCTTTCTAATGGTTTAGGTCCCATGCGTTTCCCCGCATTGTATATGGGAATACTAAGACTGTCTCCTGGGATAGAGCGCTTTTTTGTCTTTGCCACTCTAGGCAGCACCCTTTGCTCAACATCCTCGTATAGATCCTTCTGTTGTATAGCAATTCCATTCACTCGATGCGAGGTGCCCCCACCACTGAGTGTTTCCTCCAAACGGTCAATATTGTCCCAAACCAGAGTTGTGAAAATACCAGGCCGCAAGTCTGTTGGTAATGGCACATCATCTCCGGATGACAACTTCTGCAAGCACAGTGCCGTATCAATTTGTTGCATCATTGAATATGAGACACTGTGGCCGAGGCGATTCAGGGTGTGTATCAGCTCAACGTTCCCAGTTAGTGACTTGACAGCATTAGGTAACAGAACATGCTTTGCTGTTTTTTCCTTTCCATTGGTTACGGCATAGACCAAATCTTGAGCGAAGGAGTTGCTTAATATCGACACACGCTCAGTTTGGGCATCACAGTTGGGATCCCCAGTCAAAAGTACTTGGTAAAACTTGGCCAAAGGCTCTGGAATGTTTGATGTTGTTGTATCAGGGGGCCAGTCATCGCTTATGCCCCTTGATGTGATAGCATTCCGCAGCATTAGAGCAGATTTTGTGATGATACTGTCATAGGTTTGTTTTTATGCAGCACGAAGTTCTTGCCTTACATAATTGTACTTCAGGACAGTCTCATCAATATCTAGTGATGACGGATAAACAAGCACTCTACCATATACATCATTCAGAAATTTCAATGTCTCTTTGAATTCTGTATTTAGCGTGCGGCGTAAGTTCTTTTTGGTGGAGTCATTCACTTTTGTAACACCAAGTTCATGCATGTTAGTGACTAACTTGGTTGAGAGCTCAGTCAGGGGAACTACGTCAGGGTTTGTGAACAAGTCATTTCTGATAAAAGAAAATAACTCTTCTTGAGCGATTTGCAGGGCATCCTCATAGCCAAACTCTTCATCATGTAGACATTCGTCAACCTCCATGTGACTTGAACCTGAACCTTGAACACCAGGCCTTGTATAGTCCCTGTAACATTTTCTATGATAGTGTCCCTCAGCAGCAACCAATTCTCGACTGAGGAGTGCAAGAACTTTGCTGTCATTTTTCCTAGTTGCAGCTTCCCTTAATGTGTTGTCTGCGCGCAATTGCTGACAACGAACTAAAGGAGCTCTTGTCCTACTCCCCTTCAGGTACTTGGTGGTCGAGCAAAATAGGCAAATGTGATTGTACACCCGAGACGTTTCTATGCTCGACCTCCTATCACGTTCGAGTGTTGGCGTTGCTTCATTTGATGATGACTGCTCCTTCGACAGAATGGTTTCCAGAATCTTTGACATTGTAAAGAAACTTCGGTATTTCTGATGGTACTGCACCTGAGGAACTTCACGGTCACCTAAGCCAATGGCGAGGTCCTGAATCGGTTTTTATTTCCTTATATTAGCCGCATTCAGCAATGTGTCCTAGGAGTCACGGTCTCGTAGCGTGACGAGTTTCGCATTAAGGTCGGATTCACGACAGTCGAGAATACAGCCCTGCCGAGCCCTCTTGAGTGGAATGGATGCTGGATTTGCCATCTTTTAATTCATCATACTGGACCTGAAGTAGAAAATGATATGTTTGATTTTCATTTTCAATGCCATTATCCTTCCATTT
The DNA here is from genome assembly GCA_964017155.1 of Oasisia sp. SBJ-2009. Lineage (NCBI taxonomy): Eukaryota > Metazoa > Annelida > Polychaeta > Sabellida > Siboglinidae > Oasisia > Oasisia sp. SBJ-2009. The sequence continues at coordinate 47,021,876 of OZ024858.1, read as the reverse complement.
CCCTATCATTGTCGGGTAATCGTCGTGTGCCTTGCTGTGAATGAGATGATAAGGGGTGGGGGTAAATGTTTCAATGATATAGGAACCTGTTGTCAGGGTACTGGTATAAAGCACATATTTCGATGTATATTAATTGAGTAGGTTACAATTCATATTGATGGATTAATTAAGTGTCATTATTGTCTTAATGTGGCCCTTTATAGATATAATAGCTGCACTTCAATGATCTCCTGAATTGTATACTTTCTTGGGAAGCTATGACCTAATTAATGTATGCTCCCTTCAACTGCCCACAGCGTTCCTGTATGCTAGCATGCTAGCCTACTGTGCAGGTGCAGCAGGTCACAGGCCTTATATTAGTCAAGAATATGCATATATATTCTTCCAAACACTGCACGTGCATGATCTATTGGGTCTATGGTTGTATATATGTACATACATGTTAGATGGCAAAACATTGATCCATACTCTAAAGGTTACCTTTCACAAAGATTTTAATTCTGCCTCCATGATGCTCAAATTGACACAAACAGGTGGTGACACCTATTGATAAATCCTGTTAGGGAGCATGCATTACACCTGGCTTTCATCTCTGCCTTGTTTTTTGATATAACAGGCAACAAAAAACGAAGAACTCCTCAAAAATGCGCAACAGAGGCCAGGATTGAGGATACAACAAAATGTAACTTAAGAACCATTTTCATATGGAATTCCCGTCTTCAGTTTCTCTAAAACGTTCTGTGTTTTAACCTTACATGAACGTGACCGCCCAATAACTATAAGAAACATATCCTGCAAGAGCATTCATTGATTAATGGTGTATTGGGTCGGGTCAGACTGTAATATGATGAAACAGATGATGACGACTGCTGATTTTGGGCATGACCCGAATTTCGTGACCTTTTGACCTTTGCTGACCTACTTTCAATAGCAACTTGCAATCAGTTAAATTCAATCGATAGAGTGATGCAAATCAGACAATTTGAGTGGTAGATCACTGCCATAGCTTTATTTTGGCCGAAGTTATAGCAAATAAAGTTTCCCTTACCCCAACATTTGGTGTTGGAAATTCTTAAGTTCTCACATTAGTTTTAGGGGTAGAAAATACAGAAAGCTACTCGATATGCATGGTTATGACCCCAATTTGTCATCTAGATACATAGGTCTATCTAAAAAATCACATCAGGCTTTGTCCATCGTGGTGATACCAATTCATGAAAAATTGGCCTCTGGCCCATGGACTATATTCCTCGATCCAACGACGTTCCCGCCTGCCAGGTCGCACTGTCAAATGCACATGGCGCGTGTTTACTTCCAGCAACCAATCGCTACGCAGATAGCATTGCAGGCAGTGCCTTAGCAACATTTGTATCCGGAAAGGCAAAGTCGCAGTCGGGCATTGACGGTCACCCCGAATCTCCTCAGGTTGGCCATAGCCGGCCAGCAAATACAGCACAGCGCTTGAATTCGTTTTACGTGGTTGCATCTAGTGATTAAGAGATGCAATAAATGCGACACCAGTCTAGACATATAACATTAAATTATGACTATTTTGGCTACTCTCGTTTTCAAAAATATTTACCGCATTTTCGAAATTTAACAGCAATAGTTTATGTTTTTTGACATTTAGAAATGTCCTCCAGCCAGGAAGTTGGCCTCGTATACAGCTACGATGTGTAACATTTTATAACAAGTTATATACCAGTGTGTAGATAATTTAATGTTCTTTTAAATAAATCCAACTTGTCGCAGTAAATATCCATGCATAAAAAAGTTACACCGCAACAAAGTATTTCTTTACAAAAAAGTTTCAAAATGTCATAGTGTCAATCAAGAAATCGTCAACATACAACATACCCTAACAGTTTTGACACCACTGTGTAGGTACTTTTATTATCTACCACATGCATACAACATGCTATTGCGAGAATTGAATAATACAGGCGCTAGAGCAAAGACAATGGCGCAAGCAATATTTGTAAACATCTAGGTCAAATATTTGAGGAGGCACAGGCGTCACGTTAAAATAAGCTGAGTGCTAATGGGTTAATGAAGATAAACCAAATTTCAATAGATGATATAGTACAAGACCATTTAGCAAACATACAAGACTGCCTGAAAGAATGCAATTACTATGCTGACTGAAAAACCGTATTGTTTAATTTAATAAACAATACTTTCTCAACATAATAATTTAATTGCAGAAATGTATCTTACATTTTGACAAACTTGAATGTAGCATAACATCTTTAAAGGACAAACAAAGTTAACTTTTACGTGGCATACACCTAATAGAGTTAATATAAAGTAACAATTTTCACATATACTCAATTTTTTTACGCCAGCGGTTTACTACAAAAATATGTTTTAACACCCAGCCATCCAAATTCTATGCGCTACCCCATCTTAGACGAAGAATGACGTAACGACGGTGATCGAGGCGCTCTCCACGTAGATTCCCTGCATAGGGTTTGGCTGATGACGGTAAATATAAAGTTGTCTATTATTGTTATCGCTGAAATCATCCCATCAACTGATGATACATGACTACATGTCTACTTCAAAGCATTTCTCCTAAAAATGGACCGAGCAAAGTGAACTGTACTTGGACTGGAGGGATTCCAAACAGTACGCCCGCAAATGTGAATCAATTTCTTCAACACTACCGGTTGTTTCAACTATTATTGCAACCGTATGCCGAACAGTAAGGCATAATTACTCAAGTTTACCATAGATTTAACCACAGATTTAGATACACGTCTATAAGCAGCTGCTAGATGTCACGCCAACTGAACGAACTGTTGAAGACTCGAAGTTGTTGACCCTTAACAACGTCGCAGGTTAAGGGTCAGACATAGAATGCCGCGCGCTGAATGGCCAAGTCAATTTAACCTTTCACTTAATGGCGGCGTCTAGACCATCGTGGATTTCGTTAGAATTTTAGACTTTAAAGTCACATTCTGAGTAAACCGCTGACGTTAAAAAAGTGAGTATATGTGGAAATTGTTACTTTATATTAACTCTATTAGGTGTATGCCACGAAACAGTTAACTTTTTTTGCCTTTAAATTGCAACATTGTATAGGATTGACTGAGACCTGGGTAAAGGATATGGAAAATAATATCGTATTAGCGCCTCTAGCGACTACCGTGGATTTGTGGAAGCCCATTGAAACTAAGCCCAGACAAAACTGATCTAGTTACCATTGGTGAACAAGGTTGATGAATACTTTCCGTATAACTGCTTCATGCATAGCCGCCAGATACCGATTGGAAGCTACGTATTGTCTAGAAAATCTTCAGTTGCTCGACAGTCAACAGCTGGACCTTTATCATAAATGTTCATCTACTTCTAGAGTGGTGACGAAATTGTATTTATTTGGTTGGAGATTACCATAATCACTGAAAGGGGCATCAGGATTCTAACTCATCACAGTCGAAATGTATAGCTCATCGTTTTTCTACAGCAGACATGCCACATTTTTGGGATGGCAATCCATATTTTTGACCTAAAATTTGGTAAGAATCCGTATCAATCTGTATCATTACTCAGATCTTCCAGTTAGCTGGCCTAAGTTATTTAGGCCTTTTTAAAACGGTTTGTCCACGGTTTATGTTTCGATTATTGGGGCAAGTTTACTGCAAGATTACCGAAGTTTTACTTCACTTCAGCACGTTTAAACTGCGTACCGCAATTCGTTGCACTCGGCGTCGAGCTCCGTTTCCTGTACGCGCCCCGTTCCCACCCGTTGAGCCACTTGCCACAGTTTTCAGAACTAAGACTTACCAGTAGGCCATCTATTACGCGCTACAATAAACTAATCGGTGGTTTAGTTCGTTCGTTTCAAATCGAATTACTTAGTCACTAACAGTAAGCAATTATTCCATTATGCAGTATAGTTTTGTGACGCATACAAGGCATAATGTGGCTTTAACAAAATTCTCCATACATTTAGTTAAAATCTAAATCAAAACGGACTACGGCCGTATCACTTAAAAAACCGCCATAATCCGTATCGGATACGGGTAATCCGTATTATGTGGCATGTCTGCTACAGTAAACTGTTGTCTCGGATGTGCGGCCATGTCGGATTTCTTACCCAATATTCCATCGAAACGTAAAATAGATGGTTACGTCCTGTGTTGAACATTAATAGCCTGCGTTTAAATTTGTCCACACCTACTCCGCTCATTATGTTGTCCTCCTTCGTACCAACAATGACCTCAGTATGGTACATCGTAGGAATTGAAGATCCTTGTCAACTGTTCTGATACTGTAGTTAGCTGATGTATGACATTCCAATGCATGTTGTCATTTCATGGTTTATGTGGTCTAGTTTCCGTTTAACATTGACATTCGCTTTATTCAAACTGGCTTCAACTTTGGATAAATAAATGACAATTATCTTGACATGGTTCGGCTATTTATTTATCTTTTCATGAAATATGAATTTTAATGCACCAGAATACACCATTGTCACGGTCTCTATATTGTTATGCCAACAATAAATCGTGCAGCTGAAGGAATCTTTCTTTAACAACATGTTTATTATAATCTTAATGGTTTCATGCCATAAAATGTAATTCATACTCGATTTCTACCAACTACATGGTTTGACCTGTCAGAAATGTCTATGTCCTATGGTTCCCTGTTGTGATGAATGAGTCTTAAGAAAATGGGTTTATTTTTTTAGAATAGGAATTGACATACGCTAATCTAAAAACAATATTTCCTCTGCCCTTATCATTGGCAAGTCAACGAAACACATGTCTTAATGCAAATGTTGTGTCAATGTTTAATTATCTGACTCTCCAGAGTACGATTGGAAAACGTTTTGTCACTAAAATGCGCACATAAAAAAACAATCGTCATTTCCAAGACGGATACTACCACTTTGACGGTAATGTGTTTGTTTACGTTGTGTGATATGTAATAAATATTATAAACATAATTTATTTGTAAATGCAAACTGAATGCTGTGTCATTACAGGCAGGAATTGACTTCGGCAATGGGAAACAATTTAAACTGGCAACTCGTCGGAAAGTACTGTCATTAGTCAAACGTTCAAACGTCAAGCAAAAAGGAACATTTGCCTTTCGAGTCGATGACATGAGGAAACTACCACAACTGTCTGACAAAGTTAAAACTCGAACGTCGATCTGCAGTAAGTAGTTGCCGACAACCATTAGGGGTTTGCTGCATTTCTATTCATAATTTATTGTTTGAATACAGTTATGTCTTTGCACAGAATAAGGATAGGTACATTTGAATGTTTTCTATTAATTAAATATGGATTTATAAGATAACTCAATCAACAATCGAACTATAGTATATCAGGTAAAATAAAATTGACTAATATAAATAAGTAGTAATGTAGGGTCTTATCATTGGTAGCTTGGAGCGGAGCGGGATGAGGAGGAATTCCTGTGGAGGAATTCCTCGGGTCAAGTGGCGCCCTCTGGCGGATAGGTCGTGAACTAATGGCGCCATCTGGCGGATATATCATATACTAGTGGCGCCGCCTGGTGGGCAAGTCACGAGCTAATATTACGTAAATTCGTGCGTCTTATTTTTTTAAAGTGGCGCCTCCTGGCGGATAGGTCGTGCATTAGTGCACAATTCACGAACTAATACTGTCCAAATTCGTGTCTCTTATTTTTTTAAATTACGTCAAAATGGCGTTAGGGGTTATGTAGCGCCCCCTCGTGGATAGATGACGAATTATAAACTTGGTGAAAGAACAGGAGGAGTCATCTGCCGGATACGTATTCGGCTAATCGATCACGTGACTTAATATTATAGCCATCAACTGTGTGTGTGTGTGTGCGTGTGTGCGTATGTTCGTATGTGTTCGTATGTGTGCGTATGTGTGTATGTGCGTATGTGCGTATGTTCGTATGTGTGGTTACGAAATGGAACGAGGTTAGCAAACCGACTTAGCAGAATATGAAAAACATGACAAAGTTATGGCATGTAAACACTAAAACACGTAAAATTGACAAAGTAATGGCGGTGAAACGATGAAAAAAGCTGTAAAATGGTACAAAAGTCGGCACACCGAGTTAGTAAAAATGACAAACATGACAGTTAGTTATGGCGTAGAATAGAAAACTATACTATTTTACTACAAGTTACAAGAATAACTTAGTTAAATTTGTGAAAACACCACCTGTGTAACGCAATGAAACGGTGAAACGTTACGAAATGGAACGAGGTGAGCACACTGCCTCAGTGAAATAAGAAAAGTTGGCAGGGTTATTGCGTGGAAACTTTAAATGGCACTAGTTTTTAACGTTATCACTATGATTGAATGTGTAATTTTGCAAGAAATTGTGTTATGGTCCTGATGTGACCCGACATTTTTACGGAAGTTGTGTTTTGCACGTGGTAGGAAGCGTTGACAAAGTTATGGTGTTGAAACAGAAAAATATTCCATTTTACTACAAGTTACAAGAATAAGTTAGTTAAATTAGTAAAAACACTACCTGTGTAACACAATGACACGGTGAAACGTTACGAAATGGAACGTGGTTAGCAAACCGACTTAGCAGAATATGAGAAACTTGCCGAAGTTATAGCATGTAAACACTAAAAATACGTGAACAATTGTGAAATGGTACAAAAGTCGGCACACCGAGTTAGTAAAATATGAAATAACTTGACAAAGTTATGACGTATAATAGAAAAAATATTCTATTTACTACAAATTACAAAACTAACTTTAAATTTGTTAAAACACCACATGTCTAACGCAATGACACGGTGAAACGTTACGAAATGCTATGTAGATAGCACACTGACTCAGGCAAATAAGAAAACTTGTCAAGGTTATCACGATGAAACTTTAAATGGAACCAGTTTTAACGTTATGACTGGTCGAAGGTCTAATTTTACAAGAAATTGTGTTATGGTGCTGCTCTTGTCATGTTTGTCATATTTACTAACTCGGTGTGCCGACTTTTGTACCATTTTACAACTTTAGTCATTGTTTCACCGCCATTACTTTGTCAATTTTACGTGTTTTTAGTGTTTACATGCCATAACTTTGTCATGTTTTTCATATTCTGCTAAGTCGGTTTGCTAACCTCGTTCTATTTCGTAACCACACACGAACATACGCACATACGCACATACGCACATACACACATACGCACATACACACATACACACATACACACATACACACATACACACATACGCACACATACGAACATACGCACACATACGCACATACGCACATACGAACATACGCACATACGCACACACGCACACACACACACACACACACACACACACAGTTGACGGCTATAATATTAAGTCACGTGATCATTAGCCGAATACGTATCCGGCAGATGACTCCTCTTGTTCTTTCATCAAGTTTATAATTCGTCATCTATCCACGAGGGGACGCTACATAACCCCTAACGCCATTTTGACGTAATTTAAAAAAACAAGAGACGAATTTGGACAGTATTAGTTCGTGAATTGTCCGTAAGGGGGCGACACTAATACACGACCTATCCACCAGGAGGCGCCACTTTAAAAATTAAGACGCACGAATTTACGTAATATTAGTTCGTGACTTGCCCACCAGGCGGCGCCACTAGTGTATGATATATCCGCCAGAGGGCGCCACTTTACCGGAGGAATTCCTCCCGCTCCGCGGTCCGCTCCAAGCTACCAATGATAAGACCCTACATTACTACTTAAATATATTGATAGGGGATTTTGAAGATAAAATAAATTAATTCTATTTTTACTCTCCACGACGTTCGAGGTGGTGGAAAGACAGTTTATATTTTAGATAGTCAACACTTTCGGTATATCCTTGAGGGCAAGACATAAACCATTTCATGTCAATATCTTTGCCAGTATTAACTTTGTAACGTTGCTCTGGGAGATGTATGAAACTGAAACAAAAATACTAATAAAGAATACAATAACTTTATATAAGAAATGATCGTGAATTCAGCCATGTTTAAGCGTCATTCAGACATTCACACCACTGTCATGAGCATCCCGTCATTACATTATACAATAAATACACATGTGCTACAATACATTAGTGTGAATTCCGACAAGATATAATTGCTCTAAAACATGGTTTTAGTCATTGTCATGAATTAAATAAATGCATAAACAATATAGCAAAGCAAGCCACACTTTTCTTTGTGTGAAGCAACGAAAATATAATTAAAAAGGGATTTTGTTTTGATTAACCAGTATGATAATCAATTTGGTTAACAACTAATGCATGCATTTATTTTAGTAGTATCATGCCTCACTACACATTGTTTTGTTCGACACAGACAAAATTAGACAAATTAAGCCAACTACTGGTAGTGTGCTCGGAGGATTCCCGGTCGCAGTTTATGGTCCATGCTCCCCCAGCGGGCGGATTTTGTGTCGTTTTAACAAGACTGTCACCAAGGGCGTTATCACGAAGAAGAAGAGGAGGAGGAGTAACTACGTCATCTGCGTCACGCCGATATTTGCTCGTGTAGGAACTGTACCACTGTCGGTGTCTGTCGACGGTGGCATCACGTATACGCCCGCGGTTAATTTCGTGCTAGGTATGTATTTAAGTTAAGTAAAATTACAGGCATATTTTTATTTTACAGTCAGGGGAACACACTCACGATGGCGTTTATTAACGCATCACCGTACCGCTACCGATGTTATTACTAGTTAGTTTTACGTTTCACATATCTAACAATACTTTTAAAGAATAATTATAGTTTAACCTGTAAATATATACTTACAATGCAAAATTATGTATATAAAAATATGTTATACAGTATTTTTGTTCATATTTTCGGAGCGTGTCGCTACTATTTATTACTGTTCAACAGTTACTGTAGCGCTCTTTGATTTTGCAGCAGTTCCCACATCCACTGCATCCTCGCCGAAAATGCCAACCCCAAAAACGTCTAAGTGGGGCGATCTCTCAAATCTGCCGTTTAGAATTCAATGGTTAAAGAAGATATTCAAGTCGAAAACTGTCGCCGTTCTGTATGGCTTTCTCACTCAGAGGTTTGTTTACCATCACCTATGTGTCTGTAATTAATATTCGTACACCAAATGTATAATTTACAATCCGGAATAGCTTTTTCACTTACTATGAGGTTACTGTTGGATTTCCGTCCGTCCGTCCGTCCGTCCGTCCGTCCGTCCGTCCGTCCGTCCGTCCGTCCGTCCGTCCGTCCGTCCGTCCGTCCGTCCGTCCGTCCGTCCGTCCGTCCGTCCGTCCGTCCGTCCGTCCGTCCGTCCGTCCGTCCGTCCGTCCGTCCGTCCGTCCGTCCGTCCGTCCGTCCGCCCGAAAATAAGATTTGTAATGACTTGAGGGCATGCTTAGCCAGGGCCCACAAAAAGTGCCTATAGCCCACGAAAGTCCTAATCAGTCATAAATACAAACAATGATTTACTCAATTTACATACTCAAACACTCCTAGCCAAACGACAACCATTGCACCAAAAATGTTGTTATGTCAAGCCAAGTTCCGTTTAGCATATTGGGGAAAATCATTTGTTTTAAGTTTTATTATTTGTATATGTTACATTATATGGCTTAGGCGATCTATGGTGGACGGCATAGACATAATTAGCGTTGCTTCATGAAATATCGTGCAGAGTATAATATATTGTTGCATTGGTAGCAATACGATGGAAGTGATAACCCTGAAGAAATCCGTTCCCAACTCGGGCAGCATCCTAATTGACAGCGTCGATAAAAGCAGTTTACCGTTGTTACGTTCGGAGTTTTTTGGAACACTCGGGATCAGAGGAATTTCCAGATCCAAATATAGGTACGTTTTCGAATTTGTATTTGTACTTAATGAATATCGCCCCTAAAAAGGAATACTTGAAATAACTATAAACATATATCCTAAATGTAATACGACCGTTTTTTATGCAGGTTTCATGATGTCATAGATGACGCAAGTTACATAACGAATATTGTAACTGTATTAACTGTATAATGAGAAGTAGTCATAGCTATTGGAAGCAATAACGAAACTGTTTTCAGATACACCATCACACAGTGGACTCCATTCCATGTGGCCAGTTGGTATTACAACTTGTATGTAAAGTCTGCACTCAAGCGCGTTAACGAATCCCCGAAACCCGTCTTCATTTCGAAGGCTGAAGAGGCTTTGGGCGATACTTTGAAAAATATAAAGTCAAGGATGTCTAAATCTAAAATATACAAATACTTCTCGCAGAAGAGGGTCGCAATTGCGCGTTCGTTTTTTCAGGTAAGACATTTCCAGGACAAGCAATGTATAGCATTACAAAGCAATGTAATGATTACCAAATATGACTACAAAGACGCACACGCACGCGCGCACGCACGCACGCACGCACACACACACACACACACACACACACACACTAACGTACATATACACAAATACACACACACGTGTACATACGTGCACAAGAAGTGAATAAACATACGCATGCGCGCGCGTTTTGTTCAGAAATTGCAAACATGTGCTCTAGATGGTATACATTAAAGTCTGGCTGCCGGTATATGTTATGGTGCTGGACACTTGCAACCCAATGATCTATATATCTGCAGCTGCACTACCTCAGTTAGGAAGATTATTCCAGTTTGTCTTTGTTATTGGTCTGGATAAGCATTACACTATACCTGATTGAGTACCGGAACAACGTTGTAAAACACTAAAGGGATATGCTTATATGGAGAATTGAGTTAGTTGCCTTTGGGTATCAAAGCATTGATTTGTATTCGTGCATACGATTCACTTTAAATTTAATTGTGGAATGCACATTAAGATTAGTCTAGAATATGAAAGACGTTGTTCAAATATTGCATAGTTCCATTAACATATAAGAAATATGGGCGCTATTGTAAACAGGGCCAAGGCCCTATATCTGAACTTCTGTATCATTTCGATTTCATGTGTACTGTTGTTTGAATATCGGTCGCAGACTAAAAACAGTATCTAATGTTTGTCTGTCACAAAGGAATAGTATCCTTGTTCATTGAGTTTATTAGAGTGTCAACATAAATGTCATTACTCACAAACTGTAATGTTATACATTTTAAGAGAGGGATTACCTTTTGACGTAATATATCCGACATCTGTATTCCATGACAGATCACTGCAGATTGTCAGACCCAGCTACTTTACATTATTCACAAACTGTAATTGTTGACCATTTACAGAGTAATTTAAACATTATTTGTTTACATTTTCCTAGATGGAATTCTATCTGCCAGTTTTGCTGTACTGTGTCTAGTATATGCATGTTGGTTGTGTTTAAAAATAAAACATTATGACATCAGCTGCAAATAAATATTGCATTGATTGACATGTCTCGTCACAATCATGCAACATATCCTTTCCATGACAGCATGCGTGCGCCCAGTGGAGGAAGTCAAAGTCAAAAAAAGAGAATCCGCCAAACAATAGTGACATTCCCAGTTGTCCGTGCAACGTCAACATGGCACAGCTTGACGGACGCTACATCAGTGACAAAATCGCTTTTGAATCTAAGAAAGGAAAGATCTGCATGCGTACGGCAGTCGCGAGGTAAGGGCGCATATAACACATTGACAATATTACTCACACCTTTTCAATGTAATATAATCTCAATATTGTTTAATATAATTTCAGATATATCGGTGACTGAACGTGTTTTGTTCTGTTGCTGTCAGTTAACTGAAACAAAACAACGCAACATTCAACAAAAGAGCACTTACATAATTTGCTTTTCTAGATGCACCTTTATGGAACAGATCATGGATGATTTGTTAATGAAACATATTTTTCATTTTCGGTCATAGGTAAGGAGAACATTTGATTTTATGGATACAAATCGCGCTTGTGTGTTCTTACTAATGTTAGTGGAACGGTCCCCTGGTTGGATTTGAATTTGTTATGATGGTTAGGTTTTGAATAACCAACCAATCTACCAACGGGAGTGTGTACATGCGAGCGCGTGTATGCGCATGAGTGGACCCTTGTTTTTTTATTGTTAGCGCCTTTTATCAAGTTTTTATCCCGGATATTCTTGCTAATACGTTGGTTGTGTTTATGTTGTTAGATGTGTTTGTGCACCCCTACATTGGCTGCCTTTGTGTCGTTGTAGTCGAGACGGGTGGGGACGGCGATGCTGCTATAAAAATACGAAGGCAGGCGAGCTCATGCCTGCTCCACACGGCAGCAAGATCGTCAGGGCGTATGCTGATTCGCAGCAGCTCATACGCGTGCGTCAAGAGTATTGGTCTCGACTAATTTGCAGCGAGTTGGCCAACAACCCGGAGGGCGACAGCTGGCTTCCATCAACAGACGACTGCTCCAGCTATGAACCCCTCAATCTCGGTACGCGTTCGTCTCCATTAGCCACATAAGCACACACTGCCTGATATCAACTAATTTATAGTTACACCAAAACGATGTTAGGGCAAGTGAAATACTTGTATGGCTGTAAACGTCTTACGACCGGTATACTGGAAAGAAGACCACATTAAATGTTGCCAAATAAGACATAACTGCTCGTCATATCGTGATTTTAAAGGTTATGCGTTTTGTAGTGGGTTTCTTGGTATCCGCATGTTATATGATAATATTTACTACTTGTTTTTCATGAACGGCATTTGGCATAGTACGTTTTTTTACGTCGTACAACAACTACGTGGCAATGTTATCTCAAACCAAACTCACCCCGCTCATCATCTGTTCGAATTATTACCGTTAGGCAAACGTTTTAAAAGCATCCCTACGAAAACAAATCGCTTTAGAAATAGTTTTTCCCTTGTGCCGTAGCAGCCTTATCTGGAATGAAATATAGAACGTAGCTGTCAAGAATTTAAAAACTTAACTATACAGCGGAATTGTTCTTTTTCTGGCGCTGGTTGGTGTGGCTGGACCGTACGCATGTGGAGTGTAGGTGTACTTGTTCTCAACAGCGGATCGATGGTGGTAAACACAAATCTTCTCTTATTGTGAACAAAAATGTATATTATATATTTATTTGCCACATTTCATGTTGGTGTATATATAGGCACTATGCGAATCAACGCCAGACTACATTCCAATTTAACATGTAATGCATGTTGAAAGTGGAAATAAAGCTTTATTATTGTAACTCAAAGCAAGCATATTGAGATTTCTTGCAGGATCTAGCTACGGCTTAGGACATGTGACTACCTTCAGGAATCGCCAATATTCATTTAAGAAATTTGGTCTGTTTTGGATCGTACGTTACGCTCATTTCTGGATGCAAGGAAGAACAATTGACGTGAGATCATCGCGCGGTAAGTGCTGTTAGCTACGATAATGTTTAATGGACGGGGTAAATGTGCCACTTATCGATTAGTTAGTGCTGTCAGACACACGTGTGGTATCACCAAGACTCCTATGTTATTCGCTAGATAGCGAAACGAACGTGTCTACTTAAAAAAGCCGTGCCAAGTTTGACATTAATTGGTACTACTCATTCATATATATTTCTATTGGCTTTGTAAATACTAAGCGAGGTACTTTTTAAAAGTTATTTTAAACTTCTTGTGTGTTAAAACGTAAGGCATTTGTTACTAAATATACCAAATAACAAGTATTTTGATTGCAAAGTCAGTTCACTATAGGCGCTCAAACGTGGCAATCTGTGTGCTAGAAAACAACTAGCGTGTTAGTTATTGCTGACGTCACCAGGCCCATCACCCTTGAGAGAAACCTATCTTTTGACACGGAGTGCGGCGATGTCGCCTACTACGTTAGGCTGTCCAAGACATTGTAATGGCATATGGTATTACTGTTGTATGCCCTAACGATAATAACGGGGTCCAGTATCAGCTGTACCTCAAGCAGAGTCATCTCCATCCTCAACTATGCCTGATGACATTCATCTAGCTTTATTGTCCACCATCAGTCCATGACAATGAAGAAGTAGAGACAGTCTATGAAGAGATCGAAAGCGTTATCCACAATACCCGAAGAAAGACATCGTCATCCGATTGGTATGCCAGACGCCAATGGTCACTAATCTGGAACAGTTGGGACATATGGCGTCCGCTCTACGGCTGCGAAAGTTGGACACTGGCGGCTACGACGACGAAGAAGATCCAGGTGTTTGAGAATAAGTGCTTCTGATGACAGCCACACATACCATGGGCCGAACACAATACCAATAACTTTGTCAGATGACAGATCACTGCCATAACAAGTGCACAGGAGCTCTATGTTGCAACAGCGAAGAGAAAAACATCGGCTAGGTACGGCCAAGTTACACGCCATGACTTCCTTGTTGGCAACAACACAAAAAGGAAAAACATATGAATCCTGGTTAAACCAGTGCATTTATAGATAACATTGGACGTGGAAATTTAGCTACTGCACGAATGACAATCCAACCTAGACGGCTCGTATTCAAACGATGTCACCACTTGTTGTTAGGTGCCGCAACAACATGTACAAAAACGGTACAGAACAATGCGATAAAAAGGGTCCTTCAATAGAGTGAAACAGTGGCTACGTTCCGTTGGCAGTAATTCATATACTAAAAATAAATCATGTGTACACACGGGAAAGGGTCAACACAACATTTGAACAACAGTACACATTCTTTACAGTATATCTAATTCATATTGAAAAGAAAAACAATTCCTTTTTTAATTCCACGTGTTCGATTCTTGGTATTATTCAACAATAGGCACATTTACCCATCCATATTAAAACACAACTCCACTCTTTGTTCTTATTTAAAATGTTAAAATACAAATATTAGTACAATACATTAACATTAACCAAAGTATATCAAAATGGAATTGTAACACAAGATTAAGTAACATAATTTAAGAATCTTAATTTCAATGTGCCTTATTTATTTTAGGCAAAAATATAAGTGAAGTTGCGTGGAACGGATTGGCATTGAAAACCAATGAATCGGTCATAATCATTGGCACATCGAAACGTGGATTTAGCATTGCTGTGAATGGGAAACGCCAGCGTGTCAAAAACATAATGCATTTTCCAGGTTTGGTGATTCTGTCTGATACGATTTGTTTATTATGTATTCTTTATCTTACACAATACACATATTAATGTGTAGTTATTATATGTGAACAGGCGTACTGTGTTTACAATTATTTACGTTATAACATAGTCTGTGAATCATTCTAGAGTACAGTAGGATATTGGATTGCGAAATTAATAATCTGAACTATTTAACACCATTCATCAAGGTTGACATACACACACACACACACACACACACACACACACACACACACACACACACACACACACACACACACACACACACACACACACACACACACACACACACACACACACACACACACACACACACACACACACACACACACACACACGTACACACAGACGGACAGACGGACAGACACACACACACACACACCACAGACACACGCACACGCCCACACGCACAGAATATATTTAGGATAATAAGGGGAGAATGAAACCCTTGGCATATGGCTATTCCAACTTAGTATCTTGTTTACCATGTAATCATTTAGGTAACATCTAGACAGTCATCAGATATCTTACATTCCCATGATACTGAATACTTTCTGATATATAGTCTATATCGTCGCTTCACTAGTATAAATGTGTCAGTGACAGAAATAAATACCCCTATATGTTCACTTGTCCGCCGGACACGTGAATTTCGAAATCCAGTTATCCACGAAAAGATTAACTTGGTTGAGAAAGAGAAAACAAAGTCACTAAATCCTTCATTTTTTTGACATCTTCAAACCTCTGTTGTTTTGTTTAGTACACGTATACATATGGAGAGGAACATAATTTGGCATTGAATGTACATTTTGAGTACACTCTTGATTGCAAATATTTCCTAGCCATTACTGACCACGATTGTCATCATAACTACTAAATGTAGGCCTACCATATCATGTATGAATATGTTTTGTCAATGCTTATGAAGTAGGCATTTGTACTATTAACAACAATATGAATTTTACAGTTGAACAAACTGCTGCGTTTTCTTTGCTATGTGTCATACCTGTGTAAGAAACTGTTACTTTAACCAAATTGCCATAAATGGAGTAGGACGGCCAGACTTCAGCGACTGTTTGTTACTGAAAATGTCTTCACCCCTCCATTTGCAAATAGTTTGCTTCATCATGCTATGCAATGATGACGTAAGATAAGTAAAATTCGTGTACAAGCATTCGCACATCATACAGTGGTTTATAGTTTAGGGCAATATACACAAGCGAAACTGTTGTTGTATTGCAGATCAATAATAATACATTAAATAATACATGTTCTGCTTGGTCGTAGTTGTTTTGTATATCAAATCAAATTTAAATGTAAAGTCAGCTTGGGAAGGAATTAAATGATTAGTGGTTTAGTGATTTGAGATCATTATATACTTACGTATACGTTTATGGAGTGTTTGAAACGATATCTACGTTTTGACAGGAGTCATCGTGACGCATAAAAAAGGACGCTTACTATTTCGATATGGTAATGGATGTATCGTGTACGTGGAGAGCTATGGGGGTACCTTAGCGTTTTCAGTCCATATGCGACCTACGATGATTGTGAGTACTAAACCATTTACGGATTTCATGTTCATAGAACATTCCCAGGCCGTTGTTGTTTGAGTATGATATTGATCTGGGAAACGTTCACATAATAGGCCAGTGGAACGCTTACTACAAAGACAATATAGCTTTTATTACTAAAGCGGTTTATGCTAACCGTGCATTTATCAATGTGGCTGCCAGTATGCACCCACAAGATACCTGCCACCATACTAGTTTTGCAAATTGTTCATGAACCGATTGTTCCTGTCGGTATATTTGATGTGTACTGGCACCATGGCATACATAGGCGAAAGCAGTGTTCTCCTTGTGTAGCGATGCTGTGTGTTATGTGGTACATACGGCTATACTGACTGTCACATGTAAACACAATAAGGGCATTTCAGCTAGCCGCGTTCGGTGGCAAATTGTCCTGTTTTCACTGTTATTTTGTACCGCGGATTATGCTATGTGGCGTTTTATGTTATGCTGCTGTTTATTTTATTCTTTGGTTTATGTTATACTGCGGTTTATTTTATATCGCTGTATATATTATACCGCGGTTTATGTTTACGGTAATGGAACATAATATATGATCAGTCAGTACTTACGGTGTAGTCTGAAGTTTTGGGAGACCGCACATACGGTTGCAGTTTGAAGGTTTTAGAGAGCCTAATGGGATGGGGCAGTTAATATTTTTCGGAGCTCATCTGGATTTCTGTTGAAAAAATGTGAACGTGGGTCCCACGCTAATTTATGCCGTATAACTTCGTGACCCTTCCTTGACGCAATTTACCAACTGGGTTGTGTTTCAACATTCGTGTTTACAACATGGCATTAGCGACAGCGCGAGGTGATTGGGTTTGGGAAATAGGAATAATAATTATTTTATTTAAACACCTCATTTCTTTACATAGTAAATTCAGGGATGTGTACAAGTAAAATAGCTTAAAAATTCAATACATTACAACAGTTCAGCAAATTATAAGTACACATTTTGATAAAATAATGCACACAAAAAGTAAAAAAGTAAATGTACGCTCATTTAAAATATAAAGTGTTCATGTTCTTTCTAAAATGTCTAGAATAAATTACGAAGATGCAATATGATACAACAGTTTATATTGGTGTACACCGTCACGTGGTGTAGAGCGTTCAGTTTAGTTGTATCATGCAGTATGTTCCAAAAGTAACAACTATTTATTGTGTTTATCTTACATTTATTCCCACCAAGGATACTAATATAGTCGATAGCCGCCGTGTTTACACAAGCTCCAGAGCACGGACAACGAGTAGTGGCGACATGAGCTGTGTCTACATAGAACCTTCTGGAACGAAACCGTGGTGGCAGGTCGACTTGGGAGCTTCAAGCTTTGTGCGCGGTGTGACGATAACCAGTTGCACGAAAACAACGGGTAAGTGGTTGTAGTTGCTCAACCATATCCAGGGTTTCTGTCGGTTCAATTCCTACTCATTCATCATCATTATTAGACTGAGACCAAAACAAGTGAGTTAGCTAACTGTTTGTTGTTCACTACTACAAAGTTCAGTTGTTGAGTGTGGTTGGAATGATGCTTAGGTTAATTCATAGCAAACCAAACAACTGGCACCACTGTAGAGTTGTCATACAGCTTAACGGCTTGACCTTTTGCTGTCAGTCGCTGTTTGCCCTTCGTGGCGTAATTTCAAAGGCTCTACTCGTTGCCAGTTACCGCTGTGATTAACGGCGCGAATCGTTATGTCATTGAAGGTGGCAAATAACACATTTGATATCGCTATCCACCAAGCTATCCATCAACGTCAATAACATTGCTCTAGGTGACGTAGTATTTGAGATATGAATACATTTGTATTGACGACCGCCATCTTTACAAATGGCGGAGGTAAATGCGGGAGGAGCCAATTAATTATATATTATTTAAAATCGGGGTCCCCTAAAACATACACTCGCATACCACAATTATTGCTCTGCATGACGTATGTATTAAGATACGGGGATATTGAATTTGGCAGCCATTTTGAAACATGGCCGTCAGCACGTTATGTCCAGTTTTTGAAATTTCCACCTGGTAGAATTTTAAAGTCATATGTACATATTACTCAAATCAACAGTCAAATGTTCTTAAGCACGAAATGTCTACGGGCCTAAAGGGCAGGTCCAGGACTATATTATAGTATTTCAATTTGTAGCATGTTTAAGATGTTTTGTACATGAAATGAGTATGACAATTGTGTAATAACATTATGTGTAAATTTGTAAAACGTGTTGTTAATGAATGTCATATATATATATATATATATATATATATATATATATATATATATATATATATATATATATATATATACGATGTAATATCCTATACATCTTGGAATGGTTTTGCGTATATCAGAAACAAACTATGTCATAGCATACACGATGTGACTTGCTTTCAGAGAACATGACAATTCCAATTTAGCGACACTGAGTAGTTTCGATAGAACCGGCACGATAATATTTACGAATATTTATTACCTTATCATATGCCGCAGTCACGTTGTCGTATTGCAAAAGTCTAATTGCACACATGCTGTTATGAGATAATTGAAAGCGCGCACGCACGCACATACTTATATATATATATATATATATATATATATATATATATATATATATATATATTGTGTGTGTATTATGTGTTATCTATGTAGGTACATACCTACGTTCGTGTGTATGTATATACATAGGTACATATGTATAGTCCTAATGTATACACACGTATACACATACATGACTACATTTATTTATCTATTTCAACATACATATATACTTACATACACATACATATACACACACACATACACGCACACACAAACACACGCGCGCGCGCGCGCACACACACACACACACACACACAGAGTTTGTTCTACAACAGATTGCGGACTTCGAGATCTTGTCATCGATGTCCTGCCCACGTTCTCGCCACCCCCCGTCAATGACAACGCTGTGGCATGTGCAACTGTCAACGCAAGGAAACTGTTCTCCAAGCACAAGACGAGACATATATTATGTACTGCCTCAAGCTTGGGAAGATTCGTCAGGATCGTACCGCAGAATTCAAAGGACACACTTGTTCTCTGCAATGTAAACGTCGACAGTTTTGCAGGTAGAACAAGAATATAAGCTATAATCATATAACATAAACACTTGCGATCACTGGAAATAACATTTTGTAAATGTGTGCAACGTGCTTATATACTGAGGTGTAATATATCACTAATATTACATATAATAATGTGTTGACGAACTGAAGATCTGTATATTATAATAAACTCTGCTATTGTAATTTGAGCCCCAATATTCCTGCCCCGGATAGGCATAGTTAAAAGGCTGATATCGACGAAGTACCAATCAAGTGGATCCAATAACACACATGCTTTGTTTGTACCCAGACAGAGAGAAAAAGTGACTGCTGGCATAAGAAACTGACATATGACCAACCAAACCATAACCCTTGTTTATGCTAGTGTATATTGTCACGTACAAAACACTCCCTGCCTCCCTCCCTCCCACCCTCACTCCTCTCTCCTGCCCTCCTCCATATCTCCCTCCCTATCTTCCTCCCATCTCTCCCACCCCTCTCTGCCTCCTATCTCTCCCATCTCTCCCACCCTCCCCCTCCCTTGCTTTAGTTTATAATCCGTGTTTATGCAATGGGCTTCCACAAAACCTCGTTAGTAGCTAGAGGCGCTAATAGGCAACTAGACCCTAGTTGCGTATCAGCGCCTCCAGCGACTAACGTGGATTTGTTTGCATGTATTGCTGAACTCTTGTTTAAAAATTAATCATCTTCGATTAGCTGTTGACCGTGCAGGCGCATAGCCAGCGATCGTTTGTACGTGGGTATGCCGTATGTGTGGTCAATAGACAGAACAGCCAAAACAACGCCATCTTGGCACTGAATTCAGTCGAACGTCTCGCGACGTTTCATCGACTATAAATGTATATTAATGTAGACATTATGCTTTCATATTGACGGACATGTTATATGATATAAATAAATAAATAATGGCTTATTTCATTCTCTGGGCAATCAATACAGATTGAAATAGATACATAAAACATGCAAAATATATTTGTTAAAATAGATTGAAATAATATATAATTTAAAACATTAGCATAAATATAAAATTAATTATAAAAGTAGAGAATAATTTATTTGAAATGCATCTATACAGGTAATTTAAATAGGTTAAGACATTAAAACATATTTTCTGTGATTATTTGACTAAACTTATAAAAAATACTTTAATACAATATTTTAATAAATACTTTAAACCATAACAATTAATATATCTAAAGAATAAATTAAGGTTTTACAATATTTTACACATTTCCATCTATATCAGCATTCACGAAATCTATTGGTTGAAAAGGCACCAGATAATGAAGCAGTTCTTGGTCCTGTTGGTTTAGACTCTGCGATAAGGATATCGAGTACGGCATCTTGTATGTTGCAGTTCTTGGTTTTGGTAGAAGTTCATGCAGTTTGTGCTGCGGCTCTTCAATTTGTGTGAAGAAATGTTCACATAACTGCGCACGTCTTTGTTTCAGAGAAGTCAGCTGTGCATTCGCTAATGCTTCTGTATAGGGAGTGTTCGGGTATATGATGTTCATAGCACGTCTTTGTACTCGGTCCATATCACTTTGGAGACCCAATGTGAGTGAGGTCGACCATGCTGGACATGCGTATTCCAGAGTAGGCCGGACCACCGTTGTATATACCGTCAGAAGGTCTTCAGCGGGAATGCCTGATCGTTTGAGTTGTAGCAGTAGAAACAGCCTCTTGCCTGCTTTTCGTGTTCTTTTATCAACGTGTACGTCCCATGTCAGGTTACTGGTGATGGTAATGTCAAGTATCTTCGCCTCGGTTACTCGCTGAGTGTATGTTCCGTCGATACGTAGGATTGGGAAGTTTGTCCTTGTTTTAGAGAAATCAATAAAACATCAAACATCAATATTTAACTATGTGTGAAAACGTAACAGTCTCGTGTGATGCATACGGTGAGCTGTACAGATGATTTTAAACATCCTTTCCGGCATCGAGCCAGCACACCTGTCGTCGGGCCACCAGTCGATGTTCCATCGGTTGTAGCTGTTCATTAATGTACGTATTATACCTTCACATTGACGGACATGTCAGACTATATCACAATTTAGCTATGTGTGAGGCTTCGGAGTCATGCGAGTTCAACGCCTAATTGTAGGATGATTAAAACAAGCGTTCCACAAAATGTTCCGCAAAACGGTGCCGCATTTTACACACGTCAAGAATACGTAAACGACGGCACAAAGACCCTAGTTGTGTCAGAACGCCCTCTGTCAGATTAGTTATTGTGGTACCTCATTAGGATATATTTCCGCAATGACTGAGCGTCACGAATAAAATGCGTACGCACGGACTCCATCCATCCACCCCTCCGTCCTTCGCTGTCTCGCACCCTTGCTGTCCCTTGTCACGAATAACGCACGCACGCACGCACACAAACACACACACGATGGTATATTGGTGACAGTTCATTGCAGATCATATATTTTCAGAAACGGTGGTTAACCTACTGGAGGCAAACCGGTCAACCAGTCAGAGTTCAACGGCTGGCTTATTGGCGGCGTGGATGGCACAGACTTCACATAGGTGTAGTAGTACAACTGAGTCGATAGATCCGTGGTGGAAGGTTGACCTCGGTGATATGTATACAGTACATGATGTTGTCGTTGAACGATGCCAGCGTCATCCTACGACAATGAGAGCTGGATGTGAGTACATATACTTACTGCTAAAAGTTTGAAATAAATGTTAACTAAACAGTCTCACTTGAGTTTTGACACTGACATGCTCACATTAATCGTTTTCCGAAAAAAATTGAACTAAACCTTTACTATTCCAATCTCATCAAAATATCCCCTACATTGTTTTTGTTAAAGTAATGTTTCACACTTTCCGCCACCTTGTCTAATGCCCGTTTGATTATGTATACTTGTATGTATGTACATTTTCAGCACAGTTTGCTGCAACACTTAGCTACAGTTGTAGAGAATGGCCATTAGTATTGCGGCAGCGCGATGTGTAGTCCCAAGCTGTAGATAAAATTGCAGTCGCAGAAATAAAAAAATTCACGTCTGAGTGGCATTTTCTACAAAAAACGTTTCGTCACATGATACTAGTTCGGTCATTTAGATATTGATAATTTATTAAAACATATGTTAAATTACTAGAATACGTAACATGAATGAGATGTTTGAAGGTGGATGGATATGTAATGTCAAAGGTGACCATCGTAAATACTTAATTTCGTAAGTTGCTTTTAATCTTTAGTAGATACTGCGACGAATCAAGTGTAGATATACTGAGGAGATTCCAAACAAGTATTTCTGCACATTAGTTAGATGCAGACAATACGCCTTTGCTATTTATGTTTCAGGTGTAAGCAATCTAAACCGCTTTGCAAAAATTGTAGTGTACGCAACATAATTTGTGTACACATTTTATATTTATTGTAGCCACATTTCAATATTTTTGCCAATGAAATATTGCCAAGTAAATGGCTGTGTAATGCATAATAAATGTTGATAACCCACAATATTACTTATTTTTGAAAATAGATTGATGTTGCTTGAAATACTCCATTATCAGACACAAAACGTTTTCCTAGCAACATTATTACGATGGGATTTTCAAAAATGTGTTAACGTTTTTGCTTTACCCTTCACACTGGGACAAAGAAAAGGATTCATTACTTGCATACAATTTCTTTCTGGTAGTGTTTGTAGATACTGAATACAAATGATGGCGATTTGGCCAACATGTGTCGCCTTGGTTTGTTAGATATCGATGCCTTATAGCGTAAATCAAGTAGACAACTATGAACAGTTCGGAAACTGAGCTATAATAACACAATTTAAGAACCTATCTAAATTTTCGTTTATGCTTTGTAGTAAAAGAAGTATAAACATAGTAGTAAACATACGTGTGTATATATATATATATATATATATGTGTGTGTGTGTGTGTGGGTGGGTTGGATGGTGTATGTATGTATGTATGGTGAAAACTGCACAAAATGCTTTCGCCAATTTTTAGCGCATTAAGTTTGCAAATGGGTTTGAATGATGTATGGCATAATAATAAATAACATACGTGTATATACATATACACACACGTATGTTATTTTTTATTATGCCATACATCATTCAAACCCATTTGCAAACATAATGCGTTAAAAGTTGGCGAAAGCATTTTGCCCAGTTTTCGCCATACATACATAAACACACATTTTATTAATCATTCGTATAGTGCATTGTTTAATCAGTTATATGAATCCCCTGTTCCTAACAAGGAAGAGTATGATTTGATTATATGTGGTATGTGTACGTGTTGCCGAATAGGATGGTATTCGAATTGATTTGGTTATTTTAATTGCACATTTAAAACAATATTCTATGTAGCCACCACTTAAATACAAAGCACAACTAAATAGAACCAGTATATGTACATTGCTTAATAGGTATTTGGAGATGTGTTCACATGGCTTGTGTATAAACACGTTTTGGTTTTTTTAACAAAGTTACCGCAGGTAGCCGGCATGATGAATATCCCGCCGTTCTGCATATTAGTGAAGATACGAAGATACTGCATCTTATGCAGAAAACATATCACCTCGATTCTCAAATTGCCTACGGTCTTCCAGTAGTAATACACAAAGGCAGAGGTAAGACATAACTTAGGGAAACCACACCACTACATGATATTGATAGGATACTTCATTGCTCAAGTTGGGAACGAAATAATCTCGCGGAAATGAGAATAAACACATTTTGTTCTAGATTTGTGAAATAAAAGTAGAGACTCCTATGGGCGATATCAACCTGTTGTATATATATTTAGATTTATTTTGCTTTACACCATTTGTCCAGCAATTGCAAATGGCTGAATCCTTCTGTGACTGCAATTGACAGCCACATATGCAGACAATGGGTTAACATTAGAGATGTAAAACACGGCTACGCTTACTGTTTACCGTTATTTCTGTAACGGTCTGATGAAGCGGAATTTTGTGTGTATGCGTGCATTCACGCGTCTGCATGAATATAAACACTTGGGAAAATGTACGTCTGCGAGCGTGATGGGTTATATTAACTGTTTTAACGTCTGAAAACCTAGCTGATTATGGTAATAATAATAATGACAGCATTGATAATAACAATAAATACATATATTTTGTATTGCACTATGCCCGAAT
Source organism: Oasisia sp. SBJ-2009 (assembly GCA_964017155.1). Classification (NCBI taxonomy): domain Eukaryota; kingdom Metazoa; phylum Annelida; class Polychaeta; order Sabellida; family Siboglinidae; genus Oasisia; species Oasisia sp. SBJ-2009. Next base: position 46,997,037 of record OZ024858.1, on the reverse strand, counting down.
TGGCCTAAAATGAAAATTGTAGAAAAACGTAATACAGTAATTATATTACACATAACATTGCATTCGTGATAAGGGATACGGAATTTAAATGTATATACCGGCGATGCGATTAAATAAATACATTTTAATTCGAAATGTCTTAAGTGGAGATTTGAGTACATATAACACAGGTATACGTTGCATGCTGTGGCAATGTGGAATTATGGAATAACATATGTCACTATCATATGTTTTTTGAAGTGGCGATTCGGGCTATCGCAGTAGACAATGTGCATGGCTTTGTGTACTGGGCTGATAACCTCAAAAATATTAAACAAGCTACACAAGATGGCTCCAACATAAAGGTCATCATCTCAGACACAGGCAAGTTGAATGTGATATCATTTGCAAATCATTTGTGTTCAGTAATTAATTTTGTATTTGTACTATTGATTTATGTGTGCATTGGTACGATCACTATTTCACAGAATAGCTAAATGCTGCTTTGCATCTAAACAAGAGTGACACATTTTATGATAGAGCTTTTTTAGTGCCTTCGAGATGGTATATTTTCCTGTTTTAATGTATTCCGTGTTATCATCGGTGCTTCTTTCGTGTTGGTGTGAACTAAGTTCATTGTCATATAGTTCGGTGTAGAATTGCTCTATTATGTCTATGATCGTATGATGATCATATATTTCTATAACTTATTGATGTAGTAGTAAGTAAGCCAACAAGAATCACACAAGAGACAGACGCACTCACATATAATATAATAACCAATATTCACTAATATTCTATAACATTTTTGCAGTGAGATATCAGTCCATTTTCTACTTGTTTATGAAATCTGAACAATATTACAGAACACAATACACAACTATCTGTAAAGGTATGTTTAATGTATAACATATTAACAATTACTTACGGAGTTAGAAAAACAACCTGGGGAGATGTGAACCTTACTCGAAATGAATGACACCAATGTTAGAAAAGGTTTACCTCTGAAAGAAATATTAAGTAAACACTACAAAAATAAGGAATATTTATATAATGCATATCAAAATTAAGGTAACGTGGGTACCTATAAACATTAAGTAAAGAAAATGTAAGTTAAATATATACTTGACTTGTATACAAAAAATTACAAAATAACGGGACATGAAATAGTAAAATCACAGGACAAAACAATTATGCAAATGATCAATGTATTACTTCTAATGTACCTCCTGTATTGACAATACAAGTAATTTTGGGAAGAGTGAAATTATTACATTACCAACATGGGCCCCTGTGTCAATGATGAATGAGTGAAACACACACACGAACAATGCAAGCTGTTTCTGTATACCCACAGATACTAATGAAATAATCAATTCCGTAAGCTCAGTAAATTCTTCCAATTCATGTGTTGTTGATATTATCGAACACAAAAGAACAATGCAAGTTGTTTCTATATACCCACATATCCTAATTAAATAATCAATTCCGCAAGCTCAGTAAGTTCTTCCAATTCCTGTGGTGTGTATATTATCGATCGATGTATTGTGCAACATATTATAATTCACATTATAAAACAACTGCCCTACATTTTCAGTAAGTCTTCAAAAAGTGTTTGTTGCATAGAAAGTTAAATAGAAATGTCGTACCATTGTATACAAATGAAAACCCTGGGCTGTTCAAAAATCACTGACCAATTTATATTATTCCTGCTTTATTCTTTACTGGGTAGACAGTCTTCTTGCATTACACCCTGCTGTGAGCAGACAATTTTAAGATGGAAGCCATCTGTAAATTACACTGCATGTTGCTTGCATTAAAATTCGAATAACTCGACAACCGATGCATGAAAATATATGAAATGAATTGCACTGTACATGGAATGATTGTGTGAATAAAATGTATTATTAAAATGTATGTGTTGCAATCAATTACATTTCAGATATAGAAGCAAACTTCAACAGTTATGATGACAAAATAAATAAGCAACTTCATCATGCTACATATTAAAAAAATATTAGAACACATAATAGTGATCCTGTGGAACTAATATATCCATGTATGTTAGTTTTATCCTAGTGAAACATTGATACAATTTTGACGGTTAGTTTTCAAATTATACTTGCCTTTGTAAACAACGCCGATGCGACTGAAGAAAAAAAATCATGCCCTAATTTACAAAATGGCTATCGTTTACCGATCATATTGCCGAATGGAATGTTCTTTTTCGTATGTAAAATCAACATTTATTAACTAAAGATGGCACACTCCTGCATAATTTTTTAAATAAAATACCCTAAAATAAATAAACCAAACGAAGTACAGACGGTGGTAATCCGCTCAACAAAATGGCTGCATATCGGCGAAATGAACATGCCGCCAACGGGTCGTCTTCTTCGTATCTCAACAACAACAAGTCGCACAGACAACGTAGATGGACGATAACAGGGTCTCCGTGATCGTTGTCGACATTATTCACGTTGCAAACATCGATACCCGACTCGAAATCGTCGAGAAATGATCTCAGGAATATATGTCAAATGCCGCACGATGTCGGAGGTCAACTAGACGAACGCATTTCAACATCCTTCTAAATAAACTCACTTAATTCGCAAACGAAAACAATTTTTGGCGACAGCATATGTTTCCCTGACCTACACAAAGCTTAGGTCAGTAGTTTGAACTGGCTGGTTAATGTAAAAAAAGGATCTGATCGCGGTAATCGAAAGGCCCACGAACTCTGAGTTTACTGGGCTGTTTTGGACGGTCTGCGCGTACGAAGGGTTGGGCGGTTTTGGACGTTCAGCGCAGTAAAGAGTTAAAAAATATTAGAACGCCTAATGTACAAGAGGCGTTAAAGCTTTTTATCTAAACAGCATTCTACCTAAACAGTAAAATAGATTCAGGACATGTATTTTACTTATGATATGGCACTAACAGATTTGGTTGATAAAGTATCATGTAACATTGATGATAGGTCTACTATATGTAATGATTGTTCATGATATAATGTGTTCAATCATCTATGAAACTTACTCGTACGCACGTAGCACATCTTTTACACACCAGCCAACTCATGTTCATGTTTATTATTGATGCGCCATAAAATATAGTTCCTGCAGATAACCAAAACATATTACAACATCTACCTTTGCAGTAAACACATAAATAAAATAGTGTAAACATCATGTTGATCTACATTTATAAACCAAAATCCTTCATATATAAGAATTAATAGTATACACCTAGCGTCCACAGATCAATAAAGCATATCTGATGGATGTCTGAATAACACAACCATGTCTGTGTGATTAAATGCACTCCACTAAGTTACTGCCTGATTCAAGTCTATGCTAGATTAGAATCACAGACATAATCAAGTCCTTGGTAGATTACTCGTCAATCTATCGGGATGGTTTCCGAATCGTACGTCCACATCTACGCAGAGACGTCATCGTCTTTCGGGGTGATACATTCGCAGTCGCTACACCATCACCATTCATTCTGCAGACATCTTGCATCATCATGGGGTTGTCGGTGATGGCGTCTTGCCTTGCCAGTCTCAGCTGTGGACGCTGTCACTTGATATGGACTTGGTAGCTCTTGCTGCTGTCGAATTTCCACACAATGATGTGGACTTCATGTACCCTGCTGTGGACTTGTTGTCCCTTGCTGTGGACTTGTTGCCCCCTGTTTTGGACATGTTGTTCCTTGATGTGGACTTGTCCTTGGCTGTGGACTTGTTGTCCCTTGCTGTGAACTTTCTGTCCCTTGCCTGTATTTGTTATCCCTTGCTGTAGACTTGCTTTTCTTCGTCCGTCAATGTCGACGCGTTTATCCGTTTCAGCCCCTCGTTTCCTACTGCAATTTGTATTTTCACTGCTTGTTTTGCCGGAGCACTCATTCCGTCATCTGCTAGCACCGATGTCATGCGTTGTTTGCATAGCATGACAGTCTGCTAAATCTGGGCACATACAGTCCATTGTTGGTGCGTTAGCTAATTTCTTTAGCTCCTCTTCGGCTACCGTACTTGTCGTGTTGTATTAACATGCGGCGCTGCATGTAATGCAGTGTGTCGCCATTTTTATTTCGGCAAGTTTACCCGAAAGCAATAACATAGAGTAACACGCATTAAACGCATACATTACAGTTCCGTATATATGTCGACGTTTCCATCGACAACGGGTGAGCTTGTCGAAAGACCGACTACCACCATGTAATGATTGTTCGTGGTCATAATGAGATCAATCATGTAAAGCAGGAGCCTTAATCAGACGTGCGTAGGACATCGTTTACAGACCAGGCAACTTACGCCTTGTTTATTATTAATGCGCCATAAAACATAGTTCCATAGAGTATTACAACACTATAGGGTGCGCCTCTAGTAGTTTAGAAGGTTACGGACATTTTTATCAATGTCGAGCGATTCCAAATGCAAGCTCCACTGCCTAACGTCCGGTTTCGTACAACGGCATATTGCGTCGCTCCATACTATAAAACTAGGTTGTCAATTGTTACTGAAACATGCGTACAATAATATATTTTGGGATGACTGATTATGCACGATTCATAAACAACAAAAAACACGAGGTCCAACAGTACGTGATTCGGCAATAGCGAAGAAGAATTATGCGTTTTGTTGTTTACAGATACGGTTCACGATTGATCGACCTGTACGCGATTTCAAAACACAAATAAATCACTCGGAATAACTAGTTGTGATTTCGGAAAAATAATACCTTCAACTGATGGATTAGAAGTAGTGGTCCACGAAGCGATTGCATGTAGACAGCCCATAGTATCACTGATAAAGTTAATCTGCAATGGTCATTTGTGAGAAAAAAACATTTAAACCGATCATTTTCTTGTATTATTTGCAGGAAAATTGGTTACTGCCATTGTCATTGACACATGTGAAAATAAGATGTACTACACAGACAGCTATAAGTACAGTATTAATATGGTAACGTTGAAGACAGGCGAGAGGAAGCAGATCGTCAACACTGGCAAAGTTGAACCTCGTGGCTTGGCTTTGGACCGGAGTGCAAGGTAACAGTGCATTGTTACGTTATATTCATTAGTGTAACTGCTAAATGTAAACCATCTGATGAGTCTGGTGTATATATACATCAACTGAACTGTAAGTTGTATTACACATCGCGGTGTCCGGTGTGTTGGACCAATTGACGTGCTGATAACGTGACTGTCAGGTTAAACTGTTCAATTATCGCCTTGTTTTGGAAACAATTCAGTCACGTTGTTTTGTAGGGAAGCAATAAATGGTTACTAGACGATTGTATGTATTGCAATGTGTCAGGCATTAACATGCTCACACGCACATAAACAGGAACGATCGTAAAATGATGTAACGATTGTCTTTTTGTTTCAGGGTTTTGTTTTACACAACGAAACCATTTCGTATCTACAAGGTTCACGTGGATGGAAGTGGCAAAACGCAAGTGCTTAGAGGAAGAGGAAAGGAAAATGTACCATCAATCGCCGTCAACTGTGACACGAAGAGGATTTGCTGGGTTCTCACAAGTAAGCGTCCTGTGAGAATTATTAGCGATAATTATAGAGTGCGTTTGATGGTCTCTGCGAGAAACTGACAGGTGAGAAACAATCCATGAAGCTGGCTATTCACAACTCCCAGTGTATGATAAATCGAAAGAATATGTCACCGTAAACACGCACAAGGGGTTGTTTCGGTACAACATATTGAACATAGGATTGGCCAACATGGGCTGCATCCAATGCAAGATAAGGAGTAAGCCATTCAGAATGCGAGATCTCCAGAGATTGTGCAGGAGCTTCAAGCATTCTTAGGATTACTGAACTAATACGGACTATTTGTGTACAACCTGCCCACCGTGCTAGCGCCATTGCAGATATTATTGTGTAAGGAACAGCAGTGGTTCTGGGGAACACAGCAACAGCGGAGTTACGTTCCCAAAGAGTGAAAGAACCCCTGTCAGCGGAAGTGTTGGCGCACTATGATCCGGCTAAGCCAATATTGCTGTAGTGCGATGCATCGATCTAGTGATTTGGCGCAGTGCTTTCGCATATCATGGAAGATGGTACCGAGCGTCCCGTGTGATTTGTACCAAGGACACGCAACGCTGCGCAAGGAAATAATTCGCAGCTGGACAAGGAGGGAGCTGCAGTAATGTTTGCATTGACGAAATTCCATAAGCTGCTCAATGGACGTTGCTTTCTAATCATGACTGTTCACAAGCCATCATTGGCGTTGTTTGGTAACCGTAAGCAAGTGCCTTTCACGCCATCGTCCCGCGTACAACGGTGGACGATAACTCTGCATGGGTACGAGTACAAGATCCACTACAAAGCCGATAAAAGACATGGCAATGCGGAATGTCTCAGTAGGTTGCCACTGCCAGTGATTTGTTGATATAATAACAAGACTCTTCACTCAGTCACTGCATTGGTGGTGATCCTACGCTGGCGCATGCCAGGGAATACCTGATGCGTGGTTGGCCTGATGGAAAGGTCGACACGACGATGGCGCCATAGCAATGTAGAAGAGATGCGTTAAATATGCATGGCGGTTGTGTCTTGTGGGTGCCAGACTGGTGATTCTACCACAATGTCAACAAGAGGTATTGCAGGAGCAACATCTTGCACATCCAGGAATCACCAGATTGAAGAGTCTCGCACGCAGTTATCTCTGGTGGCCAGCTATGGACAGAGAGCTGGAAGAAATGGCTCAGAAGTGAGGGAGGGGAGGGAATGTGATAATATATCGTAGATCAATCTTATTTGTTCTATACTCCTCACCTGAACTGAGCTAGTTCCCGTTTAGTCGTCTACTGATCTGCCATGTTTAATAAAGCTTTTATATTAGACACCTAGAATGTCATTACTTTTCCTGGCAAGGTATAACAGGCTGATTGTTACTTACACATGATACTGCGTATATATATATATATATATATATATATATATATATATATATATATATATATATATATATATATAATATAAATAATAATTTGTGTTCGTTCGCCGTTTAAATGATATTAGTGACAAAAACACACAATTTCTTTGATATTATGTATGGTGACATGAACATAACATTTAATATATATATATATATATCTATTAAATGTTATGTTCATGTCACCATACATAATATCAAAGAAATTGTGTGTTTTTATCACTAATATCATATAAACGGCGAACGAACACAAATTATTATTTATAATTAATTTCAAAACATGATGAATACACTCGATGTCTACAATTCGACTTAATTCTAATACAAGCATTGTTTTGTTACAGATGCTAAGCAGATACACTGTTCCGATTACATAGGCCAACGAAGGGACATGTTTAACACAACTGGATATCCAACTGGACTTGACATTGCAAATGATGTGGCTTATTATGTGCAAAATAAACCAAGAAGGTAGTACATCGAGTTGTTACTTGTTGTTTGTTTGTTTGTTTGTTTGTTTGTTTGTTTGTTTGTGTGTTTGTTTGTTTGTTTGTTTGTTTGTTTGTTTGTTTGTATGTTTGTTTGTTTGTTTGTTTGTTTGTTTGTTTGTTTTACTAGCAAACGTTTCCGGTTTGCGCAAAGTACACACAAACATAGTGTATGGTTTTTAAAAGTACATTTTTACTTCAGTTTCAGTTATCTTCTAAATGCACGAGGCAAACAAATTTTCCCGTCAAACGCTAGCAATTGAATTACGGAGCGGTTCACCGTCTCAGAAAAGAGAAATGGGCGTAACGTCATGAGTAAGTGATGTTTGATTTCTACCATCCGGCAACTACCACACTCATTCGCGTATGTATTCTCTTTCAGGTTGTATTCCAAACAACTGAAATATGAAAGTTTCAGCAAGCAGAACTACGTTGGGCGCACGTATAAAGGTGTATTGACAGGCATTGCAGTGGGGCTAGGACCAAGCAACAAATATAACTGCTACACGAGAGGTAGAATGGTTTACTTCGCTTAATATGTTCAATGGTATACTATATAGGAATGTGCATAGGGAACGTCGTAAGAAGCCAATATTGGCTATTGTATACGATGGTGTATATGTATGTGCGCGCATGTTATTGAGAACGTGAGTATATATATATTAACATTTGGTTTCATCGTCTGTTCGCTATTGTGTTTACACTTTTCCTTTAAGTAAATAAAAAACATATTCCTTTATATAAGCACCATTACGACTGTAGACTGTTTTGTTTTGGTAAAACACTGTAAAATGTGTTTCTTTAGTGGCTCAGTAGCTGTGAATGTTTTCTACTACACAAAACAACATGTAAATTTCCCAACACACATACATGGACATTGGCTTGACATCTTGATAACTCGTTCCTCTTGTAAAAACATTCAGACACCCACAGTTGTAGATGGCTTATCGGACCATAACACAGTAATTGCAGATCTTGAAGTTCCTATAGCCCCAGCCGTGTCCAAACACAACATGTTCTACAGAGCCATTCACAGTATCAACATTGCATCATTTATGACTGATATAATTACATCCGACCTTGTCACACATCCTAAAGAACATGTATCAGACCAATACAAACAATACCGTCAAATACTGAAGACATTGCTTGACAAACATGCACCCACTAAATCCAAATCTGTGTCACAAAAGCCGCCAGCTCCTTGGATGACCCCGGAAATAATCCAATCTAAACGGCGCCGTCGCTATCTGGAACGTGTTTGGCGTAAATCTCGTTCATCCTTAGACAGGTCACGCTACACACGGCAATGTCATCTATGTAACAGACAAATGTCAAAAGCAAAGTCGTATTATTACGAAAACATGGTCGCAAATATGGAAATGCCTAAACGAGATCTTACACAGGCGGCCTGCTCCTTCTCTACCAACCCATGCATCAATCAAGTCACTGTGTAACTCTGTCTCAAGTCATTTTAAAGACAAAATCAGCCTGATACATTCAGCCTTCACAGATCACACCTCAGAGACACTATAAATGCCGACTCTCCACAACTAAATTCTCAACTCACATCGTTTGAACCAGCCACAACTACTGAAGTAAGAAAAATAATCATGTCATCCCCAAGTAAATCCTGTGATCTTGACCCACTTCCGACCATACTACTAAAAGCATGCCTTGACGTTTTAATTAAACCAATACCTGATATAATAAATGCATCACTCTGTTCCGGCTTATTCCATGAAGACTTTAAATGTGCACATATAAACCCAATTCTTAAGAAGACAACTCTATCAAAAGAAGATCTAAACAGCTACAGGCCTATTTCTAACCTTAGCTTCATTTCCAAAATACTCGAAAAGGTTGTTGCAAATCGACTTACTTCTCACATCAACATAAATGGTTTAACCAATGCATCACAGTCTGCGTACAAACAATTTCACTCAACAGAAACTGCTCTTTTAAAAGTACACAATGATATAAACCTTAACATTGATAATGGCAAAGTTACTGCACTGACCCTGCTTGATCTATCCGCTGCTTTCGACACCATTGACCACGACATTCTCATTACACGCTTATCAACGTGGTACGGGATATCTGGCACAGCCTTGAGCTGGTTTACTTCATACCTTACTGACAGACGGCAAGCCATTAAAATAGGTAACTGTTTCTCAGACATGCTGCCCACCTCTTGTGGTGTCCCCCAGGGTTCTGTTTTCGGTCCGTTGCTTTTCACTCTGTACACAACACCATTAAGCTGAGTTATCCAGAGTCACAACCTGGATCACCACCTTTATGCAGATGACACACAAATCTATGTTTCTCTGACCACACCAGATACTTGTCGCTCCCTAAACCAGCTCAGGGATTGTCTCCAAGATGTCTCCTTTTGGATGAAAAATAGTAAATTAAAACTAAATGCAGATAAGACCGAATTTTTCATCATTGGTACCTCAACGCAGCGGGCAAAACTCAATGGCTTTTTCCCGACACATATTCTGAGTCAGAGTATCACACCAGCCGCCTCAGTTTTAAATCTCGGAGTAACGTTTGATGAAAACTTCAATTTCAAGCAACATATCTCGAAAACATGCCGTTGCTGTTTTTACCATATCCGTGATCTTCGTCGTATCCGCCGGTTTTTATCACTTTCCGTTGCTAAAACTATCGCCACAGCTCTAGTAAGCAGCATACTCGACTACTGCAATTCCCTCCTTTACAATACCGCAAACAAGGACATAGCAAAACTTCAGCGTGTCCAAAATTGTTTAGCAAGGGTAGTCACGCGTTCTCCTCGTTTTTCTCGCTCGGTGCCGCTTCTAAAATCACTGCATTGGCTACCTGTGCACTATCGCATCATTTTCAAAATGTGTACAGTAGCCTATCAAGCACTCTCATCTACACAACCAGCATATCTAAATTCAATGCTAACTCCAACAAGAAATTCCAGACAGCTACACTCAACCAGTAGTAACCCTCTTTACATCCCTCGGGTGAAAACGAAAGCCGGGATCCGAGCTTTCTCGGTTGCCGCACCAACGGTGTGGAATTCGCTTCCGGCCAGTGTTAAATCGCAAGGTAATATAGTTTCATTTCGCCGACATCTAAAAACCTATCTCTTTAATGCTGCCTATCCTCCTTAGCATCCTAGCTTTTCCATCCATCCGTTGACGACTCACGCATTGCTTTCGATTATGAGATTGATTAATCCCCTGGTTTTGTCGCGCCACTGAGCTTGATTTTCGATTATATTGGCGCAAAAGAAGTTACTATTATTATTATACTATTATTATACTATAAATGTACTTTTAATAAAAATAAATGTATTCAAATATTTTGAAAATGTTATGTTTGTAGTGAAAAACGTCTACAGCTGATGCAAAATAGTTTATAGTAATTGTGCATAAAACAACAAAAGCAACTCAAGGAACACATACTAAAGTAAAAATCTGTAAAACATTTGTGCAGCTAACTTCACTGTGTTTGTGTACAACTGTATTGTTGTATTTCAACTTAGGTTCTCTAAATCACATCGAATATCCTGCCAGTTTACATGTTAGTCAAGATAAAAAGGTACTGTCCGTTCCACGGGCCAAGACACGTCAGACGTATGGTCCGGCTGTAGCGATACACACCGAAGGAGGTGAGACACGTTACTCTGTGACGTTTAGTTCACACGATTTATCCAACATGTTGTAAACGGCTGTTTTGTGTGTGTGTGGCTGCAATTAATACTTCCGCTATGAAGGCAATGCGTTAGAATGAGTAGTTTTGTAAAGCATTATTGTGCTTACAATTTTCGTTTAGTGTTTGCATGGCCTGTTGAAGGCGTACGCGCGCATGCGCGTGCGCGCGCGCGTGTGTGTGAGAGCGAGTTTATGTGAGAGAGTTTGTGTCAGTTTGTGTATTTTATGTATGTATGGGTGTGTGTGTCTGTCTTTGTGTGTGTGCGTGTGATTGTGTGCGTGTTTATATTCGCGCGTTTGCATGCCCGTGTAAATTCGCTGTGATGTGGATATTATGATATTCTGAAGTTTCGATGCAACACTTAAAAACAGTATAACTGCACCATGTTTCTTGGCATAAAATATGTTCATACATACATATATATATATATATATATATATATATATATATATATATATACATACAGCATGTGAAATATACATGCGTCACATATATATATATATTTATATATATATATATATATATATATATATATATATATATATATATATATATGTATATATATATATATATAAATGAATAAGCGAACATGTTTGTTACATTAACTGTTACATTATATATTAAAAACAGTATAACTGCACCATGTTTCTCGGCATAAAATATGTTCATACATATATATATATATATATATATATATATATATATATATATATATATATATATATATGAACATAATTTATGCCAAGAAACATGGTGCAGTTATACTGTTTCTAATATATCATGTAACAAACATGTTCGCTTGTTCATTTATATATATATATATATATATATATATATATATATGTGTGTGTGTGTGTGATGCATGTATATTTCACATGCTGTAACAATTTGGCATTATTAAATAACATATGACATTGTCGATATACTTTTGAAGCGAAAATACGGGCAGTCGGCGTGGATGATGTGCATGGGTTTGTGTACTGGGCTGATAATACAAATATTACACAAGCAACTCAACATGGCTCCAACACTAAGGTCGTCATCTCAGGCAAAGGCAAGTCGAAAGTAGTATTACTACAAAGCACTCATGTTCCATTTGTGTAATTTCTGTTTGCAATTATTTGCACTGTATTTGCATTTGTATTTGCACCTGTGAGATCGTTACTTTAGAGAAAAATCGAATACTACAATGCATCTGACCAAGAATGATACAGCTTGCTATATTCTGCTTTTAATGTATCGATGTGTATAGCCATTCCCTGAAGCTGTTCCGTTCTTCATATCTCTCATCGTTGGGTCATCTCCTATGGTTGGTGTTATCTCAGAGGTGAAATATGGTGCTATGTTCGTTGTCGTATAGCTCGGTGTAGAATTACTGTATCATTTAAGTGATCTTGTCTTGATTGTGGATTGCTCTTCCCTATTGCCATGACATGTTCTGGCTGTTTCGGTATAGGGACTGTGGTCTTCTGACTTTCCTGAGGCTCTTTGATGTCACAATCCTTTGTCGTATGATGTGTTCGTTTTAATTCCTGATGTCATCATTTGCTTTATTTTTGATGGTATTGCAGTTTGTCTGCGTAATCGATTCGTTTAGTATGATCACCGTTGTGTTATAGTCCTCGTCGTGTGTTCTTCGTTGCTACCCTCGATTATACTTGCGCACTGTATTATCTTGTTGCATGTTGATGGATCATAGTTGTGATGTTTTCGCTCACGGTGTTGATGTCGTCTAGGTTTTTTCAGTGTCTCGAACCTATTTAAAACCTTTCTTCGCCGAACCGCTCCTACGCGCAGAGCGGCCAAAACAGCCCGGTAATAGTTATGGTGTGTTGTTAGTATGGTTACATGGCTTCTGGTAAAGGAGCACCTGTATGTGAAATGAGTGTGCTAACGTTTGACATTTCGGGGACTGTTTTTACATAACAGATGTTATTGAACAGAACGTATTCATCAATATGATCGGTAAACGGTGGCCATTGTCTTAAAAGTATGGTATTATTGTTGTCTTCACTGTCGTTTGGCGTTGTTTCCAAAAAGCAATTATAATTTTAATTACAGCAAAGTGCTATACATGTTTTACTAGGAAATAACGAAACTACCCCGTCCTCTAATGACAAATTGAACACTGTTGCAAGCGGTATGCAAATTTGGTCTACAATTTCCAGCAGTAATTTGGGAGGAATCCCATCCATTCCAGGTCATTTATTATCCTTTATGACCCTTATTTTCTTAGCTACCATTTTAGGTATAACAATTAGTTGTTCTAAATAATCTTACTCTCTCCCATCGAACTTAGCTTCTGGTACTAGCAATGAACACATATCTTCTTTGGTAAACACCGAATTAAAATACTCATTTAGGTTTTCTGCCAATAAGAATCCCTATTATGATTCCACCACTACCGTCTAAATGACCGACGTTATCCTGAACTTACTGTTTACTTCGAACAAACGCATAACAAAACTCCCGCTGTCCTGTTTTATATTAAAAGCAAAGTTTTGTTCATAGCTTCTCTTTGAATTTCTAATTTAAGCTGTAGCTTGGCTAAGTGCTTCTTTATAAATGGTATTGTTTTCTTCACTTGCCGTATGTCTATATGAATTCCACATCATTTGCTTGTACTTGATTTTTCTAATGGATTCTTTCGATAAGTGTTTCTTTTTATACCGTTTCCCATGTGTTTTGCAACGGCACAAATGTAACGACGATGCAGTCAATTTCAAATTCCTCCTGTGAGGTCAAAACTATGTCTTACACTTTCTCGCCCCTGGTTTGTTCTAACACATGTTGTGAAAGGAAACTATCTTGTACTAAATTTAAAAACGTGATCCTCACTCCCAGTACTCTGTTGAGATTTCCTTTGTAAATGCCCATTGTTAAAATTCCCTATAATAACACAGACACGTTTACTCACTTCTTTTATAACGTTTTGTACTTTCTCATTTCTTCTATGCTTATATTTGGACTTCAATAAACTAACCCAACAGTTAATGTTTAGTTTCCTCTACCTATGTTACACCAAACTGCTACGTCGCATTCTTCTTCTTTTTCTAATTTTATTTCATATGCCTAGATGGATTATTTTGTATATAAAATAATTCCACCTCCCCTTCTTCCTATTCTATCTTTTCTAAACATAATATATCCTGTTAGTGCAGTGGCACAATGCTAGAGTTTCGGACTGTCGACTAAGAGGACTCGGGTTCGGACCCTGTGCTGCGGTGTTAAAACCTTGGGCAAGTTGTTTCACTCTGCATTGCTCTTGTTCATTCAGCTCCTGTATGAATGAGTACCTGGCTATATACATTGGTGAATATGTGTACGAGCAGCCTTCGCGCATTAATTGTAGCATATGGTTGGAAGCATCCCAGATAAGTTGAGATGGTGTCTGATTTAACAGGTATGTCAGGGAAGTAAAGTGTAAAGTGCTTTGAGCAATCCTGAGGATTGGATGCTGCGCTATATTAGAGCTTACCTTATGTTCCTAATTCTGCATGTGATATATCGGTGGTCGCCCAAGATTCAGTTATACCTATTATGTGAGGGTCAGTATCTTCTACCATAATGTTTAATAATTCATTTTTTTTGTTAACAATGCTCATTGCACTTCAACAAACACATTTATAGCCAAATGATTTTTGTGTGTGCTTCCTCTAGTGTTTTGCTTTTCTGTGAGTCCCCCCCGCGAATCTAGTTTAAATAGTTGCAACCTGTTCCACTGTCAACATTTCGAAGCAGGTTCTAAGATAACATTGCTGCCGCCTTTCCATTTAGATGGAGACCAACTCTCATGTACACATTTTCTATCCCAAACAAGTATCCTCACACATCTATGAATCTAACTCCTTCTTCTTCACACATCTCCTCAACTAGAAAGTTGATTGCCATTTTCTTGCAGTTTCTATATGTTGCTCCCCTTCCTCGTATTACTGGCAAGATTCCTTAGCAAATTATCTGTTCATCTCTTGTCTTCTTACGTTTCCCTACCAATTGTGTATGATTCCATCACTACCTTGTAAAGGACCGACGTTATCCTGAACATTCTGTTTACTTCGAACAAACGCATAACAACTTTGGCTGTCCTGTGTTTCAGTGTGTTATATTAAAAGCAATTTTGTGTTCATAGCTTCTCTTTGAATTTATAATTTCAGCTGTAGCTTGGCTAGGTGCTTATTTTTAAATGGTATATTTTTCACTTGTCTATATGACTTCCACATTATTTGATTGTACTTGATTTTTTTCTAATGGATTCTTTCGATAAGTGTTTCTATTTAGACCGTTTCGCATGTTTTTTGCAGTGGCACAAATGTATCGACGATGCAGTCAATTTCAAATTCCTTCTCTGAGGTCAAAACTATGTCTAACACGTTCTCACCCCTGGTTGGTTCTAACACATATTGAGAAAGGAAACTATCTGGGACTAAATTTTAAAACGTGATCCTCGCTCCCAGTTCTCTGTAGAGATTTCCTTTGTAAATGCCCATTGCTAAAATTCCCTGTAATAACACAGACCCATTTACTCACTTCTTTTATAGCCTTTTGTACTTTCTCATTTCTTCTATGCTTATGTTTGGACTTCGATAAACTGACCCAACAGTTAATGCTAAGTTTCCTCTAACTGTCACTTGTCTCCCATGTCACCTTGCACGTAGACAGCCGAACAGGTTACAGCGCCTAAATGAAAAAATTCGTTAGCAATGATCATTTGTCAAACAATTGAATACATTTATAATAATGTTCGCCTTGCGTTATTTGCAGGACAACGGATTATCGGCATTGCAATCGATCCATGCCAAAATACACTTTACTACACAGACATGAATAACAGGTCTATTAATATGGTAACGTTGAGGACAGGCGAGAGGAAGAAGATCATCAGCACTGGCAAACTTGAACCTCTTGGCTTGGCTTTAGAGCGGAATGCGAGGTAGCATTGCACTATTGCAGTATACTTGCACAGCACATATACTTGCAAAATGTAAACCCTGCCTAAACTGTTCAACTATCCATCATTTCGCCTTGTTTTGAAAGCATTCAGCCGTGTTGGAATTAAAGATAGAGGAATATCCTATTCACGTGCCAGATTAACAATAATCACGTATGCTTTTCTCGTATCAACATGTTTGTTTCGTATTTGTGTTATAGGAATGATGATATGGTGTTTTGTAGTGAAGACAATAAACAGTTATTGGGTAAATGTAGTTATTGCAATGTCGCAAGACATTAACATACTGGCGCGCACATTGACAGGCACGATTGGAAAGTGATCTAACCATAGATATAATCAAAGACAGAGAGAGAGTAAGACAGAGCAGAGACAAAGCAGAGAGAGAGAGAGATAGATAGATAGATAGATAGAGATAGATAGAGACACAGAGAGACAGAGAGATATAACGGTTGTCACGTTGTTTTCAGGCTGTTGTTTTTCACAACGAAACCATTCCGTATCTACAAGGTTAACCTGGATGGAAGTGACAAAATGGTAGTGTTAAGAGGAAAGGGATATGTGCCATCAATCGCCGTCAACTATGATAAGAAGAGGATATGCTGGATTCAAAAATGTAAGCGTCATTGTGTAACTGTTATCGATTTACGTATATTTGCATACCTTCTAAAGAGATGCGAAAAGCACGTTTGTTGGCAACCAGTGTACGAACACCAATTGCAGACGATAGATGTGATGGAAAATTATTCTACTTGACTAGACTAATGGCAAACACAAACATTTGAGAACTTTGTATTCGTGAACTACTATTTGCAGATGATGATGCTATCGTTGCATATCAAGTAGAATACATCAGAGAGATTTATAATCACTTTGAACAAGCTGCAAATTTGTTTGGACTTACAATCAATACAAAGAAAATACTGATGCAGCGCAGGTCACACTTATCTCATCCAGCCGAAGCAGACAGACAGAGAGACAGACAGACAGACATACAGACAGAATAGAGAGACAGAATAGAGAGACAGAATAGAGAGACAGAGCAGAGAAACAAAGAGAGACAGACAGACAAACAGACAGACAGAACAGAATGACAGATATATAGATAGATAGGTAAATAGGTAGTTAGGGAAATAGGGAGATAGGGAGATAAGGAGATAGGGAGATAGGGAGATAGGGAGATAGGGAGATCGAAGAAAATGTATTATCTGACATTGTTCGAGTCAAATTATATGTGTCTGTTCAGTGTCTAAGTGTGATATTTACATTCCATTTTACACTTAGGCCTAATTTTAATCGAACATGTTTTTGTTACAGATGTTATGCAGATAGAATGTTCCGACTACTTGGGCCTAAACAGACAAGTGTATAAAACAGCTGGAAAACCCGTTGGACTTGACATTATAAATAATGTGGCTTTTTACGCGCAAAACAATCCGCAAAGGTAGTGATCGAACAGTTATGTTCTTTTGTTATTTTTACTACTAACGAGGGATCTTAATATCATCAAAGGCAAAGGCCATTAATCGAACAAAAGCATGACATTTGGCACAGATGACTTTGATAGCATATCATTCCAGTATTTTGATGGAAGCAGTCTCAGATTGTGATGCTTCCACCACTTTAACAACAACAACAACAACAACAACAAAATAATAAACTAGTTATTTCATATAACAGTACCTGCTTCACATTGAACACTACTATTGGGTTAAATATATGTTTCCGGGTTTTCTATTTTCAAATATTTTATATTTGAACTTATCCGGCATTCACATCCGCCATATTTAAAGATGATGGCCGTCAACATTTCATTCATAAAATGTGTCACCTAGAGTCGTAATTATGGCATCAAAGCCTGGATAAGTGGATAACGATTTGGCAAACATTTTATATTTGACCTTCGTCAACCTTTATAACCACACGTTTAATCAAATGGGGAAGCGAATTGCTTACATAAGGGGACATTTGGAGGGATTTGGGAACGGACACGTTTGTCAAAATGTGTGTTTTCTGGGGTGGCTATATATTATTTGTTGACCTTTTCCGACTTTCATATCCGCCATTTCTCAAGTTGGTGGTCTACAATAGTAAAGTCGCATGGCATTTTGCATTTAAGTAGTATTAAGTGTTTGTGTTTACGGTTTTGACCCAATAATGTTATAGTAGGGTCTAGAATTGCAGTTTCGTGACCATTCTAAAGTAAAGGCAGTTCTTATACAGCGCAGTATCCAGTCCTCAGGACCGCTCAAAGCGCTTTACACTTTACTTCCCTGACAGACCTGTTCACTCAAACACCATCTCGGCTTCTCTGGGAAGCATCCAGCCATGTGCTACAATTAATGCGCGAAGGCTGCTCGTACACATATCCAACACTGTCTATAGTCAGGTACTCATTTAAACAGCTGAGTGAACTGGAGCAATGTAGAGTGAAAAAAACTTGCCCAAGGTTTTAACGCCGCAGCCAGGATTCGAACCCGGGTTCTCGTAGTCGAGAGTCCGAAGGTCTACCCCTGAGCCACTGCGCTCTACAAAGGTTTGACGATTGATTTGACTTCTATGTACCATTTAATAAAGATAGCCCCCGGTTCCTCTAAAAAATGCTGGCATTTTCCGCCAGAGGGCCAAATCCAAAATGGTTCGAAAAATTTTCTTTTGAACCAAAGCGCCATAAAGTGTATGGCATTGTGTAATTTTTTGGTTTTTTTCATATAGATTTTAAATAATTGTGATTTTTCACTTATATTGACGCTAAAGGACTCAACAAACTGTTTCCATTGTTTTCGTCCACTTTTTCGTGGACAAATTCAAGATGGCCGCCACCGTTCACCAAAATTCTTATAATCGCTATATCTTTGGAAATAAACGGTATAGAAACTTGAAGTTGGAGTCGTTTTATATGAATTGATGTATGAGGAATCCAATGCAACTATTATCTTGGTGAAATAAATGAAAATAAAGGTATACTAGCCAAACAATGCGGTAAAATGACTGTAACATGTACATGGTATACGCAATTATGTAGCAAATATACGTTCTGTGATTATTTATGTAATTTTTTAATCATTGTGTTTTTCACATATATTGACCCTAAAGTACTGAATTAAAACTGTTGCCATTTTGTTCGTCCACTTTTTCTTGGGAAAATTCAAGATGGCCGCACCGGTCACAGAATGTCTTAAAAAGGCTATATCTTTGACAATAAACGGTACAGAAACTTGAACTCAGAGTCGCTTTAGATGTTTCTAAATATGATGAATCCAATGCAACCATTATTTTGATGAAAATATAATGAAGTTATACCAGCCATAATTTTATAGGTATTAAAATAGCCATAAAACGTAAGATCCAAAATATGTTTCAGGATCATCTTGAAGTATGTACGTTTTCATTTTCCCTGTGTCCTGTGTCCAGTGTCCAGTGATGTTTGCACCAGTAAGTACATGACACCCTGGTAGAGTTTGTCTTATCAGGACCCAGAGCATTGTAGGTAGGCTTGAGTTTGACAGGGCGTCACTTAGCTCCTGTGCCCATCAATATGACGCTCTCTGTGCTGAGTTCTGGAACTCTGCGCAACGCCAACACAAGTACACCTGTATCACTGAAATAAATGTGTACAATGATACCTAGATCACCCAATGCTACAACTGCATACAGTGTCATCAATGTATCTGCTTAGTTCTGTGTACTGCAAATTCTGCAGATGGATGGGCTGCAAAGACATATTTGTGTGTCTGAGAGACGGCAGGCATTTTGCTGAACTGGACAGCCTTTTCTACGAGGTACAAAGTGAGGCTCGCCTTTTTTTTTGCTAGTCCGGAATGCCTTTAGATCTGTGTGGGTGTGTTATCATTGACTTTATTGGCCGGGTCACAAGATCTGCCAGCTGTTCTTAGTTGTATCGTATGGTCTTTCAGCGAATTAGTGATGTAGGCCTAGTCATCAAAGAGTAAGTATGCCTCGCAGTAGCCGAAAGACTTGTTGTCAATTTCGCGATTAAAGAATGCTGAATGGTCTTGACAATTACTTTGTGACTTTTGTGAACATTCAATTCATGCACAACAGCCATGCCATCGATAATGATGGTAGGTGGTTGGTAACTGTCCAGAAGCTGTGCCTCAGTCAGGTATGCCCTATCATCCATTGTAGGTTGTCTCTGGTACACTGACATTGCTGTCGCATGAAACAAATTCTTACCCTCAGGTGTATCTACATTTTTGCCGATGAAGACCTGAGTGCGCATTGTTCCCAGCGTGTTCCTCTATATTATGTTGCACTCCCTCGGCAAGTTTGAGTTACGCATTGTTTGAATCTTTGTACGGAATGCCAATTCCAGACGTTGAGAGGACTTCCGCTAGTTTCTGGCTTCTCCACTGGTCGTAGTACTGTGACATGCCAAGCATTAAGGGAGGTTCGACAGTTGATCGGAAACCAAGTGCATCTACTGACTTGGGCATATACAATGCTTGGCGATCAGATATGTGAGTCTGCATGATTTGTCGAGACATGAATGATGCTGATCGATGCAGGGCGTGCATGCGTGCTTCCGTTTTGAGAGTGTGTACCACTTTCGGCATCCACAATGTCACATTGCGGAGTTCATGTGGAACTACAGCTTCTCCAGCATTATCTAGCGATCCTTTGAAAAATAATGGGTCTTTCTATGCCTGCTTAATTGCCTTGCGCAGATTGCCATTGCTGGTTACCTCTCCTAGGTACTGCTTCATATTGTGCCTCCATAGAGTATTAGGATGGGTTTGTTCCTATGTGTTGGCGCTGTGAACTGTATGTTAGCAACATTCTGTTGAATGTTCTCCCACAGCAGTTGCCTTTGACTATTGGTACGCGTGTATATGGAGACAGTTAATGAAATAAAACAAACCATTGGTCAATTATCAGTTTGTCTTTCTGATAAATAACTTCCAAAGAAATATGTGATTTACTGCCGATTACGACAGATTAACAAAACGAAATGTACTGCACCCGAAGTGTATGGGCGTATTTATAGTGTTTTTGAAAAAGAGGTCGGATCGGATGTCCTGCTGAAATGTAAGTAAATTTAAATTATGTGATATGTTACCATACACATACCTTAATAGAAACGCTAAGCAATCATTGTGTCCAACAGCTTTGGTCGGTATTATTATTATTATGTTCGGTATGTAAAATGTCTTTATACCGAAAAAACCACCAGATTGTAAAGTAAAAAACAACCGATTAGTATATTGTACATATCTCCATCAAAAATGAAGATATTAAATATGTTTTGGTCCTGCTAGACTTGCCTTTTAATAATTTGTACAAATGTGACAGGAAAGTATGTTTTACATCCAACATTTGCTGTCGGTATGTACCCATTGTATGGTCATATTAATGCATATATGGCTGGTATAACTTAATTTTAATTTCTTTCATCAAAATAATAGTTCCTTTCGATTCCTCAAAACATATAAAATGACTCCAAATTCAAATTTCTGTACCGATTGTTGCCAAAGATATAGCAATTTTAAGACTTGCGGTTATCAGTGGCGGCCATCTTGCATTTTCCCATGAACTATTGAACGAAATAAATGGAAACTGTTTTTTTCTCAGTTCTTTTGGTTGAAAGTGGAAAAACACAATTATTTAAAATATATACGAAAAAGTCACAGGCCATATATTTGCTACATAATTGCGTATATGTATAAATGTTATGTTCATTTTAACGCATTTGTGGTTGGTATAGCTTTATTTTGATTTATTTCATCAAAATAACAATTGCATTGTATTCAACATGCTTAAAAACATCTAAACGACTGCGAGTTCAAGTTTCTATACCGTTTATTACCAAAGATATAGCGATTTTAAGACTTTCGTGACCGGTGACGGCCATCATTAATTTTCCCACGAAAAAGTGGACGAAAAAAATGGAAACCGTTTTTATATCACAATTATTTAAAAATTACATAACAAAATCACAGGACATATATTTGCTACATAATTGTGTATACTATACACATTTTACGGTAATTTTAACGTATTGTTTGGCTAGTATACCTTTATTTTCATATCTTTCATCAACATAACAATTGCATTGGATTCCTCATACATCATTACATATAAAATGACTTCAAGTTTCTATACCGTTTATTACCAAAGATATAGCGATTATAAGAATTTTGGTGAACGGTGGCGGCCATCTTGAATTTTACCACGAAAAAAGTGGACGAATAAAATGGAATTTTTTTTAGTCCTGCAAGTGAAAAATCACAATTATTTAAAATCTATATGAAAAAGTCACAGAACATGTATATGCTACATGACTCCGTATACTAAAAAAATCACGTATGAAAATACCTTTTCGGGTAAGTCATCCACGAGGATTCCGACTCTTACATCAGTTTGACGATGACAATCCAAGATGGTCGCCATCTGGTAAAACGAAAACTAACTTTTGAACCAGAACACCTAGAAGCATGTATGAAGACACATTTTTGGGTACGTCGACCACGAGGATTCCGATTCGGACATAAGTTTGACGCTATGACATCATTTTGACCCAAACATCCAAGATGGCTGCCATCCGGTCAAAGATGGCCGCCATCCAGTAGAGCGAAAACGTTTATTTTGAACAAGATGGATGTGGGCTTTTGGAGTTTGCATGTATACAATAGATAAATAAGTAGAAAAACAATAGTTGTAAACTATGTTCAGTGAACAAATGTTAACGTCAAAACCCATTTTACCTTGGTATTGCTGTACTTTAAGCAAACTACCTCCATAAGGATATCTTGCAGTAAAGAAATAGTTGATGAATGTATGACAAGAGGACTACTTATAAGTTAAGACAAGCTCTTTTAAAAGCTGTAACTTGAATAGTTATCACATGAAGCCACTTAAAACATGTCAACAAAAATAATTGTGCCCTGAAAATTGTAATATATGGCCATTTAATTTAGCCACATGGCACCATAACACAATTAAAACACATTTAGAGGTAACCAATTATGCGATCATGTTCTGCTACACACTGTTACGACATAGTAGCTGATGAATCAATGTGACACTGAGAAATATGATCAGTCCGAATCAGAGCATTCTGCCTCACTAGATTCTGAATCATCAGATTCAAATGAATCCCCTTCCTCTGTACATCTTCATCTCCCTCCTCCTCCTCCTCGCTGTCAACTTTCCCGCTCTCTTTTGCTGGCCCTGGTGCAGGTAGGTCCGTCGGGAGAGCAGGGCGCGTGTGGCGGACAAGGCTAAAACGACCACCCACCAGTTCCCAGCCATGTCTGAGCGGCGAGGGGTGGCGCTTCAGGGACGGGTGGGACATTAGATACGCCAAGTAGTTGGCGCGGAGGCATTGCTGGCGTAGGCTATCTGCATCTGGAGGAAGACGGTTGAATGATTTGTTCTTTATTGTCTTCCACTTCGCGACATGGGCCTCAGCTATGGTGCTACTCTTGTTGTCGTCGTAGATGACATGTCGTATGAAGAGTTGCTCTACCACCTCCTCCTCAAGGTTAATGCTCTCTCCGTACCGCGAGAGCTGCCGTCAGCTTGTCCATGATGTCCTTCACAACTGTTGGCGGTTGACTGTGAGACATATGGGAACAAGCAAGGTTTTTCCCTTGCTCCATATTCAAGCCAGCGTGAAACCCGTTTTAGGAAGGGATAGACTGTTCGGCTGCTTTAGGGCGGGCACCTTTCACGTCCGCCCGAACAAGGGCATGAATAATGCTCCGCTTGCGCTGAGGCTCTGTACCTGAGGAGAATGTAGCGAGCATAGGGCGTGTGTTCACCGCGTTGCAAGGTTCTATATGGCGTAACTGCCTGCATCTCGGACGCCTTCTCGGCCAGTGCCTGCGACACAGTCTTTGCTACTTTGATGCGCGCATGCTCATCATGGATGTTTGCCACGTAATCTTGAACAAGACGTTCTAGACGCTGCAGAAACATCTAGTTACAGCGGTGTGCAATTAACTAACCTGAAAGGCAAGTGTGCTTCATTAAACCACATCAGATCTTCATTGTGGTAAACAATAGATGTGTACCCTTGTTAAAAAAAATAGCCAATTCCAAAAGGAGCTCACTTCTAGAATAATTATTCATCATGTCCGGCAGCGGGTTACTCGCTCCCTTTATATTAATTGGGCCCAGGACTTCGATTCCTTAACCATTATACATTACCCTTGAATGACCTTACCACGTGACCTTGTCCTTAAATCAATGTCACTTTCATAAATTACATCAGCGCATGGATTTAGGCAAATAATGTGTCTTGGTCAACGTACCCCGAAAAGCGTCTTCATACATCTTCTAGGTGCTCTGGTTATAAAGTAACCTTTTCTTTCCACCAGATAGCGGCCGTCTTGGATTTATGAGTCAAAATTATGGCATAGCGTGAAAGTTATGTCAGAATCGGAATGCTCATGGTAGACATACCCGAAATGTTTTCTTCATACATGCTTCTAGGTGCTCTGGTTCAAAAATTACGTTTTCGTTCTAGCAGACTGGGGTCAAAGTGATGTCAGAATTGGAATCCTCGTGGACGACTTACCCGAAAAAGTGTCTTCATATGTGATTTTGGGCGCTTTGGTTCAAACGTAAATTTTTCGATATGGTGTCAGCGGCCATTTTGGATTTGACCCTCTCGCGTAAAATGCCAGCATTTTTTACAGGGACCGGGGGGGCTAAATAATTTTGAGTAGCCCAAGAAAGGTCACGAAATTGCAATTCTATACCCTGCCATTAGTTTTTATCATATGACGTAACACAGTAATCCGTCCATGTTTTCTATAGACTAAACTACAGACATGTCATAATCGTTACATGTTACTTAGTAAACCGAATTAGAATCAAATAGTCGACAGGTGGCGATGCAAATTACACGTCGGCATTTCGGTAGCGGCTGCTTTTTACAAACTGTTCATCGCGTTCGCCTAATCCGCTATTCTGCCATTGGTAACACATACAACATGATATATTGAATCTGAATGAGAGAACTGGTATTGATAGTAATACATTTGCCACACCAAATACTTAGCGTAATCTATTAATATCCACCTTTGATAACATGATATGTAATTATTCCGTTACACCAGCACAATTATGTGGTGTAACGAAATAATTACATATCTACGGAAGCCCGTCGGTGCCACGGTGAAAATAATTTTTCCTGACAGCCGCCACTTAATCGGCCGCCAGATAATTAAGTGGCGGCCGCCAGATAATTAAATGGCGGCCGCCAGAGAATTAAGTGGCGGCCGCCAGAGAATTAAGTAGCGGCGGTCAGAAAAATATATATTCACCGTGGCACCAACGGGCTTCCGTACATATCATGTTATTACAGGTGAATATAAATAGATTATGCTAAATATTTGGTGAGCCGTGTCTAAAAATAAATTAACGCTTAATGCGAATAAAAAATAGAAGTCCGGTAGGCGTCCATATTTGACTACAGGCGTGCCATCCAGATTTGTAGTCTGAATACGCTGCACGTCCTATTATAGACGCCACTTAACTGCTTAGGTTACAACTAAACACGAGTTGGTAACTGCGTCGGACAGATTCCCGACAATCTGTTAATATACCAAGTAAAAACCTGATTTCGTTGTTATAAATGTGTAAGACTTATATTGTAAGCACCGTTTTATAAAAGCTGTATAATTAGATGTTATTTAAAATGTGTTACAGATAGAAAATAGGGTTGTCGTACGGACATTTTACTGTCGGAACGATTTGTCTACTGCCTAGAAGGGAATTGGGATTGATCAGTATATTAATAAGCACTGATCTTAGACAAATCGAACATAATTCACGAAAATGCATATTTGAAACACCACTATGTGGTAAATGACATGGGGTAAGCTGATCCATGGCTCAACTAATCCCAATTTGACTGGCTCAACTTGCCGCGCAAAGTACATGCTTTAACTGTATTAACTTGATGAAACCTACTGTCGCTTGGAAGGTAAACTTAATTAACTACGATGGAAGCCAAATTTACAAACTGTTTCATGTTACCTGCAGAATAATGTAAATCTGTATAGTAAGCATAACACAAATTCACATACCTGTTTCAACTATTTTCACTTTTACCGTCTCAAAACGATCTTTTATTCAGAACATGCTTGAGATTATCTAACATTGCTGGCACCTTGTATCAATATATATATATATATATATATATATATATATATATATATATATATATATATATATATATATATATATATATATATATAAACAATAGGTGGTAACACCTTTCAGCTGAAGCATTGGGAAGGGGTGGCTCAACTTATCCAACGTATCACACGTATCAACTTATCCCAGTATCCCCTACTTTCAGAAAAGACAATAGTCGTAACGGTATGATCGTCGTTCTGTCATAATCATTCGCGTATGTTCTTTCTTTCAGGGTTGTTTCCCAAGAACTGAAAACTGGAGGTCGCCGCAAGAATCACGATGTTGGGCTCACCAGAACAGAACCATTGAGAGGCATTGCAGTGGGACTAGGGCCAAAGAGCAGATTTAATTGCTACACGAGAGGTAGAATAGAAACTGACTAATTCAGTCTATATAATGCCATATATCCCCGGACATATTGCCCTCGCTTAACCTGTTCAATATGTGTACGTTGAATCACCAAAGTTGAACCGTGAACTAAAAAACGTGTTTTTACGACAATTTGATTTCGTTTGCCAGGCAACAACCACGTGATGGATATATCACTTGATATGTAGCGATTAACTCAGGATCTTTCTCACTTTGTGCGCTGAAACGCGGCAAGAGCTATGAGCTGAGCCAACAGCTTCGCGTTACCGTTTGCTTAGCTCATAGCTCTCGTGTGAGCCGGGGTTTATACACTAACAATAATTAACAACAACGACGCTCCTGTTAACAGGTTGCTGCCGCGTCTTATACATTTATCATTTCCTCGATAAAAATACGGAGGCGGTTTTCATAAGTCATTTGTTGTTATCAAATGGACGGTGACGTGTGTATTCAAACACTTATCGACAACTATTTTTAAATGTGTTTTGCCAAATGGTATCAACTGCGTAGATTATTGATTAATATCATGATTATATTGCAGTGTTATTTCAACACGGTTACGGTTTGCCGCAACTACGATTCATTGAGCCACATACTTTAACTTTACACATATACTTTGTCAGACCACTAAAACAAACGGTCGTTATGTTTAGTGATGGCACTTTTAAGCTTACATTATTTATCTAGATAACAGTGTTGTTTAAATATAGACTTTTACTAAACGTATTATTATACACACGCACGCACGCACGCACGCGCGCGCGCACGCACACACACCACACACACACACACAATGCTATTTATCTTGTATTTATCTTTTTTGGTAATTTATCTATTTATTTATTATTATTTGTATATTTTATAAATATGTATTCAGTATATGTTTTTTATTGTTATTCCATTTTTTATTCTCTCGCAATGTATAAGATAGTCGATCAAATTGTGTAGTGAATGTACATTATGTTTTACAATCACGACCCTTAGGAAGATAAAATGTACAGTTTATAAGGTTATCGTGAATAAATAATGTTTATTATTCTTATTATATTAAGTGTTCACCACACCGTTTAGTTTATAATATTAACATGTAGCACGCGTTATCATTGATACGCTATCTTATGTGGACGTCCACTTGCGACATCACATGCCACACGCCGTTGACAGATTCCACGTACGCGTTCCTCTTGCAGCTGCTAGTCGCCCTGAAGTTACAATCGACGTGTCTCCAGTTTCGAGTCCGTCTCGGACGCCCTGCGCCAAAATAGGTTTGAAAATGGATCAAATGGAATCCGTCACATGTGCACCGGGAACTGAAGGTCGCTATGTGACAATCACAGCTTCCGGGCGACAGAAGCTTTCTCTTTCCAACGTAATGGTTTACGGGGAATCAGGTATTACGTTGATTAGAACATGTTTAAATCCGCTAGCCACATTAAGTTATTCCTTATCTAAATTTAATATAAGCTGAACTATTGTATTAGTAGTCAATTAATTATGTAACCTTCTCGGTCACCAATGGAATGACAGGCAATTACTCGTTTGCTTCTTGACTGGTATGCTTGTTGATTTATATATACATAGTTTATTTGTTGTTTGAGCTACGACAAACACACATATACAGCATTGCAGTTGTCCTAGTAACTCTACTTAAACTATATTTCGGATATGAGTATACGTTTACTCAGGATAGTTTGCTTAGTGCCATCATTAATCAATCTACGTACAGGGCAATTCAAAGCCAATTCTGATTGTGACAATTCATGGCTAATTCATATTCCTTTTCCTGCACATTTTCGTGACAGTTTGTTTTGTGTATACACCAATGACGAATCGTAAAGTGCCGTTTGATATTTCAGGCTTCGTAAAAGTGCAACTGCGGAAGTAATTTTCTGTTATCATCATACATACCATAATGTATTATATAATACTGTTTTAGTGAAGTTGGCGAATGTCGCCTTGAAGAAGTCGGCAAGCCAGACAACCGGCAAGGGCGCACATTTTGCAGTCGACGGCAAACTAGACACTGAAGGACAGTGTTCTCGTACTAAAGCCGAGAAGAATCCATCGTGGAGAATAGACTTGGGCGCAGTCTATACCGTATACAGTGTCAATCTGTTCACTCCAAACGGCACTGGTAGGCAGGGAATATGCTCAGGTTTAAGAGTATGTTGCTAACTGGAGAGTAAATATGGCATTGCAGATAACACTTGCCACGTCCAGCCTACTGACCGCTGTCTCACGACGCCTAGGCAACCCTGATCATTTCGTTTGAGACACCCTCTTACATTGTTTCTACTAAGTTGTTTAGCTATAAGAAGATATCATACATTGTTGATTTCATGGATAAAGAAATCGCACACCCTGTAATGTGTATAAACAATGGAATATGTTTCATGTTATTGTATCATCAATTAATATTAACAAATGCCATTTTACACAATTTGAATACATCTTTGATTGCAAGCATTTAGTAGGTGACTAAAATATGACATGTCCCTGATCGGTTACGAATCACATGATGACCTCTTGTGTCAAACACGTGAAGATACAACACGCCTTTAGCCACATTCACCGACGGGGAAACCGCATAAGAGGCAAACTGACATATACAATCAGTAATACGCCAACTAGAATATTGTGATTACGTAGCACACGCACGCACGCACGTACGCACGTACGCACGTACGCATAACGTCCACCCTACTATGTGGCGTTTCTATTACAAACTAATCGGGGCTATATGTTAAAATGAATTTAATATATTGTCGAAATGATGGTTGGTTTGTAAGTATTGTCTCATCTATTAATATAAACGGTTGTATTTTTTTATTTTGAACACATTATTGATTGTAGCCATTGAATACCTTGTTAAAAATAATATGTCTTAGATATGTTACGAAACCATGATTAGATTATCAGGAACGGAAATAGTTATGTTTCGGCAAATAAAGAACAGTTATAGAATCTCTGCTGGTATGTATTGCTATAAATTGAACTGGTATTGAAAAAAGTCACCCAAGCAAACGTTCTCGCGATATATCATCATATTTAAGTTGTGTGTACATATAGGTGAAATAGTTACTAATACAATAACACCTTTGATATGATATATCAGTTAAACGGTGGTGGTATAAACCATACTAATTTGGTTAGAATACATACATGTGCCAATTCCAAATATGCTAATATATAACTAGTAATACGCCACTACCAAAGTCGAAGAATCATTCATGGCGTTTTAATATTTATTTAAAATAAAATCACCCCACATTGAGCAAGTGCTATGCTACTTGTGTGAATTGGTGGGCGTTATGGACTCATGTACAACAATTCTACTGAAAGGTACTAATAATAAATTCTACTCTTATTCTTCTTTTTTACCTTATCTACGTATGATACATTATAAGTATACGTTATAATATACGCGTCCTAGTAGAATATAATGGAATAAATGTACTAATTGTGCAGAAAATGAGCGGACACACAGTGTTGTCATCGACATCTCCCATAACGCCGACATGTCCGTGCCAAATACATGCGCCGTAGCCAAAGGTGCCCTGGATATAGCATCGAAGAATGTCTTCCGATGTCGACCAGGCGCCAGAGGCAGATACCTCCGGGTACTGATGCCAACAAGTCAGCCGCGAAAGCTGAGTCTGTGCGAAGTGCAAGTGAAAGGAAAGCGTGGTAAGAGGATGCATAAAGATTCCTGACTGGCACGTGAGTGTGCTACCTGTTTTACGAAACCTCTTAACATAGCAGAAATTAATGCTGCAAACATATATTGCAATGATTATAATATTAGGGCCTTTCTCAAAAAGTCTGATAGTTAGCATTGGAAATGCTTCTTCATAGTTTTTGATTTACATTAAATTTAGTAACTATAACATAGTTATACTCTGAGGGATGAATTATCAAAATATGTATATAATTCCAAAATTAATTATCGCGTGTAACGCCCGATACCAATGCTCGTTTAAGCGTCATTAATAACAATTTAAACAAATTATATATGAGACGTGATGCTTTTGTTCGATATGTATGTTGTTTTTCTTCATGCAAACGATGAATTCTAATTTCTGTAAACGTATAAACCCTAAAAATGTGGTTATGTTCATGAAATGTGATTCCATACGGCACGAGGTTGTACTTGTCAAGATATATCAAAACTTGTAAATGGCCAACAACATTAAACATAATGTTTTATGCACAATGTTTTTCATTTATGTCGCATACATCATATATTCAAGCGGTTATTTTATTTTCCGCTTTTGGTATCGGGCGTAACAATAATCGTGATTGTGTGGTATCGGGCGTAACAATAGTACGATAATTCGGTAACAACAAATGTATATGTTCGCAATGCAATGCAAATTTTACAGAGACGTTATCAGTAAAAACAAAAAAGGAAAGCGTATTTTTGATTATTGTCTGTTCTAGCAGTGCACATTGGCTGAAAAACTTCGTCGAAAGGAATCCAACGATGTTTCTAATTGACATAAAAAAAATTAGAAACTTATAATGCGTAGACATTTTAAACCAGTGTCTGACTTTTTGGAGAAAGGCCCATTGCACGACTTTGACAATAAGTAGCAAGTTACAAAAAGTTTTTGTGTTAATGAAAACATCATTCACGCTGTTGGAACAAATAACAAAAGGCATTGGTAACTAAACTGGTTACACAATAGCATTTATTCTCACAATTGTTCGCGTTTTCACGAATTAATACCATGCAATATCTAAATACTTCGTTTTATTTCCATGGAAATATATTCTTACAAAAATAACTTGTGCAAATATCCTAATATTGCAAAACTAAAATTGACATAAGGTATAATGTTATTGCATTTTTTGTAGTATTTTCAAATCTTTTGCTGTCGGAGTAATAGTGATACGCAGAACACGGGTTTTGCAGTAGGCGTCATACTTGTGATTGTTATTTCCAGAGACACCTGTCAACCTGGCGTTGACCAGGCCCACGGAACAGTCGAGTACCGCCACTCCCGCTCACAAATACGCATCGGAGAAGGCAGTAGGCAATGATCCCGACCCGACATCAGGATTCTGCGCGACCACTTCGGGAAAGGACGCGCCGTGGTGGCAGGTTCACCTGGGAGGAGTCTACGCCATCCAGGAAGTCGTTATAACTAACCGCCCTACTACATCAAGTAAGTGTCATGCATTACAGGTAAAAACTGATCCCAAGGTACCCACACACGCAAGCGCACACAGACACGTGCGCAAAACCACACACATACAAACATACACGCGTCATGATATATGACCATTAGTACACACAAATCGCTGACATTTGAATATACAAACAACTATACATCTAATAAGAAATGATCTAGCCGTCCACCATTACATACATACATTCATACGTCCGTACTTAGGTATACATACACACATATTAACATACACACATGCATATATACATATATACACACATACAAATACATCAATAAATACATATATACAAGCATACACATGAACACACAAACACACACACGTTTGTGTGTCGTAGATATAACTGTACAGCAATATTCTATCTAGCGGTAACGCATGCGCTTAAATTCAGTACAAATGTTACAAAAACAACGATGTGCAGTTGAATTCATATAGCTTGTTCATAAATGTCTTGGTGTATTTCTACCAAGGTTCTCTAAACCACATCGAATATCCTGTCAGTCTACACGTCAGTCAAGATAAAAATGTGCTGAATGTCCCACCGGTCAAAAACCTTCAGAAATACGGTCCACCTGTCGCGATACACACTGGAGGAGGTGAGACACACATTAATCTGTGACGGTTTGCTTGACACGATATGTCCAGCTTTACGTAGGTGGCTCGTTTTGTCTGCGTGACTGCAGTTATTACTGTCGCGCATTTAGACACTGTGTGGGAAATACTGGCTTTGTAAGTACAGTACAGTGTTTATCTTTACCGTTTTGATTTACCTTTTTCATGACCTGTTGAAGAAGTACGCATGTTGCTGTTGTTGACGATGATGGTGATAATAATAGTAACTACTATCATAGTAACACTAAAATATACAAATTTTTATTGTACCACGTTTCTTGTTATAACACTTCATACTTCATAGACGCTTCATATGTAATATATCGAAAGTATTCTTTATTATGCATTAACGCATAAATAATATATATATATATATATATATATATATATATATATATATATATATATATATATACATATATACATAATGATTGCTATGGTAATCATTATAAATGCATTGATAATACAAAATAGTATTGCACTATGCTAATATTCGCATAAATAATGGTAAAACAAATAGTTTTTATTTCTTACTTATATATAGCATATATATAATTAAATAATGACGAAACATAGCAAAATACAATTATACAAAATAAGTATTTGTACCATTACATTTTAAATAAGAATATTAAACAAATTAAAATAAGATAGTAATGACACGTAATTCATAAAAAACGAAATGTATAAGATGAGATTTGAGCACAAGCAACATGTATGTACATTGTTTCGCGTTATGAAATAGCATACAAAACTGGATCAAATGTTTTGAAGGGGAAATACGGGCTGTCGAGGTGGACGATGTGCATGGCTTTGTGTACTGGTCAGATTCGCCATATATTAAACAAGCTACACTAAATGGTTCCAACACAAAGATCGTCGTCAGAGGCACAGGTAAGATGAATGTGACACCACTTCAAATGTTTATATTTAATTTGTTTGATATATTTTGCCAATATTTGCAATATTTTGTTACGTTGTATGCACCTGTACAATTATTATTTCACAGAATAACAAAATGCTGCTTTGCATCTAAACAACAGTGGGCATTTTATAATACAGCTTATTTAGTGCCTTCGAGATGGTATCTTCAATAATCACATAATAGACGCACAGACATATACAGTTATAACCAACATTCATAGATATTCCGTTATGTCAGTAATTTTATACAATGACATATCTATTTTGTATTTGTAACGAAATCGAAACAAGATTACAAGAAATAGTACCCTTTTTAAATATGGCTAATACAGAACATATTACGCAATTATATACAACATTACAAGAACAATCTGGATAGAAGTGTGCATAGACCCACATTCATGCAATGCTTATGACATATTCCTCGAAACATTTGACAAATGAGCTGCTGTCTAAACGAGTATTGCTTTATGCAGAGCTAACATTACCTTTACAAAACATTTCAATGAAACGATTCCACAGAACATGAAGGCACCTGTATTAGTTACACAAATGTTATACCTGAGGTGACTCATATAATCAAACACTTAAAGAAAATACACTTTAAATATAAAATTGACTTATGTGTGTCGATGGAGATGACACATAGTTATTATTATATCCATTGTTATAGCCGTGCAAAAGAAATCTCAGCAGCGACTGCACGTTCTTCGAAAATTGCGAGCTTTCAGCGTTGACCCAAAACTTCTCTTATGTCTGTTTCGTAACATCATTGAGCGTCTCATAATGAATTACAGTACTTGTTACCCTCCTGCTCTATCCATGAGTAACCGTACCAGGCTGCTTTTGAAATATCTCACACGTTGCTGCCAATATCTTTGGTATACCTACACCAATGCTGTCCCAACTGACCGACCTCGCAATCCTGAAGAAAGCTCGTGCTGTCGCTGCAGAGTCTGATCACCAGCTCTTAACATATGTTCATGTGTTTCCGTCTCGAAGAAGATATCGTTGCATAAAATGCAAAACGGCTCGCTACAGCACGAAATTTGTGCCCGTTGCAATTAGAATGTTAAACAAGTGATTTTGATGCCAACGGATTTGCTTTTTGTGTGGTTACACATTGAATTGAATTTGTATTTCGTTACAATCTTTTCTCTTACATATTAGTTTTTAGGCGATCATGAGCTGTACATTAAAGAGAATATAATTGAATTGAATGTATTCTTAAAACTTTGAAGCTCAGAAGCGCAACAAACAAAATCATTTAGCTAAGCATACACCGGGACAGGACAAAGTTGTCATTGGAGCATGGAACTGCCGAAAACGTATAGTGGAAAAGCAATTTCAAACAAATGCGTTTGAGTTTTTCTACGAAAGGTGTATTTAGTTTCAGAAGATTTAATCTAAATATGGAGCTGATTCCACTGCCTCAATGATGAACTACTGAAAACAGAAAATAACCCTACACAACACATATATTAAAAAATAATGCAATGTGTAAACCCACTGTTACTGTAGAAATAACTAGTATCGTAATATCAGTACATTTTTATAATGTATATGGTATTCATAATATTGATCAATATTTCGTACAAGAAATTATGCCACATACTTCGCATATAATTTTAATAAGTCTGGAAACTGGCATTTTCAAGTTTTTGCAAACAAACTTATGATAGCAAAATTAACACCGTTGTATACCCATGAAAACCCTGATTTGTTTATGAATAACATATATATTTCAATCCTCTCAAGCTTTTCAAAAATACTTGAACGTCTAACATACAATAGGATATACAGCTTTTTAACAAAACAACAAGATTTTTATAAACACTAATGTGGATTCAGAATAATTGTTATGCATATATGACAATAAGTGAAATGTTTGATAAACTATCGTGTTTCATAGATGAGAACAATACTCAATTTGGGTATTCCTATAGAGGTTTATAAGGATACCAGAAAGCAAAGCAGTGTCGAGCGGATGCAACTGCAAACTTCACTGCCTAACGTCGGGGATCTTACAACCTCACGTCCTGTTGCTCTATGCTATGCCACTGTAATATCAATGTTTTGCTAAATCAAATGTACGATTATACATTATGTGATCTATGAATGATTTATGGAGAAAAAAACGATGTCCAGCAATAGTTGAGTATCCAATAACGAAGAAGAAGAAGTGAGTTTTTTACACATACTGGGCATGACTGATCGATCAGTACACGATTTCAAAACACACAAGTAAATCACTCTGAATAACTAGTTATGTTTTCAGAAAAAATAATACCACCACTTGAAGGTTTGGAACCGAATTGTGAAAAGAAACGACTGTATGTTGGCTGCTGAGAGGATCAGGGTGACAGTAAGGAGATGAATCTGCAATGGGCATTACATTAAACATGGCATACATTTAAACTGATGTTTATCTTGTGTTATTTGCAGGATCTTGGGTTCTTGGCATTGCGATTGATCCATGCGAAAACAAACTGTACTACACAGATTATAATAATTACAGTGTTAGTGTGGTAGCGTTGAAGACCGGCGAGAGGAACAAAATCGTCAACACTGGCAAACTTGCACCTTTTGGCTTGGCTTTGGAACAGAGAGAGAGGTAACTCAGCATTACTACATTATACTTCTTCGTGTAAGTGCAACATATAAACCATTTGTTAAGAATACTGGATATATATATATATATATATATATATATATATATATATATATAATATATATATAATGTTATATATGTATATATATATATATGTATATATTTATATATATATATATATATATATATATATATATATATATATACATATATATATATATATATATATATATATATATATGATGTTTGTGTTTGTAACCTAAACTGTAAGTTATAGTTTTATACGCCGCGGTGTTACTGGACCAATGCAGTTATTGCAATATCGCAGAAAATTAATATACATTCACGCACATAGACAGACACGTTTGAAGTGATACAACGGTTGTCACATTGTTTTCAGGCTGTTATTTTACACGACGAAGCCATTCCGCGTCTACAAGGTTAAACTTGATGGAAGTGGCAAGAAGGAACTGCTGAGGAGAGGAAAGGCAACAGGAGACTTATCAATTGCCGTCAACTATGACAAGAAGATGATATGTTGGGTTCTATATTGTAAGCGTCAAGGAATAACTGTTATCGATATAGCATATGTAGGATATATTTAATAGTAAATCCGAATCACAACCATTTTACGCTGTATCCTCTGTATTCAGCTACGGCGAATAGTATGCTTGATATAGCCTAATGTGACCAAGTGTGAAGTCTACACTCGATGTCTACAGTTCTGCTTAATTACAATCCAAATATTGTTTTGTTACAGCCTCTAAAACGATACAGTGTTCCGACTACTTAGGCAAAGATACAAAGGTGTATCAAACTGCTGGACATCCACGAGGACTTGAAATTGTTAATGATGTGGCTTATTACGTCCAACACAAGCCACAGAGGTAGTGCATCGACGATTTGTTTGTTTGTATGCATGTGTGTTTGTTTATTTGGTTATTTGACTGTTTCTTTGACCAGAAAATGTATCCGGCTTACGCAACGTACTA
This sequence comes from Oasisia sp. SBJ-2009, assembly GCA_964017155.1. Classification (NCBI taxonomy): domain Eukaryota; kingdom Metazoa; phylum Annelida; class Polychaeta; order Sabellida; family Siboglinidae; genus Oasisia; species Oasisia sp. SBJ-2009. Next base: position 46,960,109 of record OZ024858.1, on the reverse strand, counting down.
AAAAACAGAGTAGATGTTTTTAGAAATATGTGTTAACGCAATATTCAACAATCTTGTAAATGCAAAAAATAAAACATTTCTCGTAAAAGGAGGCTTAGCATATCAGAACATAGAAATAGGCTTAATGCTATAAAAAAAATTATTTGTCTCTTTCTACAATCCGGTAACTGCAACAAGTATTCGCCGATGTTCGGTCTTTCAGCATTGTTTCTCAAGAATTGAAACATGGAGGTCTCCGTAAGAATCACGATATTGGTTCCACCAGTAAAGAAACCTTTCGAGACATTGCAGTGGAGCAAGGGACAAACGGAATATATAACTGTCACACGAGAGGTAGAGTTTGTCTAGGCAATGTTTCTCGCTGGTTCTCTTCTGTCTGATGAATCGTTCACAGCTATACCTTGATAGCATTACATTTGCCTGTCCACTTACCCCTCTTCACTGAACATGTTTAATGGGTCTAATACACAGGAATCTAAATAGGGCACGTCACACCAAGCCAATATAGGCTATTGTATGAGAAAGACGGGTGGTGTGTGCGCATGTTTTCTCAGTGTATGTGCCGCAAATCAAGCGCTGAAATGAGTTATGGTCTTACCCTGGATTTTCATCTCGTCAATGTCATTCCAATCAACTATTATATTATAATATATTCTTTATTTTGTCAGTGTGGCTGTGGATGGCCTCTGGTTGTTTTGCTTCTTAGTTGTTGTAATGCGTAAGAGGAAATGCTTAGGATTGGAAGAATATATCAGGGGGCATGGCTAGAAAACACCTCTTAACAATAATTATTCGAGATATGCATTTTTATCTTTGGTTTCGTCGTATGTTTTGTAATGTGTTGAGATTGAAGTATGTGAGTATGGTTGCTACTGAAGCTAGATCATGGTTGCCAATGATCCTGGATGTCTGGAACGGTAGCAAAGAATCGAGCGGCACGGTGTTGGGTGTGTGTGTGTGTGTGTGTGTGTGTGTGTGTGTGTGTGTGTGTGTGTGTGTGTGTGTGTGTGTGTGTGTGAGTGTGTGTGTGTGTGTGTGTGTGTGTGTGTGTGTGTGTGTGTTTGTGCGTGTTTGTGTGTTTGTGCGTGTTTGTGCGTTAATTAAATATAATTAAAGTATATTTTAAGCACATACATGTTACCACGTATTTGCATCAAAGTGACTGACTGATTGACATCATTCACCCTGGTTGCTCTTGTACCTGTGCGGACGTAGGAGTGTTTCCTCAAAACTGAAAAATCGAGGTTGCCGCAAGAATCGCGATGTTGAGCCTACTAGAAAAGAACCACGAAGAGGCATTGCAAAGGGACTAGAGCAAAAGAGCAGATTTATTTACTACACGAGAATAGAGTCTTGGGCAATTGTTCCCGTGGTTACGCCTCAGCTGAGTCATTGATAGCTACTGAAGTCAATGTAATGCCATATATACCCGGATGTAGCCTGTTTACCCTGTTTAATAAGAATACAGACATTCACCAACAAATGCCTGCGCAGAATCCTACATCTGATGTGGTCAGACCAGGTAACGAGCAGTACACCCTGGAAATGAACCAAACAACTACCCATAGAAAATGAAATCAAGAAGAGAAAATGGAAATGATTGGGAAAGACACTCGGGAAACCTACAGAAACCATCACCAATCGAGCAATCACACTGAACCTCCCAGGGAAGAGAAGAGGTGGGGCATGGAACACTTAGCAAAGAGTCACGGAAAGGCACACAAAAGAAATGGGATAAACCAGGAGAGAGTTGGAGAGGATGTTCATGGAAAGAAAATAGTTCCTTGGTTAATGGTCTGTGCTCCCAACGAGAACTCAGGCAATATATATATATATAGATATATCTATACAGGCGTAAAATAGTGTACTGATTTTTTTGGGTAGGAAGCATGTTTCAGGAGTCATGGCAGGGACAAGTCCTTTAACTCTTTCATACATCGATTATGAAACAGTTAAAAGAATTAACATTTTGTTTTTTGGTAAAAGTAATCATAGTTAAACTATTATTCTTCCATTTCTTAGTAACTGTGTACATTTTGTATTGAAAAATATATTTTGATTAAAAATATCGATAAGGAAATATTCTTAAATGTTTGTAGTGAAACACATTTACACATCTAGATACAATAATTGATAATAATTGCGTATTTAGCACATTGTACTATTTGGCTGTCATACTTGCGTTTAAAGTCAATACATATCTAACAAAAAAGAGTAAATTGATGTACTCATACAAAAGTAAAATATTCCTATTGTAAAACATTTATGTGGGATTGACTTGATGTTGCTTGTTCATAACTGTCTTGGTGTATTTCTACCAAGGTTCTCTAGACCACATCGAATATCCTGTCAGTCTGCACGTTAGTCAATCTAAAAACGTGCTGCATGTCCCACCGGTCAACAACCTTCAGAAATACGGTCCACCTGTCGCGATACACACTAGAGGAGGTAAGACACACATTAATACGTGTCGGTTTGCTTGAGACGATGTGTCCAGCTTTACGTAGGTGGCTCTTGTTTTCTGTGTGACAGCCGTTAATACTGCCGCGCATTCAGACACTGTGTGGGAAATACTGGTTTTGTAAGGCATTACAGTGTTTACCTTTACCGTTGTGATTTACCTTTTTCATGACCTGTTGAAGAAGTACGCATGTTGCTGTTGTTGACGATGATGGTGATAATAATAGTAATTACTATCATAGTAACAATAAAACTAATATACTAATTTTTATTGTACCATGTTTGTTGTTATAACACTTTTCATAGACGCTTCATATAAGTAATATATCGAAGATATTCTTTATTATGCATTAACGCATTTATGTATATATATATATATATATATATATATATATATATATATATATATATATATATATGTATATATATATATATATATATATATATATATATACATCTATACATAATGATTGTGATTGTAATCATTATAAATGCATTGATAATACAAAACAGTATTGCACTATGCTAATATTCGCATAAAAAATGGTAAAACAAATAGTTTTTATTTCTTACTTATATATAGCATATATATAATTAAATAATGACGAAACATAGCAAAATACAATTATACAAAATAAGTATTTGTACCATTAAATGTTAAATAAGAATATTAAACAAATTAAAATAAGATAGTAATGACACGTAATTCATAAAAAACGAAATGTATAAGATGAGATTTGAGCACAAGCAACGTGTATGTACATTGTTTCGCGTTATGAAATAGCATACAAAACTGGATCAAATGTTTTGAAGGGGAAATACGGGCTGTCGAGGTGGACGATGTGCATGGCTTTGTGTACTGGTCAGATTCGCCATATATTAAACAAGCTACACTAAATGGTTCCAACACAAAGATCGTCGTCAGAGGCACAGGTAAGATGAATGTGACACCACTTCAAATGTTTATATTTAATTTGTTTGATATATTTTGCCAATATTTGCAATATTTTGTTACGTTGTTTGCAATTATTATTTCACAGAATAACTAAATGCTGCTTTGCATCTAAACAACAGTGGGCATTTTATAATACAGCTTATTTAGTGCCTTCGAGATGGTATCTTCAATAATCACATAATAGACGCACAGACATATACAGTTATAACCAACATTCATAGATATTCCGTTATGTCAGTAATTTTATACAATGACATATCTATTTTGTATTTGTAACGAAATCGAAACAAGACTACAAGAAATAGTACCCTTTTTAAATATGGCTAATACAGAACATATTACGCAATTATATACAACATTACAAGAACAATCTGGATAGAAGTGTGCATAGACCCACATTCATGCAATGCTTATGACATATTCCTCGAAACATTTGACAAATGAGCTGCTGTCTAAACGAGTATTGCTTATGCAGAGCTAACATTAGCTTTACAAAACATTTCAATGAAACGATTCCACAGAACATGAAGGCACCTGTATTAGTTACACAAATGTTATACCTGAAGTGACTCATATAATCAAACACTTAAAGAAAATACACTTTAAATATAAAATTGACTTATGTGTGTCGATGGAGATGACACATAGACGTATCCATTGTTATAGCCGTGCAAAAGAAATCTCAGCAGCGACTGCACGTTCTTCGAAAATTGCGAGCTTTCAGCGTTGACCCAAAACTTCTCTTCTTATGTCTGTTTCGTAACATCATTGAGCGTCTCATAATGAATTACAGTACTTGTTACCCTCCTGCTCTATCCACGAGTTACCGTACCAGGCTGCTTTTGAAATATCTCACACGTTGCTGCCAATATCTTTGGTATACCTACACCAATGCTGTCCCAACTGACCGACCTCGCAATCCTGAAGAAAGCTCGTGCTGTCGCTGCAGAGTCTGATCACCAGCTCTTAACATATGTTCATGTGTTTCCGTCTCGAAGAAGATATCGTTGCATAAAATGCAAAACGGCTCGCTACAGCACGAAATTTGTGCCCGTTGCAATTAGAATGTTAAACAAGTGATTTTGATGCCAACGGATTTGCTTTTTGTGTGGTTACACATTGAATTGAATTTGTATTTCGTTACAATCTTTTCTCTTACATATTAGTTTTTAGGCGATCATGAGCTGTACATTAAAGAGAATATAATTGAATTGAATGTATTCTTAAAACTTTGAAGCTCAGAAGCGCAACAAACAAAATCATTTAGCTAAGCATACACCGGGACAGGACAAAGTTGTCATTGGAGCATGGAACTGCCGAAAACGTATAGTGGAAAAGCAATTTCAAATAAATGCGTTTGAGTTTTTCTACGAAAGGTGTATTTAGTTTCAGAAGATTTAATCTAAATATGGAGCTGATTCCACTGCCTCAATGATGAACTACTGAAAACAGAAAATAACCCTACACAACACATATATTAAAAAATAATGCAATGTGTAAACCCACTGTTACTGTAGAAATAACTAGTATCGTAATATCAGTACATTTTTATAATGTATATGGTATTCATAATATTGATCAATATTTCGTACAAGAAATTATGCCACATACTTCGCATATAATTTTAATAAGTCTGGAAACTGGCATTTTCAAGTTTTTGCAAACAAACTTATGATAGCAAAATTAACGCCGTTGTATACCCATGAAAACCCTGATTTGTTTATGAATAACATATATATTTCAATCCTCTCAAGCTTTTCAAAAATACTTGAACGTCTAACATACAATAGGATATACAGCTTTTTAACAAAACAACAAGATTTTTATAAACACTAATGTGGATTCAGAATAATTGTTATGCATATATGACAATAAGTGAAATGTTTGATAAACTATCGTGTTTCATAGATGAGAACAATACTCAATTTGGGTATTCCTATAGAGGTTTATAAGGATACCAGAAAGCAAAGCAGTGTCGAGCGGATGCAACTGCAAACTTCACTGCCTAACGTCGGGGATCTTACAACCTCACGTCCTGTTGCTCTATGCTATGCTACTGTAATATCAATGTTTTGCTAAATCAAATGTACGATTATACATTATGTGATCTATGAATGATTTATGGAGAAAAAAACGATGTCCAGCAATAGTTGAGTATCCAATAACGAAGAAGAAGAAGTGAGTTTTTTACACATACTGGGCATGACTGATCGATCAGTACACGATTTCAAAACACACAAGTAAATCACTCTGAATAACTAGTTATGTTTTCAGAAAAAATAATACCACCACTTGAAGGTTTGGAACCGAATTGTGAAAAGAAACGACTGTATGTTGGCTGCTGAGAGGATCAGGGTGACAGTAAGGAGATGAATCTGCAATGGGCATTACATTAAACATGGCATACATTTAAACTGATGTTTATCTTGTGTTATTTGCAGGATCTTGGGTTCTTGGCATTGCGATTGATCCATGCGAAAACAAACTGTACTACACAGATTATAATAATTACAGTGTTAGTGTGGTAGCGTTGAAGACCGGCGAGAGGAACAAAATCGTCAACACTGGCAAACTTGCACCTTTTGGCTTGGCTTTGGAACAGAGAGAGAGGTAACTCAGCATTACTACATTATACTTCTTCGTGTAAGTGCAACATATAAACCATTTGTTAAGAATACTGGATATATATATATATATATATATATATATATATATATAATATATATAATGTTATATATGTATATATATATATATGTATATATTTATATATATATATATATATACATATATATACATACATATATATATATATATATATATATATATATATATATATATATATATATATATATATATATATATATATATATATATATATATATATATATGATGTTTGTGTTTGTAACCTAAACTGTAAGTTATAGTTTTATACGCCGCGGTGTTACTGGACCAATGCAGTTATTGCAATATCGCAGAAAATTAATATACATTCACGCACATAGACAGACACGTTTGAAGTGATACAACGGTTGTCACATTGTTTTCAGGCTGTTATTTTACACGACGAAGCCATTCCGCGTCTACAAGGTTAAACTTGATGGAAGTGGCAAGAAGGAACTGCTGAGGAGAGGAAAGGCAACAGGAGACTTATCAATTGCCGTCAACTATGACAAGAAGATGATATGTTGGGTTCTATATTGTAAGCGTCAAGGAATAACTGTTATCGATATAGCATATGTAGGATATATTTAATAGTAAATCCGAATCACAACCATTTTACGCTGTATCCTCTGTATTCAGCTACGGCGAATAGTATGCTTGATATAGCCTAATGTGACCAAGTGTGAAGTCTACACTCGATGTCTACAGTTCTGCTTAATTACAATCCAAATATTGTTTTGTTACAGCCTCTAAAACGATACAGTGTTCCGACTACTTAGGCAAAGATACAAAGGTGTATCAAACTGCTGGACATCCACGAGGACTTGAAATTGTTAATGATGTGGCTTATTACGTCCAACACAAGCCACAGAGGTAGTGCATCGACGATTTGTTTGTTTGTATGCATGTGTGTTTGTTTATTTGGTTATTTGACTGTTTCTTTGACCAGAAAATGTATCCGGCTTACGCAACGTACTAAAAAACAGAGTAGATGTTTTTAGAAATATGTGTTAACGCAATATTCAACAATCTTGTAAATGCAAAAAATTAAACATTTCTCGTAAAAGGAGGCTTAGCATATCAGAACATAGAAATAGGCTTAATGCTATAAAAAAAATTATTTGTCTCTTTCTACAATCCGGTAACTGCAACAAGTATTCGCCGATGTTCGGTCTTTCAGCATTGTTTCTCAAGAATTGAAACATGGAGGTCTCCGTAAGAATCACGATATTGGTTCCACCAGTAAAGAAACCTTTCGAGACATTGCAGTGGAGCAAGGGACAAACGGAATATATAACTGTCACACGAGAGGTAGAGTTTGTCTAGGCAATGTTTCTCGCTGGTTCTCTTCTGTCTGATGAATCGTTCACAGCTATACCTTGATAGCATTACATTTGCCTGTCCACTTACCCCTCTTCACTGAACATGTTTAATGGGTCTAATACACAGGAATCTAAATAGGGCACGTCACACCAAGCCAATATAGGCTATTGTATGAGAAAGACGGGTGGTGTGTGCGCATGTTTTCTCAGTGTATGTGCCGCAAATCAAGCGCTGAAATGAGTTATGGTCTTACCCTGGATTTTCATCTCGTCAATGTCATTCCAATCAACTATTATATTATAATATATTCTTTATTTTGTCAGTGTGGCTGTGGATGGCCTCTGGTTGTTTTGCTTCTTAGTTGTTGTAATGCGTAAGAGGAAATGCTTAGGATTGGAAGAATATATCAGGGGGCATGGCTAGAAAACACCTCTTAACAATAATTATTTGAGATATGCATTTTTATCTTTGGTTTCGTCGTATGTTTTGTAATGTGTTGAGATTGAAGTATGTGAGTATGGTTGCTACTGAAGCTAGATCATGGTTGCCAATGATCCTGGATGTCTGGAACGGTAGCAAAGAATCGAGCGGCACGGTGTTGGGTGTGTGTGTGTGTGTGTGTGTGTGTGTGTGTGTGTGTGTGTGTGTGTGTGTGTGTGTGTGTGTGTGTGTTTGTGTGTTTGTGTGTTTGTGTGTTTGTGCGTGTTTGTGCGTTAATTAAATATAATTAAAGTATATTTTAAGCACATACATGTTACCACGTATTTGCATCAAAGTGACTGACTGATTGACATCATTCACCCTGGTTGCTCTTGTACCTGTGCGGACGTAGGAGTGTTTCCTCAAAACTGAAAAATCGAGGTTGCCGCAAGAATCGCGATGTTGAGCCTACTAGAAAAGAACCACGAAGAGGCATTGCAAAGGGACTAGAGCAAAAGAGCAGATTTATTTACTACACGAGAATAGAGTCTTGGGCAATTGTTCCCGTGGTTACGCCTCAGCTGAGTCATTGATAGCTACTGAAGTCAATGTAATGCCATATATACCCGGATGTAGCCTGTTTACCCTGTTTAATAAGAATACAGACATTCACCAACAAATGCCTGCGCAGAATCCTACATCTGATGTGGTCAGACCAGGTAACGAGCAGTACACCCTGGAAATGAACCAAACAACTACCCATAGAAAATGAAATCAAGAAGAGAAAATGGAAATGATTGGGAAAGACACTCGGGAAACCTACAGAAACCATCACCAATCGAGCAATCACACTGAACCTCCCAGGGAAGAGAAGAGGTGGGGCATGGAACACTTAGCAAAGAGTCACGGAAAGGCACACAAAAGAAATGGGATAAACCAGGAGAGAGTTGGAGAGGATGTTCATGGAAAGAAAATAGTTCCTTGGTTAATGGTCTGTGCTCCCAACGAGAACTCAGGCAATATATATATATAGATATATCTATACAGGCGTAAAATAGTGTACTGATTTTTTTGGGTAGGAAGCATGTTTCAGGAGTCATGGCAGGGACAAGTCCTTTAACTCTTTCATACATCGATTATGAAACAGTTAGAAGAATTAACATTTTGTTTTTTGGTAAAAGTAATCATAGTTAAACTATTATTCTTCCATTTCTTAGTAACTGTGTACATTTTGTATTGAAAAATATATTTTGATTAAAAATATCGATAAGGAAATATTCTTAAATGTTTGTAGTGAAACACATTTACACATCTAGATACAATAATTGATAATAATTGCGTATTTAGCACATTGTACTATTTGGCTGTCATACTTGCGTTTAAAGTCAATACATATCTAACAAAAAAGAGTAAATTGATGTACTCATACAAAAGTAAAATATTCCTATTGTAAAACATTTATGTGGGATTGACTTGATGTTGCTTGTTCATAACTGTCTTGGTGTATTTCTACCAAGGTTCTCTAGACCACATCGAATATCCTGTCAGTCTGCACGTTAGTCAATCTAAAAACGTGCTGCATGTCCCACCGGTCAACAACCTTCAGAAATACGGTCCACCTGTCGCGATACACACTAGAGGAGGTAAGACACACATTAATACGTGTCGGTTTGCTTGAGACGATGTGTCCAGCTTTACGTAGGTGGCTCTTGTTTTCTGTGTGACAGCAGTTAATACTGCCGCGCATTCAGACACTGTGTGGGAAATACTGGTTTTGTAAGGCATTACAGTGTTTACCTTTACCGTTGTGATTTACCTTTTTCATGACCTGTTGAAGAAGTACGCATGTTGCTGTTGTTGACGATGATGGTGATAATAATAGTAATTACTATCATAGTAACAATAAAACTAATATACTAATTTTTATTGTACCATGTTTGTTGTTATAACACTTTTCATAGACGCTTCATATAAGTAATATATCGAAGATATTCTTTATTATGCATTAACGCATTTACGTATATATATATATATATATATATATATATATATATATATATATGTGTATATATATATATATATATATATATATATATATATATATATATACATCTATACATAATGATTGTGATTGTAATCATTATAAATGCATTGATAATACAAAACAGTATTGCACTATGCTAATATTCGCATACAAAATGGTAAAACAAATAGTTTTTATTTCTTACTTATATATAGCATATATATAATTAAATAATGACGAAACATAGCAAAATACAATTATACAAAATAAGTATTTGTACCATTAAATGTTAAATAAGAATATTAAACAAATTAAAATAAGATAGTAATGACACGTAATTCATAAAAAACGAAATGTATAAGATGAGATTTGAGCACAAGCAACATGTATGTACATTGTTTCGCGTTATGAAATAGCATACAAAACTGGATCAAATGTTTTGAAGGGGAAATACGGGCTGTCGAGGTGGACGATGTGCATGGCTTTGTGTACTGGTCAGATTCGCCATATATTAAACAAGCTACACTAAATGGTTCCAACACAAAGATCGTCGTCAGAGGCACAGGTAAGATGAATGTGACACCACTTCAAATGTTTATATTTAATTTGTTTGATATATTTTGCCAATATTTGCAATATTTTGTTACGTTGTTTGCAATTATTATTTCACAGAATAACTAAATGCTGCTTTGCATCTAAACAACAGAGGGCATTTTATAATACAGCTTATTTAGTGCCTTCGAGATGGTATCTTCAATAATCACATAATAGACGCACAGACATATACAGTTATAACCAACATTCATAGATATTCCGTTATGTCAGTAATTTTATACAATGACATATCTATTTTGTATTTGTAACGAAATCGAAACAAGACTACAAGAAATAGTACCCTTTTTAAATATGGCTAATACAGAACATATTACGCAATTATATACAACATTACAAGAACAATCTGGATAGAAGTGTGCATAGACCCACATTCATGCAATGCTTATGACATATTCCTCGAAACATTTGACAAATGAGCTGCTGTCTAAACGAGTATTGCTTATGCAGAGCTAACATTAGCTTTACAAAACATTTCAATGAAACGATTCCACAGAACATGAAGGCACCTGTATTAGTTACACAAATGTTATACCTGAAGTGACTCATATAATCAAACACTTAAAGAAAATACACTTTAAATATAAAATTGACTTATGTGTGTCGATGGAGATGACACATAGACGTATCCATTGTTATAGCCGTGCAAAAGAAATCTCAGCAGCGACTGCACGTTCTTCGAAAATTGCGAGCTTTCAGCGTTGACCCAAAACTTCTCTTCTTATGTCTGTTTCGTAACATCATTGAGCGTCTCATAATGAATTACAGTACTTGTTACCCTCCTGCTCTATCCACGAGTAACCGTACCAGGCTGCTTTTGAAATATCTCACACGTTGCTGCCAATATCTTTGGTATACCTACACCAATGCTGTCCCAACTGACCGACCTCGCAATCCTGAAGAAAGCTCGTGCTGTCGCTGCAGAGTCTGATCACCAGCTCTTAGCATATGTTCATGTGTTTCCGTCTCGAAGAAGATATCGTTGCATAAAATGCAAAACGGCTCGCTACAGCACGAAATTTGTGCCCGTTGCAATTAGAATGTTAAACAAGTGATGTTGATGCCAACGGATTTGCTTTTTGTGTGGTTACACATTGAATTGAATTTGTATTTCGTTACAATCTTTTCTCTTACATATTAGTTTTTAGGCGATCATGAGCTGTACATTAAAGAGAATATAATTGAATGTATTCTTAAAACTTTGAAGCTCAGAAGCGCAACAAACAAAATCATTTAGCTAAGCATACACCGGGACAGGACAAAGTTGTCATTGGAGCATGGAACTGCCGAAAACGTATAGTGGAAAAGCAATTTCAAACAAATGCGTTTGAGTTTTTCTACGAAAGGTGTATTTAGTTTCAGAAGATTTAATCTAAATATGGAGCTGATTCCACTGCCTCAATGATGAACTACTGAAAACAGATAGTTGAGTATCCAATAACGAAGAAGAAGAAGTGAGTTTTTTACACATACTGGGCATGACTGATCGATCAGTACACGATTTCAAAACACACAAGTAAATCACTCTGAATAACTAGTTATGTTTTCAGAAAAAATAATACCACCACTTGAAGGTTTGGAACCGAATTGTGAAAAGAAACGACTGTATGTTGGCTGCTGAGAGGATCAGGGTGACAGTAAGGAGATGAATCTGCAATGGGCATTACATTAAACATGGCATACATTTAAACTGATGTTTATCTTGTGTTATTTGCAGGATCTTGGGTTCTTGGCATTGCGATTGATCCATGCGAAAACAAACTGTACTACACAGATTATAATAATTACAGTGTTAGTGTGGTAGCGTTGAAGACCGGCGAGAGGAACAAAATCGTCAACACTGGCAAACTTGCACCTTTTGGCTTGGCTTTGGAACAGAGAGAGAGGTAACTCAGCATTACTACATTATACTTCTTCGTGTAAGTGCAACATATAAACCATTTGTTAAGAATACTGGATATATATATATATATATATATATATATATAATATATATATAATGTTATATATGTATATATATATATATATGTATATATTATATATATATATATATATATATATATATATATATATATATATATATATACATATATATACATACATATATATATATATATATATATATATATATATATATATATATATATATATATATATATGATGTTTGTGTTTGTAACCTAAACTGTAAGTTATAGTTTTATACGCCGCGGTGTTACTGGATCAATGCAGTTATTGCAATATCGCAGAAAATTAATATACATTCACGCACATAGACAGACACGTTTGAAGTGATACAACGGTTGTCACATTGTTTTCAGGCTGTTATTTTACACGACGAAGCCATTCCGCGTCTACAAGGTTAAACTTGATGGAAGTGGCAAGAAGGAACTGCTGAGGAGAGGAAAGGCAACAGGAGACTTATCAATTGCCGTCAACTATGACAAGAAGATGATATGTTGGGTTCTATATTGTAAGCGTCAAGGAATAACTGTTATCGATATAGCATATGTAGGATATATTTAATAGTAAATCCGAATCACAACCATTTTACGCTGTATCCTCTGTATTCAGCTACGGCGAATAGTATGCTTGATATAGCCTAATGTGACCAAGTGTGAAGTCTACACTCGATGTCTACAGTTCTGCTTAATTACAATCCAAATATTGTTTTGTTACAGCCTCTAAAACGATACAGTGTTCCGACTACTTAGGCAAAGATACAAAGGTGTATCAAACTGCTGGACATCCACGAGGACTTGAAATTGTTAATGATGTGGCTTATTACGTCCAACACAAGCCACAGAGGTAGTGCATCGACGATTTGTTTGTTTGTATGCATGTGTGTTTGTTTATTTGGTTATTTGACTGTTTCTTTGACCAGAAAATGTATCCGGCTTACGCAACGTACTAAAAAACAGAGTAGATGTTTTTAGAAATATGTGTTAACGCAATATTCAACAATCTTGTAAATGCAAAAAATAAAACATTTCTCGTAAAAGGAGGCTTAGCATATCAGAACATAGAAATAGGCTTAATGCTATAAAAAAAATTATTTGTCTCTTTCTACAATCCGGTAACTGCAACAAGTATTCGCCGATGTTCGGTCTTTCAGCATTGTTTCTCAAGAATTGAAACATGGAGGTCTCCGTAAGAATCACGATATTGGTTCCACCAGTAAAGAAACCTTTCGAGACATTGCAGTGGAGCAAGGGACAAACGGAATATATAACTGTCACACGAGAGGTAGAGTTTGTATAGGCAATGTTTCTCGCTGGTTCTCTTCTGTCTGATGAATCGTTCACAGCTATACCTTGATAGCATTACATTTGCCTGTCCACTTACCCCTCTTCACTGAACATGTTTAATGGGTCTAATACACAGGAATCTAAATAGGGCACGTCACACCAAGCCAATATAGGCTATTGTATGAGAAAGACGGGTGGTGTGTGCGCATGTTTTCTCAGTGTATGTGCCGCAAATCAAGCGCTGAAATGAGTTATGGTCTTACCCTGGATTTTCATCTCGTCAATGTCATTCCAATCAACTATTATATTATAATATATTCTTTATTTTGTCAGTGTGGCTGTGGATGGCCTCTGGTTGTTTTGCTTCTTAGTTGTTGTAATGCGTAAGAGGAAATGCTTAGGATTGGAAGAATATATCAGGGGGCATGGCTAGAAAACACCTCTTAACAATAATTATTTGAGATATGCATTTTTATCTTTGGTTTCGTCGTATGTTTTGTAATGTGTTGAGATTGAAGTATGTGAGTATGGTTGCTACTGAAGCTAGATCATGGTTGCCAATGATCCTGGATGTCTGGAACGGTAGCAAAGAATCGAGCGGCACGGTGTTGGGTGTGTGTGTGTGTGTGTGTGTGTGTGTGTGTGTGTGTGTGTGTGTGTGTGTGTGTGTGTGTGTGTGTGTGTGTGTGTGTGTGTTTGTGTGTTTGTGTGTTTGTGCGTGTTTGTGTGTTTGTGCGTGTTTGTGCGTTAATTAAATATAATTAAAGTATATTTTAAGCACATACATGTTACCACGTATTTGCATCAAAGTGACTGACTGATTGACATCATTCACCCTGGTTGCTCTTGTACCTGTGCGGACGTAGGAGTGTTTCCTCAAAACTGAAAAATCGAGGTTGCCGCAAGAATCGCGATGTTGAGCCTACTAGAAAAGAACCACGAAGAGGCATTGCAAAGGGACTAGAGCAAAAGAGCAGATTTATTTACTACACGAGAATAGAGTCTTGGGCAATTGTTCCCGTGGTTACGCCTCAGCTGAGTCATTGATAGCTACTGAAGTCAATGTAATGCCATATATACCCGGATGTAGCCTGTTTACCCTGTTTAATAAGAATACAGACATTCACCAACAAATGCCTGCGCAGAATCCTACATCTGATGTGGTCAGACCAGGTAACGAGCAGTACACCCTGGAAATGAACCAAACAACTACCCATAGAAAATGAAATCAAGAAGAGAAAATGGAAATGATTGGGAAAGACACTCGGGAAACCTACAGAAACCATCACCAATCGAGCAATCACACTGAACCTCCCAGGGAAGAGAAGAGGTGGGGCATGGAACACTTAGCAAAGAGTCACGGAAAGGCACACAAAAGAAATGGGATAAACCAGGAGAGAGTTGGAGAGGATGTTCATGGAAAGAAAATAGTTCCTTGGTTAATGGTCTGTGCTCCCAACGAGAACTCAGGCAATATATATATATAGATATATCTATACAGGCGTAAAATAGTGTACTGATTTTTTTGGGTAGGAAGCATGTTTCAGGAGTCATGGCAGGGACAAGTCCTTTAACTCTTTCATACATCGATTATGAAACAGTTAAAAGAATTAACATTTTGTTTTTTGGTAAAAGTAATCATAGTTAAACTATTATTCTTCCATTTCTTAGTAACTGTGTACATTTTGTATTGAAAAATATATTTTGATTAAAAATATCGATAAGGAAATATTCTTAAATGTTTGTAGTGAAACACATTTACACATCTAGATACAATAATTGATAATAATTGCGTATTTAGCACATTGTACTATTTGGCTGTCATACTTGCGTTTAAAGTCAATACATATCTAACAAAAAAGAGTAAATTGATGTACTCATACAAAAGTAAAATATTCCTATTGTAAAACATTTATGTGGGATTGACTTGATGTTGCTTGTTCATAACTGTCTTGGTGTATTTCTACCAAGGTTCTCTAGACCACATCGAATATCCTGTCAGTCTGCACGTTAGTCAATCTAAAAACGTGCTGCATGTCCCACCGGTCAACAACCTTCAGAAATACGGTCCACCTGTCGCGATACACACTAGAGGAGGTAAGACACACATTAATACGTGTCGGTTTGCTTGAGACGATGTGTCCAGCTTTACGTAGGTGGCTCTTGTTTTCTGTGTGACAGCAGTTAATACTGCCGCGCATTCAGACACTGTGTGGGAAATACTGGTTTTGTAAGGCATTACAGTGTTTACCTTTACCGTTGTGATTTACCTTTTTCATGACCTGTTGAAGAAGTACGCATGTTGCTGTTGTTGACGATGATGGTGATAATAATAGTAATTACTATCATAGTAACAATAAAACTAATATACTAATTTTTATTGTACCATGTTTGTTGTTATAACACTTTTCATAGACGCTTCATATAAGTAATATATCGAAGATATTCTTTATTATGCATTAACGCATTTATGTATATATATATATATATATATATATATATATATATATATATATATATATATATATATATATATATGTATATATATATATATATATATATATATATATACATCTATACATAATGATTGTGATTGTAATCATTATAAATGCATTGATAATACAAAACAGTATTGCACTATGCTAATATTCGCATACAAAATGGTAAAACAAATAGTTTTTATTTCTTACTTATATATAGCATATATATAATTAAATAATGACGAAACATAGCAAAATACAATTATACAAAATAAGTATTTGTACCATTAAATGTTAAATAAGAATATTAAACAAATTAAAATAAGATAGTAATGACACGTAATTCATAAAAAAACGAAATGTATAAGATGAGATTTGAGCACAAGCAACATGTATGTACATTGTTTCGCGTTATGAAATAGCATACAAAACTGGATCAAATGTTTTGAAGGGGAAATACGGGCTGTCGAGGTGGACGATGTGCATGGCTTTGTGTACTGGTCAGATTCGCCATATATTAAACAAGCTACACTAAATGGTTCCAACACAAAGATCGTCGTCAGAGGCACAGGTAAGATGAATGTGACACCACTTCAAATGTTTATATTTAATTTGTTTGATATATTTTGCCAATATTTGCAATATTTTGTTACGTTGTTTGCAATTATTATTTCACAGAATAACTAAATGCTGCTTTGCATCTAAACAACAGTGGGCATTTTATAATACAGCTTATTTAGTGCCTTCGAGATGGTATCTTCAATAATCACATAATAGACGCACAGACATATACAGTTATAACCAACATTCATAGATATTCCGTTATGTCAGTAATTTTATACAATGACATATCTATTTTGTATTTGTAACGAAATCGAAACAAGACTACAAGAAATAGTACCCTTTTTAAATATGGCTAATACAGAACATATTACGCAATTATATACAACATTACAAGAACAATCTGGATAGAAGTGTGCATAGACCCACATTCATGCAATGCTTATGACATATTCCTCGAAACATTTGACAAATGAGCTGCTGTCTAAACGAGTATTGCTTATGCAGAGCTAACATTAGCTTTACAAAACATTTCAATGAAACGATTCCACAGAACATGAAGGCACCTGTATTAGTTACACAAATGTTATACCTGAAGTGACTCATATAATCAAACACTTAAAGAAAATACACTTTAAATATAAAATTGACTTATGTGTGTCGATGGAGATGACACATAGACGTATCCATTGTTATAGCCGTGCAAAAGAAATCTCAGCAGCGACTGCACGTTCTTCGAAAATTGCGAGGTTTCAGCGTTGACCCAAAACTTCTCTTCTTATGTCTGTTTCGTAACATCATTGAGCGTCTCATAATGAATTACAGTACTTGTTACCCTCCTGCTCTATCCACGAGTAACCGTACCAGGCTGCTTTTGAAATATCTCACACGTTGCTGCCAATATCTTTGGTATACCTACACCAATGCTGTCCCAACTGACCGACCTCGCAATCCTGAAGAAAGCTCGTGCTGTCGCTGCAGAGTCTGATCACCAGCTCTTAACATATGTTCATGTGTTTCCGTCTCGAAGAAGATATCGTTGCATAAAATGCAAAACGGCTCGCTACAGCACGAAATTTGTGCCCGTTGCAATTAGAATGTTAAACAAGTGATTTTGATGCCAACGGATTTGCTTTTTGTGTGGTTACACATTGAATTGAATTTGTATTTCGTTACAATCTTTTCTCTTACATATTAGTTTTTAGGCGATCATGAGCTGTACATTAAAGAGAATATAATTGAATTGAATGTATTCTTAAAACTTTGAAGCTCAGAAGCGCAACAAACAAAATCATTTAGCTAAGCATACACCGGGACAGGACAAAGTTGTCATTGGAGCATGGAACTGCCGAAAACGTATAGTGGAAAAGCAATTTCAAACAAATGCGTTTGAGTTTTTCTACGAAAGGTGTATTTAGTTTCAGAAGATTTAATCTAAATATGGAGCTGATTCCACTGCCTCAATGATGAACTACTGAAAACAGAAAATAACCCTACACAACACATATATTAAAAAATAATGCAATGTGTAAACCCACTGTTACTGTAGAAATAACTAGTATCGTAATATCAGTACATTTTTATAATGTATATGGTATTCATAATATTGATCAATATTTCGTACAAGAAATTATGCCACATACTTCGCATATAATTTTAATAAGTCTGGAAACTGGCATTTTCAAGTTTTTGCAAACAAACTTATGATAGCAAAATTAACACCGTTGTATACCCATGAAAACCCTGATTTGTTTATGAATAACATATATATTTCAATCCTCTCAAGCTTTTCAAAAATACTTGAACGTCTAACATACAATAGGATATACAGCTTTTTAACAAAACAACAAGATTTTTATAAACACTAATGTGGATTCAGAATAATTGTTATGCATATATGACAATAAGTGAAATGTTTGATAAACTATCGTGTTTCATAGATGAGAACAATACTCAATTTGGGTATTCCTATAGAGGTTTATAAGGATACCAGAAAGCAAAGCAGTGTCGAGCGGATGCAACTGCAAACTTCACTGCCTAACGTCGGGGATCTTACAACCTCACGTCCTGTTGCTCTATGCTATGCCACTGTAATATCAATGTTTTGCTAAATCAAATGTACGATTATACATTATGTGATCTATGAATGATTTATGGAGAAAAAAACGATGTCCAGCAATAGTTGAGTATCCAATAACGAAGAAGAAGAAGTGAGTTTTTTACACATACTGGGCATGACTGATCGATCAGTACACGATTTCAAAACACACAAGTAAATCACTCTGAATAACTAGTTATGTTTTCAGAAAAAATATTACCACCACTTGAAGGTTTGGAACCGAATTGTGAAAAGAAACGACTGTATGTTGGCTGCTGAGAGGATCAGGGTGACAGTAAGGAGATGAATCTGCAATGGGCATTACATTAAACATGGCATACATTTAAACTGATGTTTATCTTGTGTTATTTGCAGGATCTTGGGTTCTTGGCATTGCGATTGATCCATGCGAAAACAAACTGTACTACACAGATTATAATAATTACAGTGTTAGTGTGGTAGCGTTGAAGACCGGCGAGAGGAACAAAATCGTCAACACTGGCAAACTTGCACCTTTTGGCTTGGCTTTGGAACAGAGAGAGAGGTAACTCAGCATTACTACATTATACTTCTTCGTGTAAGTGCAACATATAAACCATTTGTAAAGAATACTGGATATATATATATATATATATATATATAATATATATATAATGTTATATATGTATATATATATATATATGTATATATTTATATATATATATATATATATATATATATATATATATATATATATATATATATATATATATATACATATATATACATACATATATATATATATATATATATATATATATATATGATGTTTGCGTTTGTAACCTAAACTGTAAGTTATAGTTTTATACGCCGCGGTGTTACTGGACCAATGCAGTTATTGCAATATCGCAGAAAATTAATATACATTCACGCACATAGACAGACACGTTTGAAGTGATACAACGGTTGTCACATTGTTTTCAGGCTGTTATTTTACACGACGAAGCCATTCCGCGTCTACAAGGTTAAACTTGATGGAAGTGGCAAGAAGGAACTGCTGAGGAGAGGAAAGGCAACAGGAGACTTATCAATTGCCGTCAACTATGACAAGAAGATGATATGTTGGGTTCTATATTGTAAGCGTCAAGGAATAACTGTTATCGATATAGCATATGTAGGATATATTTAATAGTAAATCCGAATCACAACCATTTTACGCTGTATCCTCTGTATTCAGCTACGGCGAATAGTATGCTTGATATAGCCTAATGTGACCAAGTGTGAAGTCTACGTCTACAGTTCTGCTTAATTACAATCCAAATATTGTTTTGTTACAGCCTCTAAAACGATACAGTGTTCCGACTACTTAGGCAAAGATACAAAGGTGTATCAAACTGCTGGACATCCACGAGGACTTGAAATTGTTAATGATGTGGCTTATTACGTCCAACACAAGCCACAGAGGTAGTGCATCGACGATTTGTTTGTTTGTATGCATGTGTGTTTGTTTATTTGGTTATTTGACTGTTTCTTTGACCAGAAAATGTATCCGGCTTACGCAACGTACTAAAAAACAGAGTAGATGTTTTTAGAAATATGTGTTAACGCAATATTCAACAATCTTGTAAATGCAAAAAATTAAACATTTCTCGTAAAAGGAGGCTTACCATGTCAGAACATAGAAATAGGCTTAATGCTATAACAAAATTGATTTGTCTCTTTCTACAATCCGGTAACTGCAACAAGTATTCGCCGATGTTCGGTCTTTCAGCATTGTTTCTCAAGAATTGAAACATGGAGGTCTCCGTAAGAATCACGATATTGGTTCCACCAGTAAAGAAACCTTTCGAGACATTGCAGTGGAGCAAGGGACAAACGGAATATATAACTGTCACACGAGAGGTAGAGTTTGTCTAGGCAATGTTTCTCGCTGGTTCTCTTCTGTCTGATGAATCGTTCACAGCTATACCTTGATAGCATTACATTTGCCTGTCCACTTACCCCTCTTCACTGAACATGTTTAATGGGTCTAATACACAGGAATCTAAATAGGGCACGTCACACCAAGCCAATATAGGCTATTGTATGAGAAAGACGGGTGGTGTGTGCGCATGTTTTCTCAGTGTATGTGCCGCAAATCAAGCGCTGAAATGAGTTATGGTCTTACCCTGGATTTTCATCTCGTCAATGTCATTCCAATCAACTATTATATTATAATATATTCTTTATTTTGTCAGTGTGGCTGTGGATGGCCTCTGGTTGTTTTGCTTCTTAGTTGTTGTAATGCGTAAGAGGAAATGTTTAGGATCGGAAGAATATATCAGGGGGCATGGCTAGAAAACACCTCTTAACAATAATTATTTGAGATATGCATTTTTATCTTTGGTTTCGTCGTATGTTTTGTAATGTGTTGAGATTGAAGTATGTGAGTATGGTTGCTACTGAAGGTAGATCATGGTTGCCAATGATCCTGGATGTCTGGAACGGTAGCAAAGAATCGAGCGGCACGGTGTTGGGTGTGTGTGTGTGTGTGTGTGTGTGTGTGTGTGTGTGTGTGTGTGTGTGTGTGTGTGTGTGTGTGTGTGTGTGTGTGTGTGTGTGTGTGTGTGTGTGTTTGTGTGTTTGTGCGTGTTTGTGCGTTAATTCAATATAATTAAAGTATATTTTAAGCACATACATGTTACCACGTATTTGCATCAAAGTGACTGACTGATTGACATCATTCACCCTGGTTGCTCTTGTACCTGTGCGGACGTAGGAGTGTTTCCTCAAAACTGAAAAATCGAGGTTGCCGCAAGAATCGCGATGTTGAGCCTACTAGAAAAGAACCACGAAGAGGCATTGCAAAGGGACTAGAGCAAAAGAGCAGATTTATTTACTACACGAGAATAGAGTCTTGGGCAATTGTTCCCGTGGTTACGCCTCAGCTGAGTCATTGATAGCTACTGAAGTCAATGTAATGCCATATATACCCGGATGTAGCCTGTTTACCCTGTTTAATAAGAATACAGACATTCACCAACAAATGCCTGCGCAGAATCCTACATCTGATGTGGTCAGACCAGGTAACGAGCAGTACACCCTGGAAATGAACCAAACAACTACCCATAGAAAATGAAATCAAGAAGAGAAAATGGAAATGATTGGGAAAGACACTCGGGAAACCTACAGAAACCATCACCAATCGAGCAATCACACTGAACCTCCCAGGGAAGAGAAGAGGTGGGGCATGGAACACTTAGCAAAGAGTCACGGAAAGGCACACAAAAGAAATGGGATAAACCAGGAGAGAGTTGGAGAGGATGTTCATGGAAAGAAAATAGTTCCTTGGTTAATGGTCTGTGCTCCCAACGAGAACTCAGGCAATATATATATATAGATATATCTATACAGGCGTAAAATAGTGTACTGATTTTTTTGGGTAGGAAGCATGTTTCAGGAGTCATGGCAGGGACAAGTCCTTTAACTCTTTCATACATCGATTATGAAACAGTTAAAAGAATTAACATTTTGTTTTTTGGTAAAAGTAATCATAGTTAAACTATTATTCTTCCATTTCTTAGTAACTGTGTACATTTTGTATTGAAAAATATATTTTGATTAAAAATATCGATAAGGAAATATTCTTAAATGTTTGTAGTGAAACACATTTACACATCTAGATACAATAATTGATAATAATTGCGTATTTAGCACATTGTACTATTTGGCTGTCATACTTGCGTTTAAAGTCAATACATATCTAACGAAAAAGAGTAAATTGATGTACTCATACAAAAGTAAAATATTCCTATTGTAAAACATTTATGTGGGATTGACTTGATGTTGCTTGTTCATAACTGTCTTGGTGTATTTCTACCAAGGTTCTCTAGACCACATCGAATATCCTGTCAGTCTGCACGTTAGTCAATCTAAAAACGTGCTGCATGTCCCACCGGTCAACAACCTTCAGAAATACGGTCCACCTGTCGCGATACACACTAGAGGAGGTAAGACACACATTAATACGTGTCGGTTTGCTTGAGACGATGTGTCCAGCTTTACGTAGGTGGCTCTTGTTTTCTGTGTGACAGCAGTTAATACTGCCGCGCATTCAGACACTGTGTGGGAAATACTGGTTTTGTAAGGCATTACAGTGTTTACCTTTACCGTTGTGATTTACCTTTTTCATGACCTGTTGAAGAAGTACGCATGTTGCTGTTGTTGACGATGATGGTGATAATAATAGTAATTACTATCATAGTAACAATAAAACTAATATACTAATTTGTATTGTACCATGTTTGTTGTTATAACACTTTTCATAGACGCTTCATATAAGTAATATATCGAAGATATTCTTTATTATGCATTAACGCATTTATGTATATATATATATATATATATATATATATATACATCTATACATAATGATTGTGATTGTAATCATTATAAATGCATTGATAATACAAAACAGTATTGCACTATGCTAATATTCGCATAAAAAATGGTAAAACAAATAGTTTGTATTTCTTACTTATATATAGCATATATATAATTAAATAATGACGAAACATAGCAAAATACAATTATACAAAATAAGTATTTGTACCATTAAATGTTAAATAAGAATATTAAACAAATTAAAATAAGATAGTAATGACACGTAATTCATAAAAAACGAAATGTATAAGATGAGATTTGAGCACAAGCAACATGTATGTACATTGTTTCGCGTTATGAAATAGCATACAAAACTGGATCAAATGTTTTGAAGGGGAAATACGGGCTGTCGAGGTGGACGATGTGCATGGCTTTGTGTACTGGTCAGATTCGCCATATATTAAACAAGCTACACTAAATGGTTCCAACACAAAGATCGTCGTCAGAGGCACAGGTAAGATGAATGTGACACCACTTCAAATGTTTATATTTAATTTGTTTGATATATTTTGCCAATATTTGCAATATTTTGTTACGTTGTTTGCAATTATTATTTCACAGAATAACTAAATGCTGCTTTGCATCTAAACAACAGTGGGCATTTTATAATACAGCTTATTTAGTGCCTTCGAGATGGTATCTTCAATAATCACATAATAGACGCACAGACATATACAGTTATAACCAACATTCATAGATATTCCGTTATGTCAGTAATTTTATACAATGACATATCTATTTTGTATTTGTAACGAAATCGAAACAAGACTACAAGAAATAGTACCCTTTTTAAATATGGCTAATACAGAACATATTACGCAATTATATACAACATTACAAGAACAATCTGGATAGAAGTGTGCATAGACCCACATTCATGCAATGCTTATGACATATTCCTCGAAACATTTGACAAATGAGCTGCTGTCTAAACGAGTATTGCTTATGCAGAGCTAACATTAGCTTTACAAAACATTTCAATGAAACGATTCCACAGAACATGAAGGCACCTGTATTAGTTACACAAATGTTATACCTGAAGTGACTCATATAATCAAACACTTAAAGAAAATACACTTTAAATATAAAATTGACTTATGTGTGTCGATGGAGATGACACATAGACGTATCCATTGTTATAGCCGTGCAAAAGAAATCTCAGCAGCGACTGCACGTTCTTCGAAAATTGCGAGCTTTCAGCGTTGACCCAAAACTTCTCTTCTTATGTCTGTTTCGTAACATCATTGAGCGTCTCATAATGAATTACAGTACTTGTTACCCTCCTGCTCTATCCACGAGTAACCGTACCAGGCTGCTTTTGAAATATCTCACACGTTGCTGCCAATATCTTTGGTATACCTACACCAATGCTGTCCCAACTGACCGACCTCGCAATCCTGAAGAAAGCTCGTGCTGTCGCTGCAGAGTCTGATCACCAGCTCTTAACATATGTTCATGTGTTTCCGTCTCGAAGAAGATATCGTTGCATAAAATGCAAAACGGCTCGCTACAGCACGAAATTTGTGCCCGTTGCAATTAGAATGTTAAACAAGTGATTTTGATGCCAACGGATTTGCTTTTTGTGTGGTTACACATTGAATTGAATTTGTATTTCGTTACAATCTTTTCTCTTACATATTAGTTTTTAGGCGATCATGAGCTGTACATTAAAGAGAATATAATTGAATTGAATGTATTCTTAAAACTTTGAAGCTCAGAAGCGCAACAAACAAAATCATTTAGCTAAGCATACACCGGGACAGGACAAAGTTGTCATTGGAGCATGGAACTGCCGAAAACGTATAGTGGAAAAGCAATTTCAAACAAATGCGTTTGAGTTTTTCTACGAAAGGTGTATTTAGTTTCAGAAGATTTAATCTAAATATGGAGCTGATTCCACTGCCTCAATGATGAACTACTGAAAACAGAAAATAACCCTACACAACACATATATTAAAAAATAATGCAATGTGTAAACCCACTGTTACTGTAGAAATAACTAGTATCGTAATATCAGTACATTTTTATAATGTATATGGTATTCATAATATTGATCAATATTTCGTACAAGAAATTATGCCACATACTTCGCATATAATTTTAATAAGTCTGGAAACTGGCATTTTCAAGTGTTTGCAAACAAACTTATGATAGCAAAATTAACACCGTTGTATACCCATGAAAACCCTGATTTGTTTATGAATAACATATATATTTCAATCCTCTCAAGCTTTTCAAAAATACTTGAACGTCTAACATACAATAGGATATACAGCTTTTTAACAAAACAACAAGATTTTTATAAACACTAATGTGGATTCAGAATAATTGTTATGCATATATGACAATAAGTGAAATGTTTGATAAACTATCGTGTTTCATAGATGAGAACAATACTCAATTTGGGTATTCCTATAGAGGTTTATAAGGATACCAGAAAGCAAAGCAGTGTCGAGCGGATGCAACTGCAAACTTCACTGCCTAACGTCGGGGATCTTACAACCTCACGTCCTGTTGCTCTATGCTATGCCACTGTAATATCAATGTTTTGCTAAATCAAATGTACGATTATACATTATGTGATCTATGAATGATTTATGGAGAAAAAAACGATGTCCAGCAATAGTTGAGTATCCAATAACGAAGAAGAAGAAGTGAGTTTTTTACACATACTGGGCATGACTGATCGATCAGTACACGATTTCAAAACACACAAGTAAATCACTCTGAATAACTAGTTATGTTTTCAGAAAAAATATTACCACCACTTGAAGGTTTGGAACCGAATTGTGAAAAGAAACGACTGTATGTTGGCTGCTGAGAGGATCAGGGTGACAGTAAGGAGATGAATCTGCAATGGGCATTACATTAAACATGGCATACATTTAAACTGATGTTTATCTTGTGTTATTTGCAGGATCTTGGGTTCTTGGCATTGCGATTGATCCATGCGAAAACAAACTGTACTACACAGATTATAATAATTACAGTGTTAGTGTGGTAGCGTTGAAGACCGGCGAGAGGAACAAAATCGTCAACACTGGCAAACTTGCACCTTTTGGCTTGGCTTTGGAACAGAGAGAGAGGTAACTCAGCATTACTACATTATACTTCTTCGTGTAAGTGCAACATATAAACCATTTGTTAAGAATACTGGATATATATATATATATATATATATATATATATATATATATATATATATAATATATATATAATGTTATATATGTATATATATATATATGTATATATTTATATATATATATATATATATATATATATATATATATATATATACATATATATACATACATATATATATATATATATATATATATATATATATATATATATATATATGATGTTTGCGTTTGTAACCTAAACTGTAAGTTATAGTTTTATACGCCGCGGTGTTACTGGACCAATGCAGTTATTGCAATATCGCAGAAAATTAATATACATTCACGCACATAGACAGACACGTTTGAAGTGATACAACGGTTGTCACATTGTTTTCAGGCTGTTATTTTACACGACGAAGCCATTCCGCGTCTACAAGGTTAAACTTGATGGAAGTGGCAAGAAGGAACTGCTGAGGAGAGGAAAGGCAACAGGAGACTTATCAATTGCCGTCAACTATGACAAGAAGATGATATGTTGGGTTCTATATTGTAAGCGTCAAGGAATAACTGTTATCGATATAGCATATGTAGGATATATTTAATAGTAAATCCGAATCACAACCATTTTACGCTGTATCCTCTGTATTCAGCTACGGCGAATAGTATGCTTGATATAGCCTAATGTGACCAAGTGTGAAGTCTACACTCGATGTCTACAGTTCTGCTTAATTACAATCCAAATATTGTTTTGTTACAGCCTCTAAAACGATACAGTGTTCCGACTACTTAGGCAAAGATACAAAGGTGTATCAAACTGCTGGACATCCACGAGGACTTGAAATTGTTAATGATGTGGCTTATTACGTCCAACACAAGCCACAGAGGTAGTGCATCGACGATTTGTTTGTTTGTATGCATGTGTGTTTGTTTATTTGGTTATTTGACTGTTTCTTTGACCAGAAAATGTATCCGGCTTACGCAACGTACTAAAAAACAGAGTAGATGTTTTTAGAAATATGTGTTAACGCAATATTCAACAATCTTGTAAATGCAAAAAATTAAACATTTCTCGTAAAAGGAGGCTTACCATGTCAGAACATAGAAATAGGCTTAATGCTATAACAAAATTGATTTGTCTCTTTCTACAATCCGGTAACTGCAACAAGTATTCGCCGATGTTCGGTCTTTCAGCATTGTTTCTCAAGAATTGAAACATGGAGGTCTCCGTAAGAATCACGATATTGGTTCCACCAGTAAAGAAACCTTTCGAGACATTGCAGTGGAGCAAGGGACAAACGGAATATATAACTGTCACACGAGAGGTAGAGTTTGTCTAGGCAATGTTTCTCGCTGGTTCTCTTCTGTCTGATGAATCGTTCACAGCTATACCTTGATAGCATTACATTTGCCTGTCCACTTACCCCTCTTCACTGAACATGTTTAATGGGTCTAATACACAGGAATCTAAATAGGGCACGTCACACCAAGCCAATATAGGCTATTGTATGAGAAAGACGGGTGGTGTGTGCGCATGTTTTCTCAGTGTATGTGCCGCAAATCAAGCGCTGAAATGAGTTATGGTCTTACCCTGGATTTTCATCTCGTCAATGTCATTCCAATCAACTATTATATTATAATATATTCTTTATTTTGTCAGTGTGGCTGTGGATGGCCTCTGGTTGTTTTGCTTCTTAGTTGTTGTAATGCGTAAGAGGAAATGTTTAGGATCGGAAGAATATATCAGGGGGCATGGCTAGAAAACACCTCTTAACAATAATTATTTGAGATATGCATTTTTATCTTTGGTTTCGTCGTATGTTTTGTAATGTGTTGAGATTGAAGTATGTGAGTATGGTTGCTACTGAAGGTAGATCATGGTTGCCAATGATCCTGGATGTCTGGAACGGTAGCAAAGAATCGAGCGGCACGGTGTTGGGTGTGTGTGTGTGTGTGTGTGTGTGTGTGTGTGTGTGTGTGTGTGTGTGTGTGTGTGTGTGTGTGTGTGTGTGTGTGTGTGTGTGTGTGTGTGTTTGTGTGTTTGTGCGTGTTTGTGCGTTAATTCAATATAATTAAAGTATATTTTAAGCACATACATGTTACCACGTATTTGCATCAAAGTGACTGACTGATTGACATCATTCACCCTGGTTGCTCTTGTACCTGTGCGGACGTAGGAGTGTTTCCTCAAAACTGAAAAATCGAGGTTGCCGCAAGAATCGCGATGTTGAGCCTACTAGAAAAGAACCACGAAGAGGCATTGCAAAGGGACTAGAGCAAAAGAGCAGATTTATTTACTACACGAGAATAGAGTCTTGGGCAATTGTTCCCGTGGTTACGCCTCAGCTGAGTCATTGATAGCTACTGAAGTCAATGTAATGCCATATATACCCGGATGTAGCCTGTTTACCCTGTTTAATAAGAATACAGACATTCACCAACAAATGCCTGCGCAGAATCCTACATCTGATGTGGTCAGACCAGGTAACGAGCAGTACACCCTGGAAATGAACCAAACAACTACCCATAGAAAATGAAATCAAGAAGAGAAAATGAATGATTGGGAAAGACACTCGGGAAACCTACAGAAACCATCACCAATCGAGCAATCACACTGAACCTCCCAGGGAAGAGAAGAGGTGGGGCAAGGAACACTTAGCAAAGAGTCACGGAAAGGCACACAAAAGAAATGGGATAAACCAGGAGAGAGTTGGAGAGGATGTTCATGGAAAGAAAATAGTTCCTTGGTTAATGGTCTGTGCTCCCAACGAGAACTCAGGCAATATATATATATAGATATATCTATACAGGCGTAAAATAGTGTACTGATTTTTTTGGGTAGGAAGCATGTTTCAGGAGTCATGGCAGGGACAAGTCCTTTAACTCTTTCATACATCGATTATGAAACAGTTAAAAGAATTAACATTTTGTTTTTTGGTAAAAGTAATCATAGTTAAACTATTATTCTTCCATTTCTTAGTAACTGTACATTTTGTATTGAAAAATATATTTTGATTAAAAATATCGATAAGGAAATATTCTTAAATGTTTGTAGTGAAACACATTTACACATCTAGACACAATAATTGATAATAATTGCGTATTGAGCACATTGTACTATTTGGCTGTCATACTTGCGTTTAAAGTCAATACATATCTAACAAAAAAGAGTAAATTGATGTACTCATACAAAAGTAAAATATTCCTATTGTAAAACATTTATGTGGGATTGACTTGATGTTGCTTGTTCATAACTGTCTTGGTGTATTTCTACCAAGGTTCTCTAGACCACATCGAATATCCTGTCAGTCTGCACGTTAGTCAATCTAAAAACGTGCTGCATGTCCCACCGGTCAACAACCTTCAGAAATACGGTCCACCTGTCGCGATACACACTAGAGGAGGTAAGACACACATTAATACGTGTCGGTTTGCTTGAGACGATGTGTCCAGCTTTACGTAGGTGGCTCTTGTTTTCTGTGTGACAGCAGTTAATACTGCCGCGCATTCAGACACTGTGTGGGAAATACTGGTTTTGTAAGGCATTACAGTGTTTACCTTTACCGTTGTGATTTACCTTTTTCATGACCTGTTGAAGAAGTACGCATGTTGCTGTTGTTGACGATGATGGTGATAATAATAGTAATTACTATCATAGTAACAATAAAACTAATATACTAATTTGTATTGTACCATGTTTGTTGTTATAACACTTTTCATAGACGCTTCATATAAGTAATATATCGAAGATATTCTTTATTATGCATTAACGCATTTATGTATATATATATATATATATATATATATATATATATATATATATATACATATATATATATATATATATGTATATATATATATATATATATATATATACATCTATGCATAATTATTGTGATGGTAATCATTATAAATGCATTGATAATACAAAACAGTATTGCACTATGCTAATATTCGCATAAAAAATGGTAAAACAAATAGTTTTTATTTCTTACTTATATATAGCATATATATAATTAAATAATGACGAAACATAGCAAAATACAATTATACAAAATAAGTATTTGTACCATTAAATGTTAAATAAGAATATTAAACAAATTAAAATAAGATAGTAATGACACGTAATTCATAAAAAACGAAATGCATAAGATGAGATTTGAGCACAAGCAACATGTATGTACATTGTTTCGCGTTATGAAATAGCATACAAAACTGGATCAAATGTTTTGAAGGGGAAATACGGGCTGTCGAGGTGGACGATGTGCATGGCTTTGTGTACTGGTCAGATTCGCCATATATTAAACAAGCTACACTAAACGGTTCCAACACAAAGATCGTCGTCAGAGGCACAGGTAAGATGAATGTGACACCACTTCAAATGTTTATATTTAATTTGTTTGATATATTTTGCCAATATTTGCAATATTTTGTTACGTTGTTTGCAATTATTATTTCACAGAATAACTAAATGCTGCTTTGCATCTAAACAACAGAGGGCATTTTATAATACAGCTTATTTAGTGCCTTCGAGATGGTATCTTCAATAATCACATAATAGACGCACAGACATATACAGTTATAACCAACATTCATAGATATTCCGTTATGTCAGTAATTTTATACAATGACATATCTATTTTGTATTTGTAACGAAATCGAAACAAGACTACAAGAAATAGTACCCTTTTTAAATATGGCTAATACAGAACATATTACGCAATTATATACAACATTACAAGAACAATCTGGATAGAAGTGTGCATAGACCCACATTCATGCAATGCTTATGACATATTCCTCGAAACATTTGACAAATGAGCTGCTGTCTAAACGAGTATTGCTTATGCAGAGCTAACATTAGCTTTACAAAACATTTCAATGAAACGATTCCACAGAACATGAAGGCACCTGTATTAGTTACACAAATGTTATACCTGAAGTGACTCATATAATCAAACACTTAAAGAAAATACACTTTAAATATAAAATTGACTTATGTGTGTCGATGGAGATGACACATAGACGTATCCATTGTTATAGCCGTGCAAAAGAAATCTCAGCAGCGACTGCACGTTCTTCGAAAATTGCGAGCTTTCAGCGTTGACCCAAAACTTCTCTTCTTATGTCTGTTTCGTAACATCATTGAGCGTCTCATAATGAATTACAGTACTTGTTACCCTCCTGCTCTATCCACGAGTAACCGTACCAGGCTGCTTTTGAAATATCTCACACGTTGCTGCCAATATCTTTGGTATACCTACACCAATGCTGTCCCAACTGAACGACCTCGCAATCCTGAAGAAAGCTCGTGCTGTCGCTGCAGAGTCTGATCACCAGCTCTTAACATATGTTCATGTGTTTCCGTCTCGAAGAAGATATCGTTGCATAAAATGCAAAACGGCTCGCTACAGCACGAAATTTGTGCCCGTTGCAATTAGAATGTTAAACAAGTGATTTTGATGCCAACGGATTTGCTTTTTGTGTGGTTACACATTGAATTGAATTTGTATTTCGTTACAATCTTTTCTCTTACATATTAGTTTTTAGGCGATCATGAGCTGTACATTAAAGAGAATATAATTGAATTGAATGTATTCTTAAAACTTTGAAGCTCAGAAGCGCAACAAACAAAATCATTTAGCTAAGCATACACCGGGACAGGACAAAGTTGTCATTGGAGCATGGAACTGCCGAAAACGTATAATGGAAAAGCAATTTCAAACAAATGCGTTTGAGTTTTTCTACGAAAGGTGTATTTAGTTTCAGAAGATTTAATCTAAATATGGAGCTGATTCCACTGCCTCAATGATGAACTACTGAAAACAGAAAATAACCCTACACAACACATATATTAAAAAATAATGCAATGTGTAAACCCACTGTTACTGTAGAAATAACTAGTATCGTAATATCAGTACATTTTTATAATGTATATGGTATTCATAATATTGATCAATATTTCGTACAAGAAATTATGCCACATACTTCGCATATAATTTTAATAAGTCTGGAAACTGGCATTTTCAAATTTTTGCAAACAAACTTATGATAGCAAAATTAACACCGTTGTATACCCATGAAAACCCTGATTTGTTTATGAATAACATATCTATTTCAATCCTCTCAAGCTTTTCAAAAATACTTGAACGTCTAACATACAATAGGATATACAGCTTTTTAACAAAACAACAAGATTTTTATAAACACTAATGTGGATTCAGAATAATTGTTATGCATATATGACAATAAGTGAAATGTTTGATAAACTATCGTGTTTCATAGATGGGAACAATACTCAATTTGGGTATTCCTATAGAGGTTTATAAGGATACCAGAAAGCAAAGCAGTGTCGAGCGGATGCAACTGCAAACTTCACTGCCTAACGTCGGGGATCTTACAACCTCACGTCCTGTTGCTCTATGCTATGCCACTGTAATATCAATGTTTTGCTAAATCAAATGTACGATTATACATTATGTGATCTATAAATGATTTATGGAGAAAAAAACGTTGTCCAGCAATAGTTGAGTATCCAATAACGAAGAAGAAGAAGTGAGTTTTTTACACATACTGGGCATGACTGATCGATCAGTACACGATTTCAAAACACACAAGTAAATCACTCTGAATAACTAGTTATGTTTTCAGACAAAATGATACCACCACTTGAAGGTTTAGAACCGAATTGTGAAAAGAAACGACTGTATGTTGGCTGCTGA
>OZ024858.1:46792029-46924529 GCA_964017155.1 Oasisia sp. SBJ-2009 | reverse complement strand
GGT
Organism: Oasisia sp. SBJ-2009; assembly: GCA_964017155.1. Lineage (NCBI taxonomy): Eukaryota > Metazoa > Annelida > Polychaeta > Sabellida > Siboglinidae > Oasisia > Oasisia sp. SBJ-2009. Next base: position 46,924,526 of record OZ024858.1, on the reverse strand, counting down.
CCTGAGGACTGCTCAAAGGGGTTTTACACTTAACATCCATGGCAAGTCTGTTCAATCAGAAAACATCTCAACTTCTCTGTGTAGCATCCAGCCATATGCTACAACTAATGCGTAAGAGCCTGCTCGTACTGCTCCACCACTTTCTATAGTCAGATACGCAGTCTGCGGTCTTCTGACCAGTTACTACTTAATCAGCCCACTTCCCGAACTAAACTTGGCGAACGATCCTTCTCGTGTGCAGCTCCAAGGGCATGGAACCAACTACCCATTGCTGTGCGACAATGTACGACTGTGAATCATTTCAAAGTAGCACTCAAGACGCATCTGTTTACAGCTTACTATTTTGACAGTCTGTGATCACAGTTAATCAGTCAACGATTCATACATTTATTTTAATTAACTTATTCATTTAATTAGCATAATTTATATTTATACTATTTTATTTACTATTTTACAACATATTTATACTATTTTACTTATTTATTCATTTTTAATATAGTGTGTAGTTGTGTGCCACTTTAAGTCTGTATTTTAAAGCAACATATTTGTTTTATTAGTATATCCTCATTTTATCAAAGTAGTATTGTATTAACGTCTTAGTATTATTATTATTTATATATATATATATATATATTTATTATTATTATGTTATTAGTATGTATTTTTAGTATCATTATTTTAGGAATAATCATTGTAAAGCGCCCCAGAACAATTATTTGGATGGGGCGCTATATAAGAAATAAACTATTATTATTATTATACTCATTTATACAGCTGAACGAACTAGAGAATTGTAGAGTAAAAAACTTGCCCAAAGTTTTAAAGCCGCATAGGATTTGAACCCAGGTTCTCTTCGTCGAGAGTCCGAAGTTCTACCCCTGAACCACAGCTCTCTACAAATGTGGGGCTAGGGTCAATGCAACTGATATACGAGAGGTATCAATTAAGTTTAATATGTAAATTACATATAACGCTATATGTGCAAATGCAGGGGCATTGATCACGGAACGAAATGTACTCGACGTCATTGTTTTCATTAATAATGTATCCGTGGCTGCTGGTCTTCGTCGAGGGCAAGAGTTCGAACCTAATGGTGTTACCCTGTGATAATCGCTTGTTGAGATTATAAACGATGACGCACGTTTCGACTCGCCGTTGCAATTTCCCATGCGTCGGTATCAGTTGTCAGTGCGATTTTTGATTTTGGTCTATGGTGCTGCCATGGTTTATATGATTATGACATCATGCCAATTCTGATAATAGTATTACTGTTCCTGTAGAATTATCCTTGTCTACAACAATTTTTAAATTGGTTGGTACACATTTTGTTTAGCCATATCAATATGAATATTACGCACCCCATATTTCCAGTAATATTTAAATGAAAAAACATTTATTATACATTATATAATCAAATGTTATGGAGCCACCTCTAAATATTTACCAATCAGCTCATATTTCACCCACAAATACGCGTTGCCTATTGTACAAAATCAACTATAAGGAAAGTTTATTTCACTAATAGTGTATTTTATTATAACATTTTGCACCACATTAAAGTTTGTTTTATGCATATACATGTCACCACGTATTTGCGTCAAAGTGACTGAGTGATTGACATCATTCACCCTGGTCGCTCTTGTACTAATGCGAACGTAGGAGTGTTTCCCCAAAACTGAAAAATCGAGGTCGCCGCAAGAATCACAGTAGTATAGTAGGATCTTATGAAGGGACCCTGGCGCGGCGCGATGGAATTCCTCCGGTCAAGTAGCGCCCTCTTGCGGACAGGTCATGAACTAGTGGCGCCACATGGCGGATATGTCGTGTATTAGTGGCGCCCCTTACGGACAAGTCATGAACTAGTACTGTCGAAATTCGTGCGTCTTATTTTTAAAAAGGCGCCCCCTGGCGAATAGGTCATGAATTAGTGACGCCTCTTTACGGACAAATCACGAACTAGTACTGTCCAAATTCGTGCGTCTTATTTTTTTTAATTACGTCAAAATGGCGTCAGGGGTCATGTAGCGTCCCTTCGCGGATAGATGACGAATTACAAACTAGGTAAAAGAACAAGTGGAGTCATCTGAAGGATATGTATTCAGCTAATACCCCATAAATATGTGTGTCTTATTTTTTTTTAATACTTTTAGAAATAGACAACAGGTCAAGAGGCTACACTGGCGAGCGTTTTCATTGGCTGTTGCGCGCGAAGACGAGTTTTCATTGGCTGTTGTGGAGCAAGCTCCACAACAGCAAATGATACAAACAAAATACAAAACAGAAAGTTTACAAACACGTTATGTTTACAAAATAAAATACAAAACATAAAGTTTACAAACACGTTATGTTCATAAAACAAAAATTTACAGACAAGTTATGTTTACAAAACAAAACTAAAGTCAACAAACACGTTATATTTATCAAACAAAAAATTACAGACTAGTTTTGTTTACAAAACAAAACTAGAGTTTTCAAACACGTTATGTTTACAAAACAAAATACAAAACAGAAAGTTTACAAACACGTTATGTTTATAAAACAAAAAGTGTACATACAAGTTATGTTTACAAAACAAAAGTTTTACAAACACGTTATGTTTACAAAACAAAATATAAAGTTTACAGGCAAGTTATGTTTACAAAACAAAAGTTTACGGACAAGTTATGTTTACAAAACAAAACAATACAAAACGGAAAGTTTACAAACACGTTATATTTATAAAACAACAATTTACAGACAAGTTATGTTTACAAAATAAAAGTTTACAAGCACGTTATGTTTACAAAACAAAAAATGTACAGACAAGTTATGTTGACAAGTTATGTTTACAAAACAAAATACAAAACAGAAAGATTACAAAAACGTTATGTATATAAAACAAAAAGTTTACATACAACTTATGTTTACAAAACAAAAGTTTACAAACACGTTATATTTACAAAACAAAATACAAATCGGAAAGTTTACAAACATGTTTATGAAACAAAAAGTGTCCATACAAGTTATATTTATTAAACAAAAGTTTACAAACACGTTATGTTTACAAAACAACAATTTACAGAAAAGTTATGTTTACAAAACAAAACAACACAAAACAAAAAGTTTACAAACACGTTATTTTTATAAAACAAAAATGTACAGACAAGTTATGTTTACAAAACAAAACTATAGTTTACAAACACGTTATGTTTAAAAAGAAAATACAAAACAAAAAGTGTACAAACGTTATGTTTATAAAACAAAAAGTGTACATACAAGTTATGTTTACAAAAAAGTTTTACAAACACGTTAACTTTACAAAACAAAATAAAAAGTTAACAGGCAAGTTATGTTTACAAAACAAAAGTTAACAAACACGTTAACTTTATAAAACAAAAATGTACAGACAAGTTATGTTTACAAAACAAAAGTTTACAAGCACGTTATGTTTACAAAACAAAAAATGTACAGACAAGTTATGTTGACAAGTTATGTTTACAAAACAAAACTAAAGTTAACAAACACGTTATGTTTACAAAACAAAATACAAAACAGAAAGCTTACGAATACGTTATGTTAATAAACCAAAACGTTTACAGGCAAGTTATGTTTACAAAACGTAAATTTACAAACACGTTATGTTTACAAAACAAAATATAAAGTTTACAGGTAAGTTATGTTTACAAAACAAAAGTTTACAGACAAGTTATGTTTACAAAACAATACAAAACAAAAAGTGTACAAACACGTTATGTTTATAAAACAAAACGTGTACATACAAGTTATGTTTACAAAAAAGTGTTACAAACACGTTAAGTTTACAAAACAAAATAAAAAGTTAACAGGCAAGTTATGTTTACAAAACAAAAGTTTACAAACACGTTAAATTTATAAAACAAAAATGTACAGACAAGTTATGTTTACAAAACAAAAGTTTACAAGCACGTTATGTTTACAAAACAAAAAATGTACAGACAAGTTATGTTGACAAGTTATGTTTACAAAACAAAACTAAAGTTTACAAACACGTTATGTTTACAAAACAAAATACAAAACAGAAAGCTTACGAATACGTTATGTTAATAAAACAAAACGTTTACAGGCAAGTTATGTTTACAAAACGTAAGTTTACAAACACGTTATGTTTACAAAACAAAATATAAAGTTTACAGGCAAGTTATGTTTACAAAACAAAAGTTTACAGACAAGTTATGTTTACAAAACAAAACAATACAAAACGGAAAGTTTACAAACACGTTATATTTATAAAACAAAAATGTACAGGCAAGTTATGTTTACAAAACTAAAGTTTATAAACACGTTATGTTTACAAAACAAAATACAAAACAGAAAGTTTACAAACACGTTATGTTTATAAAACAAAAAGTTTACATACAAGTTATGTTAACAAAACAAAACTAAAGTTTTACAAACACGTTATGTTTACAAAACAAACTAAACAATTAAAATGTACAGGCAAGTTATGTTTACAAAACAAAAGTTTACAAACACGTTATGTTTAAAAAACAAAATTTTACAGACAAGTTATGTTTACAAAACATTACAAAACGGAAAGTTTACAAGCACGTTATATTTATAAAACAAAAATGTACAAACAAGTTATGTTTACAAAACAAAACAACACAAAACAAAAAGTTTACAAACACGTTATATTTATAAAACAAATGTACAGACAGGTTATGTTTACAAAAGTAAACTAAAGTTTATAAACACGTTATGTTTGCAAAACAAAAGTTTTACAAACACGTTATGTTTACATAACAAAATACAAAAACAGAAAGTTTACAAACACGTTATAATTATTATATACAAAACGAAATACAAAACATATCTTACTAAGTCGGCGTGTCAACTTTGAACCATTTCACGACTTTTCAGTGTTTCACAGCGATGACTTTGTCAATTTCACGTAGTTTTATTGTTTACATGCTATAACGTTGTCAAGTGTTTTCATATTTTACTTAGTAGGTGTGCTAACCTCGTTCCATTTCGTAACGTTTCACCGTACATTGCGTTAGACTGGTGGTGTTTTCACAAATTTAACTAAGTTATGCTTGTAACTTGTAGTAAAATGGAATATTTTACTAAGTCAGCGTGGCAACTTTGTATCATTTCACAACTTTTCAGCGTTTCACAGCGATGACTTTGTCACTTTGACGTAGTCTTAGTGTTTACATGCGATAACTTTGTCAAGTATTTTCATATTTTACTAAATCGGTATGCTAAACTCGTTCCATTTCGTTACTTTTTCACCGTACATTACGTTAGACAGGTGGTGTTTTCACAAATTTAACTAAGTTATTCTTGTAACTTGTAGTAAAATGGAATATGTCTGTTTCGACGCGATAAACTTGTCGAAATTTTACTGAGTCAGCGTGCCAACTTTTGTACCGGAGGAATTCCTCCTTCCTCCGGAGGAATTCCACCGCGCCGCGCCAGTGTCCCTTCATAAGATCCCACTATACTACTAATCACGATGTTGAGCCCACCCCATATTTCCAGTAATATTTGAACGAAAACACATTTATTATACATTATATAATTAAATGTTATGGAGCCACCTCTAAATATTTACCAATCAGCTCATATTTCATACACAAATAAGCGTAACCTATTGGACAAAATCAACTATAAGGAAAATGTATTTCACTAATAGTGTATCTTATTATAACATTTTGCACCACATTGAAGTATAGTTTATGCATATACATGTCACCACGTATTTGCGTCAAAGTGAATGAGTGATTGACATCACTCACCCTGGTCGCTCTTGTACCTGTGCGGACGTCGGAGTGTTTCCCCAAAACTGAAAAATGGACGTCGCCGCAAGATTCACGATGTTGAACCCACCAGAAAAGACCCATGAAGAGGCATTGCAAAGGGACTAGAGCAAAACAGCAGATTTAATTACTACACGAGAATAGCGTTTTGGGCAATTGTTCACGTGGTTACGCCTCAGCTGAGTCATTAATAGCTACCGAAGTCAGTTTGATGCCATATATCCCCGGATTAATTGCCATCGCTTACCCTGTTTAATAAGAATACAGACATTCACCAACCAATGCCTGCGCAGAATCATACACATGAAATGGTCAGACCAGGTAACGAACACTACACTCTGGAAATGAACCAAACAACTACCCATAGAAAATGAAATAAAGAAGAGAAAATGGAGGTGATTGGGACACACACTCGGGAAACCTCCAGAAACCATCACCCATCAAGCCAAGAGGTGGGCCATGGAACACCTAGCAAAGACACGGAATGGGAAACAAAATAGATAGGATAAACCAGGAGAGAGATTGTCTACAACGATTGATAAATTGGTCGGTAAATATTTTGTTTAGCCATAGCAACATTAATAATACGCACCCCATTTGTTCGAGTAAAATTGGAATGAAGAAAATATGTATTATACATGGACAAATTCAGTGATATTGCACGACTTCTAAATATCCACCAATCAAGCTCATATTTCACACATAAGCAAGTAGAACAAAAACGACCTATATGGAGGAATGATTCCGCTAATAGCATATTTTATTATAACATTTTGTACCACGCTAAAGTATATTTTATGTATATACACGTTCCTACAGAGTTGCGTCGAAGTCACTTAGTGATTGACGTCATTCACGCTGGGCGCTCTCGCACCTGTGCGGACGTAGGAGAGGCTACGGCTTCAGGTGAGACGAGACATGTACTGTGCGAGTCTCAGGTGGCGGGAGATGTCGTCAAGATTCGAACGACGGGATCGACACATCAGAGACTTTCGCTATGTGATGTGCATGTGTTTGGTAGTCCACGTAAGTGACAGCTTGATATCAAAGCAATTTGCTGCTATTTATATTAAGAACATCATCGTTCAATGTCACTGCACGAATCTAATCAATGTTTAACATGGACATACTCGACTTATATATACGGTCTAATTTGTGTTGGCGCTATCGATTGCCACTATGTAAATTTAAGCGCACTGGAAATCTTCAGTTAGATTTCACGAATGAGTAACAGTCCTATATTGTCTTTGTCTTACCACCCTCTGTAGCAGTACAAGTATGACACTGAGCTTGAGTGAGCCCGGGATGATCAGCTATATTATAATATGTATTTATTTTATTGTATTTATTTAATTAAACGATTTATTTAATTAATTTATTCAGTTTATTTATAGTAAATTATTTACAATATGTCAATGTTTTACTAATGTACATTTTTTGTGTTTAACCGCTGTCTCTATTTGCTCTCACATTCAGCACAGGTAGGCATTCAGCATAACGTTGAGTGTCGTCTGCGTGTATATGGTACCTAAGGTTGTGGCGTTTGAAGATATCGGCAGCTGGAAAGCGGTAGAGGTTCATTACGATGTCATATTGCCGGGATGCATTTCTGATGTCACTAAGCATTGGTGCGAGCAAGTCGATATCGATGTTGTCCTTTTCTTTGTCTGTCGGCATTGAATCTAAATCGCCACTAAACCATTAGTCTTAGTGGTGGACAGGCGTGTGGTGTCCTTTCTCGTAGCAGGACTGACTTGCGCGTTTACCTAGCACTCGACACTGTCGTTGTATGTACGTATGTGTGTGTGGGGGGGGGTTGGGGGTGCGTTCGAGCGCGCGCGTGTGTGTGTGGGTGCGTGGGGGAAGTGCCAGGTCTAATGGATGTTACGTGACATGTCCAGTGGCTGCTACGTTGAAGACCGTGGTCGCTCAGAAGACGGCGCCTGCCGGGGGAGCAGCCGACTGCCTCTTACCACAGGCCGCGGACAACCCGTCGTGGCAGCTCGACCTCGGAGCTGAATATGATGTGAAAATAGTTGAGATAACAAATCACCCGAAATGCTGCGGTGAGTATTCCGACGGGGAATGTGTTTTGAATATAATGATTTAGGGAAACAGAACTGCACGACAGTGATGTAACGCTGTTAAGAGATGCGGGCACTTTAAATAGAAATTGACATTGTTTACGCACTCTCACATACCCACAACAATACATGTGCATATACGCACATACACACGCACACAGACACGCAAGCATACCGACTCACTGAACTAATTCACTTACCATGTATTTGGTTGTCCATTTCCATATAACAAAAACTTAATTGAAAGTTTCGTGTGTTCGTGTGTTGTTGTTGTCAGCTATTGTCATACAGGTCACATAGGTAACAGTTCCGTATATTATTGTTGCCAGCTCTTGTCATAAAGGTAACTATGGTGTGTACATCATTGTTGTCAGCTGTCGCTGTTGAAATTGCGAACGCCATCACGGACCCGTCGCCCACAATATGTGCCGTCCTGCCTGCGGGCCAGACGAAGTACGCGACCTGTCGGGAGGGAACCAGAGGAACGTTTGTGAAGGTCACTGTTCTTGGCAACAACCAAAGAGCCATTGTGTGCGGTGTGCACGTGTCTGGCATTCCACGTAAGGTCGTAAGACAAATATATTCATTGCGGAGCGTAATGACGAAATTATGTTTTGCATCGGACTCTCAAGCAACATAGTCAAAGTTCGAGTCTTGTGCTGACATTTCGAACGTTTGACGACTTAATTTTATTCTAGGTTGGTCCAGTTTACCCAACTCTCCGAATGACTACAGGGTTATAGATATTGGTGTAAGAATAGTCTTAGCGTATAAAATGCAGCGTGGCATAATGCTATCCGGAGAACCGGAGAAGGTCACAAGGTTTCATTTGAGCAAATCTGAGATGAGTGTTTAACTGGTGTAGGGTTTTGTCGAACTTAACACGTTAATCTACTCAGTTCCTATGACGAAAGATCGCAATCGCCTGCGTCTCGATTTGTAGGTTTTTGTTGAATTTATGCACGGCTTTCTTGATTTGTCGGGTTCTTCTGATGGTCCTCTATCTTCCCAAAATACTCAGCACAACAGTTCTTGCATGGGATTTGGTACACCAGTTCACCCTGTTCTTCCTATTCCAATACTTCCTTTGGTGGAACCTACAGGAGTCTGGGGTGTATTTTTCCAGTGTCTATCCTTGTTCTTACTTTTGTTTTTCTCTTCGCTCTATGTGGCGTTATTGTGATATACGCCACGTACACGTTCACCACAAACGGGGATACTGGACGGCCCACGGCTATTTACCCTTGTTGGTAAATGTTTCGGAGCAAATCTGACGAAAGTGATCCACACGAGAAATACCAACAGCCCCATGATGTCACCAACATTTAGATTGGTTCTTTCCGCTAGTGTTTTATCATTCTCCATTGACAAGACACAATTAGTGCCTTGGTAAATGGATGGAGCTTCGTGACATGTCTACTTCCATTAGGTGTATTTAATTATTGTTGTCACTCCTCGTGTTGATAAACCGTGTGTGTAAATCAAGTAGTGACATTGAGTCTGAACAATATATTAACCTAGTTTACACCTTGTTAAGTAATTTCGTTTACATATGTCAAAGACTATTTACTGGTTGCAATATGACTTTTAAACTTGTCTGCAGATCACCAAATGCGCATGTTTTCCAAACTGTTTTACGAACTGTATATAACTGTTATTGAATTCAATATAACAGCTCGCATTATTTACCTTTTGTCATTTCACTTAGGGAATACGTCGAACATTGCTTTCGGTAAGGACGCCGTGCAGAGCTCGACCGTAACGCCAGCATCACGTGCCACAGACGGCAGTACAAGGGTAGATATCAACGGAGGCAGTTGTTCACGCACCAAGCCTCAGGAAGACCCGTGGCTGCAAGTTGACCTTGCTGAGTACTATACTGTTCAAGAAGTGATACTCACAAGTAGCGACTTGCAAAGTTAGTGTAGTAGCTACGTAATTACTGGGTGTACTTGGTTAACAAGTGATTACTACTACTAATAATAATGATTTTGTTGAGCGCCAAATCCAATGTTTAACATTGAATAGCATTCATTGTTAGTACGAAAACAAAATAAAACATTTAACTATAAGTATGACTAAGTGAATTAAATATTAAATAAACACATACAATAATATATTTACGTGCGTGTGAATATGTGTGTGTGTGTGTGTGTGTGTGTGTGTGTGTGTGTGTGTGTGTGTGTGTGTGTGTGTGTGTGTGTTTGTGTGTTTGTGTGTTTGTGTGTGGTGTGTGAGTGTGTGTGTGGTGTGTGTGTGTGTGTGTGTGTGGTGTGTGTGTGAGTGTGTGTGTGTGTGTGCGCGCGTGTGATATCTAAAAATAAAATAATAAAAACCATATTAGTATTATTGTACCACAAAAAAAGTAATAAAATAAGATTCATATAGAGGTCAATACATGGCTAAAATATATTTAAAAATAAATAAACTTGATCAGTTATTTTAAAAGTGTGTTGGTATGTTATGCTACGTTATGTAAACGGTACTGTGAAAAGGTCTCAACACCGATATGTGAGTCCAGTGGTACCACTTAAACGGCAGAGCGTTCTACATTGCTGCCGCTGCGTGAGCCGGTACAGTCGCCGGCTCTGCTGCGTGTTCTCAGAACAACTTGTGCATTGGAGTCAGCTGACCGAAGACGTCTGGCTGGCGTGTATACACGCACAAGTTGCTGCATGAACACAGGCGAAAGGTCATCATGCAGTGCCTTGAATGTAAGCACAGCGATCTTGAACGTCATTCATTGCTGTACAGGACTAGCAAGTGCAGTTGGCGCAGAATGGCGGTCACACGTTCACTATGAGCCTGTCGAGTTATAAGGCGTTCTGCAGCATTCAGAAGTCGAGATATGCCACTGTTTGCGGTACCGTACAGGAGAGCATTGCAGAATTGCAAATTGATGTTAGCATGGCATTTACCACACGAACCGCTGTCGGTTGAGTCAGGTAACTGTGAATCAACCCGATGTACGTTGTAGAGATGCAGCGAGCAAGTGTTGATCGTACGTGACACTTGCACGTTCATTTTAATGTGTTTAACAAGAGATATGCCTATATTTCTAATATGTTCCGCCGCACCAATTTAACAAGATTTAACAAGATGTAACAATATTACCACCTAGAGAATCAACTCTAGATGGCAGGTAGACAAGGAAGCCCTTTGGCTTATCGAGAGTCCAACCTATCTATCTAAATGTACCCAGCCCTTTTTAGGTACATGTCAATTTTATCTAAGAAGGGCTGGGTACATTTAGATAGATAGGTTGGACTCTCGATAAGCCAAAGGGCTTCCTTGAATCTGTCCGGACGCGCACACGGAATCCACTCACGATAGCAAATGCCGACTTAGTAACAATCGACACAATTTCGGTGTTCATGTCATTCGTGAGCAGATAATTCCGTGTCATCCATTCCTTCGTTTCATCGACACATCGCTCTGTCCGACCACAGCAGTCAACAGAGAAGATACATACAGAACAACTGTAGATCATCATCGAAGTGTTGGTATTTTAAGTCGTGTATGTGGGTGATATCACCGTTCGGCTGCACGTACAACGAGAACAAGAGTGTCACCAACGCTGAACGTTGCGGCACCCGCGTTAACAAAGTGGTCTCGCTGAACAACAAGCGGTCAATGACGTCACTCTGCTTGCGATCATTTAGCTATGATTTCAGCCAACGTAGAACAACTCCGGCGGTGGCGTAGCGTCGTTGTAAGCGTGGATCCTTGTAAGCGATCCAGTAGCACTGCGTGATCTGTTGTATCAAACACGCCACTGAGATTGACGAGTACAACAATAGTATCTTGTCTTCGATCTAGCGCTGTTGTGATCTCATTAACAACCCAAAATAATCCTGTCTGGGTCGAGTGATTTTGCTAGTAATCTGACGCTACGTATATATATATATATATATATATATATATATATATATATATATATATATATATATAATGTATGATTATATGTATATATATATATATATATATATATATATATATATATATATATATATATATACATATAATGTATGATTCTAACTATTAGTATTGTAGCAGCAGAACACTCTGAACATTCAAAGACCTAAACCATAATTGCCTTAGTTATCTTCTACAAAGAACAGTTGCCTTAAAAACACGCACAAAGATATGAATAATTATTAGTATCAAAATAAAATAATGTATCAGACCACTGTTTTCGATGGCCTCATATATAGGTAGGTATTGTATAACATGTAGTTATGAATGCGTGTGTGTGTGTGTGTGTGTGTGTGTGTGTGTGTGTGTGTGTGTGTGTGTGTGTGTGTGTGTGTGTGTGTGTGTGTGTGTGTGTGTGTGTGTGTGTGTGTGTGTGTGTGTGTGTGTGTGAATGGGTGTATAATTATATATGTATGTGTATATAATTATATATATATATATGCATACGTGCATACATACATACACATATACATACAGATATATACACAAACATAAATATATATATTCATTCATTCATACATACATACATACATACATACATACATACATACATACATACATACATACACACACGTACATACCTGCGTACTTACGTACGTACGTACGTACGTACATACTTACGTACATACATACATTCATTTAACATAATCGTGATCGTGATGGGTGATGTTGCACGCCGTGTCTAGCTGTATTTGTTACATTTCAGCAAATACCCTGCAAGATGTTTTCATCCATGTTTACCAATGGACCCACGACTACCGCTTCGGACGTGGTGATTGTTATCCGTTCTCACAGTTAATAGGTTCCTTCCTCCCCGGTGAAACGAAACATATCCGATGTGAGGACGCCTGGGGGAGATATGTCAGGATTACCGTGTTCGGAATTGACAGGGTGCTTGCTTTGTGCAAAGTACAAGTGACGGGCAAAAAGGGTAGGTCTGACTGTCTATAGAGTATTGACTATGGACACAAACTGAATTTTAGTGAAACCATTGATAGACCCAGGTAATCATTTATTATTCCATTGAAGATAGATGGGCGGGCTAGAGAATATGAAACAACTTTAGTGCTGTTTGTTGTTGAAGTACCTGTAGCATAGCTTCCTCCGTTGTATATTGTGTTGCGTAAGAATACATAAATCCCAGAAATTGACATACGTATATACGTTGAATAACGTTTGTTATATTCTATACATATAATCTCAAAAATGTCTCCAGTGTTACCTACATTTTATAATTTGTCGTCCGTGACAGGGTTTATCTACATCGTTTACCGGTCATAACCAGCCTGATTACACTTCCTACTGTGATTGTTTAGTTTGTAGTCGATCATTTTATGAAACGTTTTAATTAGTAATTAATACACGCCCTGTAGTGTTCTTTGAGAACAACATTTTTAAGTTGAAGGTGACCCACCGAATTGTATAATTACTTCAATACTCCCGTTAAAATATCTGTCTTTTAAACACACAGAATCATTGTTTGCTCAAATGGTAAATAATACATATTTTTTTTTAATTTTCTTTTGCAATATCGCCGACAATAACGACGTTGACAGCAATACCGTGCGACGCTATTTGTTCACGCTAAACACAGCAGACTTCAGGTTACACATTACAAAGTTGATAAATTGCCGGTAATACGGTTTCCTGCTCCAGGCAACAGAGCCATGTTTCACAGCACGCGTTAGCGTCTCTCACTATAGCGTATCTGTTCAGGTTAGGCCTATATATGTCTACATACATCATGAATACGCAACACTGTGTGAATCTGGCCAAAAACCAAAACTATAATTACAGTTAAAGTTACATTCTGACTTCCGCCATGTTTAAAATAAAATTTCCCAGTAAACCAGCATTCCCCATACACTATGTATTGTTTTCTTCAACTACCTATCAACTTATTTTCACATAATATGCCATTTTAAGATAAAAAGCAGCAAAAGACGAAAAAAATTCCTGGCGAGCCTCGCCAGTTAGAATTCTCTGATTGGTTTAGACCTCGATGAAGGGAATTCCAGTGAAAAGCGCTGTCAGGAAAACACACCAGGGCCACACTAAAAGGCGGACCACAATTGGCAGACCGCACGGAATCGACATAACACATTAACAAAGATGCCACCGCTCGATACGCTCCATATTTACGGCATGTCTAGTTGCCCACATACAAACTATCGCTGGCTACGCGCCTGTACGGTCAATGGCTAATTGAGGATGATTTAAATAACTAGGGTATTGTTGCCTAGTGGCGCCTCTAGCGACTAACGTGGATATTTGGAACCGCCTTTTAGTTTGCCCCATCGTTTACTTGCGTTGACCGGAGAGTTCCGATGGTAAAAATAGATCGACTTTTGGGAAACTCCAGAGCCGTTGTTTGTTGCAAACTTATATTTTATCAAATAACGTATAAAACCACAAAGTGAGACATGTGGTAGGAAGTATACTAATAAGCAAATATCGGTCATGGTGTACATTGACTTTTCTAAAATGCGTTAAAAAGGGGAAATTATGTCAGAATGCAACTTTAAAATAAATTCATTATAAAATACCCTGCAAATAGAGCTTCCAAAAGTCCTAGTTCATAAGCTAAACCTATCAGCATTACATATATAAAATAATAAATAAATAATAAATATATTAAGAACTTAATAATAATGTAACTAAACAAAATCCAAAACTATAATTACAGTTGAAATAAATTTATTGTAAAATACCCTACAAGTAGTTTACCAATGCGGCCTTAAAAAGATGTGTTTTTAAGTTGGACTTTAAAAGTTCAAGTGTGTATATTAGGCGCAGACTGTCCTGTAGATCGTTCCACAGGCGCGGAGCTATCACTGAAAAGCCACGCCGACCATAGCTTTCTAATTTGTGGCGTGATACTCGCAGGAGACGGCTTCCGGCGCAGCGAAGCTGGCGACCCGGCGTATATTCCATAATCATGTCAGCGATGTATTCGGCCACTAGGTCGTGCATCGCTCCGGAAGGTCAAAACCAGTATCTTGTATGTTATGCGCCATGGAACCGATAGTCTCGGCGCCGCTGCTGCATAATTACACGCGCCGCCGAATTTTGCATTCGTGGTTTCTACAACAATCGGCCATTGATGCCACATAACACAGCATTTCCGTAGTCTAGTTTCGATGTCCGTGTACGATTACCGGTAGTTTGCACGCATCAATGGTTAGGCAGTGGCGTATCTTAGCGATGTTGTGCAGTTGGAAGTAGGCTGCCTGAAATGTACACACACACGCACACGCACACACACACACACACACCTAGGCACAAACGCATACACGCACACTGGCCTCTGGTTACTACAAACGCTTCCATGTTTACTTGTCATATACAATCTTTGTTCTGCAACGTTATTCCATCCCATTGAACACAATAGAGTGAAGTTGAGATATATATATATCTACATTTGAAATATATGTATGTACATGTACACACAACTATATATATATATATATATATATATATATATATATATATATATATATATATATATCGTCATCATCAACATCATCATTATGCAACCAAAGCAAAGTGTCCCGTGGTTGGGCGAAGGCCTCAGCATGCTGCTTCCACATCTACCTATCTTGCGCTATCCTCAGTAGTCGTTGTATTCGTCTCTCCGCCGTCTCGCCGGTCTTCCGCTAGGTCTTTTCCTTTCGTGATGATATGCAGTGTCAATCGATTATATCGTATCCTGCTGACGTGCCTTGCCCAGGTCCACTTCGTCTTCTGACTTGTTCAATCGCATCTGTGACCTTTGTCTTTTCTCTTACCCAGATGTTTGTTTTTCTGTCCCAGTATGGCGTGTTTAACATACTCATTCCCATCTTTGTCTGTGCGGCTGCTAGCTTGTTCTTTGCTTGGGTGGTGAGTGCCCATGTTTCGGTGCCGGATGTTATTGCCGGATGTACGCATGAGTTGTAGACTTGTTTCTTCAAGCAAGCTCCAATGTTATCCTTGAATATGCCGCGGTGCTTGGTCAAAGCTGTCCATCCAGTCGGGATTCATATTGGTGTGTCGTTTTCCGTAATCATCTTTGTCTTCGACTTGTTCATCATCAAAATCTAATGTTCACTTTCATCAGCTAATTCCTGTAGCATTCAGTGTAGCTCACATGGTGTATTAGCGCATATGAGTATGTCGTCGGCGAAGCAAAGATGACTAAGATATCCGTCGTCTATCGTCGAGCATCTGGTTTCCCAAGTCAGTCGTCGGAATATGCTTTCGGAAGCTTCGTAGGCGACGAAAGCGATGCAGATTGAGATATCATATTATCTGCACTTCTCCTTCAGTTGGTTTACGACGTGCATTTGATCTGTCGTTGAATATCTCCTTTTGAATCTAGCTTGCTCCAGCGACCCTTTTCGTTGGTACCTTCGTGAGTACATTATAGATATTTGATAGTAGACATATCGGTCTGTAATTCTTGAGGTCTTTCTTATTTCCCTTCTTGAAGAATATTACTATCTTAGCGTTCTTCCAAATGTGTTCTCATAAGTATTTAGTGTATAGCTTAGCAAGTGTCTTTGACATGGTATATTCTGTTTTTAATGTATCGATGTGTATATGGTCGTTGCCTGTTGCTGTGCCATTCTTCATACCTCGTAGAGCTGCTACCACCTCCCATAATGTTATCTCTGTTACCTCGTGTGGGTCAGTATGGTACTCTGTTCACTGTCGCATAGCTCGGTGTAGAATTTCTCTATTCGTCTATGATCTTATCGTGATTATGGATTGCTCTACCCTGCTTGTCTAGGAATGAGGCCTAGTTTCTGCGTACTTTTGATTTTTCCTCAGGCTCTCTGATGTCACGATTGTTTCTCGTATGATCTCTTGGTTGTAGTTAATGATGTCCTCTCTTGAATTCTGTTTGATGGTCTTCCATATTTGTGTGTTCTCTATTCTTTGTTTATCGTCGCCATTTCCCATCATTTCTCATCGTATCGTCATCAGGGTTCGTGTTGGTTACGATATCGTCGATTGCAGTTGCTTGTTGATTGTTTTAGCTACTCTTGACGTGGTTTGTTGGATGACATCTATGATGGTTTCACTGATGGTGTCGATGTCGTCTAGTTCTTGTAGTGCTTCGAGTCGTTTTTTCAATTGGAGTTTGAATTCGATCTTCTTTGATCCTATCTTAGATAGATAGATATTTTATTTTTGGAATCATACAAATCACAAATACAATCAGTATATTGAAACATAAAATATAACAATCAATCTTGATGGTCATAAGTTTTTCCTTTCCACCTCTACGTCCAATTTGATGTTACTTATAACCATTCTGTGGTCACTTCCAATGTTTAATTCGTTGATGATTGTTACGTCTGTGACGCTGTCTGGCCTGTTGTTTTAGGATGTAATCAATTTCAGTCTTTGGGCTTTTCCACTTCCATCTACTCCCTGGCTTTCTTCTGGAACAACTTGTATTCATGATTTTGATCTTTCATGATATTGCCCATTCTACCAAGGTCGCTCTTTTGTTTCTCAATTCCAGCCCACATTTACCCGTTGCCGTTTCTATACGGTTTGTTCTTTTCCCTTTTTGATCATTGAATTCTCCCAGCACTATCGTGTAGTGGTTTGGTTTCCCTATGAAGTCTCATCGACGTCGTTGTAGAAGCTATTTATGTGTTCTTCTGGGTATGATGTCGTTGGTGCATATATTTAAACTAACTTTAGTTTGTAGCGCTTAGCTATGCACATAACACATGCTACTACTCTGTGGCTGATGCTGTTTACTTTCACTATGTGGTCTTTCCGATTCCTGTTGATGAGAAAGCCTACTCCTTCTTGGCTATTGTTTGCGTTAGAATGGTATAGTAGGTGGCCGCTTTGTAAGGTAGTGAAACACTCCTCTCGTCTTCTCATTTCCCCCATTCCGACTACATCCCGTACCAACCTGGTTTTTTCGTAAGTTCTTCTTCGAGTTCTTGTATGCGTTCAACTCTAGTAGAATTCTGACGTTGTAGGTCGCTATCTTTAGTCTACACACCTTCTTTCGGCGGTTCTTATCCCTTACCACCCCCCGCACGTAGGCTCAGTTGGCCAGAGCCGTCTCCTTGGTAGTGGACTCTTTCGCTGGGGACTCGGGGCCATGGCTTGTTAGTGCTTTGCCTGCTGATGTTGTTGGCCTACACTAACACGCTGGTCAGTGCGGATTGGAGGGGGCAGGCGATATAGGGTGAACGAAATTGCCCATGTTTCGACACGGTGGGTGTATAAGTACCGAACCACCGACCTGTCAGTACCCGGATTCGAACCCTGTCCCTCTAGTCGGGAGTCCGGCACACTAGCCACTCGACCACCGCGCCCTATATATGTATGAGATAGACATACAGACAGACAGACAGAGACACAGAGACACAGAGACACAGAAACACAGAGACACAGAGACACAGAGACACAGAGACACAGAGACACAGAGACACAGAGACACAGAGACACAGAGACACAGAGACACAGAGACACAGAGACACAGAGACACAGAGACACAGAGACACAGAGACACAGAGACACAGAGACACAGAGACACAGAGACACAGAGACACAGAGACACAGAGAGAGAGAGAGAGAGAGAGAGAGAGAGAGAGAGAGAGAATGAGAGTTTCTAGTAGTCATTTATAATTATGGGAGTTAATGAAACACTTCGCATAAATAGTACGTACCTCGTTTGTTCCAGATGTACGCGAAGGCTTGCTTCACATCGACAGGTCTAACACGCCATCTGCAGCCGTGGAAGAAAGTAAGTATATAGGATATTAAATCCAGAGTTATACTGCTGCTATTTTAATAAATGATGTTCATTTAAACAATAAGTTCACGATGACTTACTGCTCTGTCGTTGACATTGACAGAGGTCATCCATGCTCACCAATACAGCGGGTAATATGGGTGACGTTAAATTTAGAATAGTATCTGAGGTGTTAAAGGCGGGTGTGTGGTGCATCCACAAGAATGTGGTCTAACAACACTAGAAATCAGAAGATTGAGAGGAGATCATATTGAGGTTTTTAAAATATTGAATGGGTATGAAAATATTGACAGAGATATTTTGTTCACGGTCAAGGAAAAGAGTAGGACTAGAGGACATGTATTTACATTAGCAAAGAAGCAATGTAGATTATATATTATAAACATTTCTGCTAGTAGTGTTTATATATATTTAAACATAAAATCGACATATTCCTAAGACTGGCGGGGGTATACTTAGATAGATAGGTTGGACTTCCGATAAGCCAAACGGCTTCCTTGTCCACCTGCCATCTAGAGGTGAATCTCTAGGTGGCAATTTTATTAAATCTTATTAAATCACTCGTAAACCTTGTTATGTGTCTGTCCAGGTTATATTCACGGATGGGAAAAATCATTACTTCAAAGACATCGTCGTCGCGGCGGGATCCGTTTTCCGCAATCCAGAACTAAGAAACTCAACAACATTTGCCATGGTTCAGTCCAGTGCAAATACGACTACAAAAAGACGAAAAACAAACGCTTTGCTAGGCTATCCGCAAGCTTCAAATTGCAACGGGAAGCTTACATGAAAGCAATAAAACTCGGTAAAACAGGTACGTGCAATATGTTGAATGTGTATTCTGTAGTTTTGTATTTGATTGGACAAATCAACAGAACATTACAAATCATGCAACGGGTTGTAAAATAATATTATCTGCATGTTATTCTGTTTTTCAGCACAGTAACCGTAAACCCGTTTATTGTTACTATGTACCAAATTTAACGTGTGGGCAGAATCTTAACCATCAATACATATCTGTCAGTCTTTATAATAATAATTAGTAGTGTGCCTTTAGCATACAAATGGTTTGCGTAGATGCCAGTCACGTCAATTGGACAGTGTCACTTATACAATTAAAACTTAATCATCCATTCGATTAATTTCAGTCCCAATTATGCTATTTTTAGTCATTGCATTTGGAACAGTTCGTTGATATATAATATTATTCCACCAGTGTTATGAGTTGTTGTAATTACATGCATTTAACTCAAACTTGCAAAAGCAGACACGGATCTCTGTACCTGTATGATAGGGATGGCACGTTCACGTATTAAATGTTATTATCAAAACACGTTATACTGTTAGTAAATGTTTCTACTTGTACGTTTATCCACACCTAATACACGGACGGACGTGCGTACGTCCGTGCCACCCACCATGTACTCACACATGCAGTATTAGACGCAAGTTTACTTTAATACAAATGATTGCTCGTGTAGGTGGTTAGGATTGCGAGTGGAACAATCCTCGCTCACCAATGCTGATGGTGTCAAGGAGACACCCACTCCCGCTCAACGACTCCTGCAAGAACGTCACGTGTATGAAGAGGGCATAGTGTGCCGTCGAAGGTTTCTCCAAAAGACAGAGACAATCGTATTGAATGTGTTTGATGTGACTACATATGAGTGTTCGACCATCAGTTGTTTTCATCACGGAACAATGTGCGTGGACACATCAACGGAGACATGTCGACTGCTATTGTGTTAAACGTAGAATAAGTGATAGTTAACATTGAAACATGTTGTATTTTATGTAAGTTCGTGTTACAGTTGCAGTTAATAAAATAGTGCTATAATTCATGTTCATATATGCATAACGTGAAGTGTGTAAACGTAATTGACTAACCGATTTCAGGTAGACATGTATGTGCTTGTTATCAACGTAAATTACAACTCATAATGGTTGTAATGGTTGTATGTTAAGTAATGACTGGACGTGTACATCACTTGTACCGTTATGTCACGGCAGTTGTCTGATTGGATTAATTGTTGGTAGTATGTTAGCTGTTGTATAATCAGTAATCATCGTATCCACGGTAGCCACTGTGCATTGATATAATATCATTAGCTAATCAAGATTTACATTATGTTTCTGTGACCGTTTTACACGTTTCAACTAATGTTATTCATTTAATTAAGATGCATTAAACTAAAACATATTATTGATGGAATATGTCTTCTATATATGAATATTGTCAGTTTAGTGGTTCATGAATCAATTGATATGATTTAATAAATCTTGTTAAAACAAAAGCGTTTGACGATATAATCTCTTAGCGAATGTTTTCATCATACCTCGTTAGAATGTGCTTGAACTTGTTCTTCGCAAACTGAAGCCACAGAACAATCATCAATAGATCAGTGGTTCTCAATCTACTAACTAACCATTTCCACTTGGTTGTCATGTCGTTATTGTCTTTTAAGCGAGTATGGTTTGAATTACAAGTATAGCTGTGTGTGCGTGCGTGCGTGTGTGTGTTTGTGTGTTTGTTTGTTTGTTTGTGTGTGTGCGTGTGTGTGTTTGTGTGTGTGTTTGTTTGTGTGCGTGTGCGTGTGTGTGTGTGTGTGTGTGTGTGTGTGTGATGGCTCCCTCCAATGCAAAATCCTGGCTACGCCATTGGCCAAGATGTGTGAGAGGTAAGGAATACACCTTCACAATTCATGTGAATGGCAGAAGGTGACGGAATACTAAATAATACAATTTACGGTAGGAATATTGTATCGTTGTCAGGAAATAGCGACAGTTTCAGAGATAAATTCATATTTGCGCCTGAATCTTGATAGAGTTCCAGAAACTCTGTGCAAGCAGCAATGTTACTTGTGTGTTATTTAATGGGTCAGTTAGAAGCCATAACTGTAACATGACAGACAATTCCGATGAAATAGTGTTCTTCCAATTAGATAAATGTTTTCAATTTTTCCCGAGTGAAGAGAGTTAAAATGCCGAACATTTCTACGAGGTAATTTACTAATAGTTGTCAAGCATCTGATTAAGTTGTTGGCACAATAAGTTGTTCTCCTGGTTGTGGCAACACAGCCATAGGGATCAAATTGGCACTTGCGTTCAAACTAGATTTGTTTCTCACGAACATAGCTCCCTGTCATAGCTTAAGCTGCTAGGTTGCTGTCAAGGCGCGGCAAAAAACACACACACACACACACACACACACACACACACACACACACACACAAAACAACAACAATATTCCGAACAACCATATGTGAAGGGATTGTCGACAGACACTAATGACAGAGTTGACTGTTGGCGGCAGACATCGGTTGTATATCCAGCAAACCGCATTATTACAGGTTGAATTTATTTTAAACGTGAGCTGCTAGATGAAAAGGACACAACCGTTCAAACCCTATGAGGATATTTCATGATCCGACACAGCTGCGACGGAGTTAGAGTGCATGATTAGTTATGCGGTTTGGAGCACGATTAAGTTGGGTAAGGTGATGTATTAGGATATGTATAGCCTTGTCATTTACATTTTGATTGTTTACAGCGTTAGGTCCCCCTCTAGTATGGTAATGTGATTTATTGAGTTTTTTATGTGCCAGATTTTTCAGAACCTTTCATAGTTCCTTCAAGGGTTGCGTTTTAGTGCATGGTGGCCTGTAAAATGCACCAGTATAAAGAATGTGTTTATGTTTCAATTACATTCGGTCCATGGTATTTCACAGACAACTTGTGTGTTAATTTCCACTTCGGGATATTTTGTTTTGAATACTACCATTACCCTAGCTAACGATATTTGCGGAACCCTATATGTAGTGTGGTGAGATCAACTAGGGATAACTCCTGCCACGTTTGGGCTGTTTGGATGAAGCTTCCTAAGAACTAAGTTGTTTTAACGGTTTGGTGTGTTTTTGTTTTGGATAGTGTTTGTTCCGTGAATTCTGCTTTTTTGCTGAGTACGCCGTCTACAGTTTATGACAAGTGTTCGCCAGTTATTTAGCTTGGTTGGAGTTAAGCTGAATGTATCAGAACTATTAGTTGAACTGATAGAACTGATTGACTGTGTTTGGGATTTGGTAGTAGGCATGTGGAGGCATCCAATTCTGGCAACGGGTTATAATAATAATTGCACGCGTGATAAGAACACGTGTACAATGAATTTGCATAGTGTTACTAATCAACACTGCTGTAATAAAGATGTCCGTAACTGTTTTAATAAAGTCCGATTCATGAAATGTAGGATCATATGCTACAGTTTTCGGATGAAATGCTCTGGTCAAAATAGCCATATCGAAACAATTACTCGTCTTTGTAGACATGTAGCAATGTAAGAGCGCCTGGGTTGAGTTGTATGTCTCCGGTTATCATGAAAATAGGATATAGGAATCATACGGAGCCCTTATTTAAATCTAAACAAATACTGAAAATCGTAGATGATTTTAAAGTACAGGCTTCATTATTGATGTATGACTTTAATCATAAGAAGAATAAGAAGACAACTACTGACAATTGCACAATGGAACGTCAGGACTCTCCTTGACCGAGAAGGAGCTAACCGACCAGAAAGACGTACGGCACTAGTAGCAATGGAACTTGCCAAATACAACACCGACATCGCCGCCCTATGTGAAACAAGGTTCTCAGAGTTTGGTAGTCTCAACGACTTGGAATACTCTTTCTACTGGAGTTGCAAACCCGAAGGAGAAAGAAGGGAGGCCGGAGTGGGCTTTGCTATCAAAAAGGATATCGTCACAAAGCTGACAGAAATGCCACGGCCAGTAAGTGACAGAATCATGACGATGGGACTACCTCTGAACAAGAATAACTTTGTACATTCAATGCGTTTATTGTGTATGTACACAGCTCCCAGAGGGCTACACGTTCTGTAATAAATAATCACATACCGTACCATTACAAGTACATATATATCAACATATTCATACATGTACACTTCATGTGCCCTCTTATATACCGTCTATTATTGTGTTGCTCTATATATTAATATATATTATATCACTAGACATATTACATGTGTCGTAACCGTAGGCCTACTAATAATACAGAACAACCTATGCCGGTTTTAAAGCACTGATAACAATAATGAAACACTTGTTGGTTTCATTAACAAACAATTAATATATACACACCCTCCAATTATTCGACCCCGCGCCCCTTGACAGACCCGGCGCCAATTGCTGGCAAACCCGTTTCTCTGTAATTGAACAACCAATGTTGTATGTTAAGGTGGTAATATAATAAAGTAATATTAACGCAAGCGAGTTACACGACGAGTTACATGGTTGCAACAATGCATAGTACACAACGCAATAATAGTTGCATGATTGTCTTGCCTTACATGAGCGCAGCTTCAGAACTGAACTGTCACGTCCTATAGGCCACGTCTGTCTTACCCACGTATAAAGTATAACAAATATAGCTGAATAATTTAAACAAATATAATAACATGCAATATCATGTAATACAATAACCTAATACATACATAAAATGAATATATAAATATAACAAAACAATCTTACCAGGCCGCTGGTGACAATGGGTTACTGGGTTCCGATACTATGTGTTGACCAGTCGCTGGCCCAGGGCATACTGCGCCTAACCAGTTGTCCAGCTTGACCAACTGAGCGTGACCTTATACCTCAGTGCCCTCTGGTGACTATAAGTATCGCATCCATCCGAGTTACTCAAAGGAACGGTCCGGGCTACCACCGCTCAAATACGCGACTTACGCCAGAAAGCACAGCGGACTGATCCGGTGTTGGGCATAAATCTATGGAACGATATTAGGGCCATAATTCAACATGTCATATTATTGTAGATAATCTGCAATAATACGACGTCAGGCATAATGAAGACAGGCATAATACGAATTCAGGCATAATACGAAGTCAAGCATAATGCAAGCAAGCACAATACGAGCAAGAATGCGAGCAAGAATGCCAGCTTGCATAATGCGAGATAGAATGCGAGCGAGCATAATACGACTTGGCCATAATCAGCACTCGCTAAGTTTGTGCTGCCATCTAGCGGACTACGCCAACCTGAAAATTGAAAATACTGAAGTATCCCTTACATTAACAAATGTTTTGGCTGAGGCTATTCACCCGCGAGCTGCTCGCTAAGTAACGTCAAGTCGAACTGTTATTTTGTTGTTTGTAATGCGCCTTATTTATCCTCTGGAACAATTCTTAATATGATATGAGGCAGAAAGTGAGTTTGGGCAGAAACCTAGCATTTAAATTATAATGATAGAGCATAATTAATGTATGTAATCAGCTTAATAATACATTTTCCGTTAATTATGTCATTTATGATTTTTTATGAGTAGTTACGTAAAAAAATTATACAAATAAGGCAATATTAATTTTGTGTGAAAATACATGTGATAATTAAACATGTTCTTTTGTTTCTCTTAGGCATACTACTTGACCATATCTGTCACATATCAACGTACAATGTCTGCAATTACGTGCATGTCATCACACGTACGATGTCTTCCGTTACATAGTGTGACATTTGCTAATAAATGAAACCTACCGCAAGGCGCAACATCATATCGATTGTCATGCGTCGTTTACTGTCACTGTCAATCCGGTTTTAAAAGTGGGGGTACGGGTGACCCATTTATATACACGTATGTATGCATATGCACGGGCGTCGATTGGTGGGGGACGGGGGGGACGCGTCCTCCCACTTTTCAGGGTGGGGGACAGCATAGGAATTGTCCCCCCCCCCCCCCACTTTTCAGTTCAAATAATTGTGAGGCTTATAGCCTGACTCAACACTCCTCTCTCTTAAAAGCCGCTACATAGGACTAGCTAGACAATAAACTCGCGATATGAAGTTCAGCAAAGTTATTTATCGCAAATTAACATGCAAACAAGTTTTGAGGCATGTTTTGCTATTAGTGCGCCATAATCCGCGACAGTAGTCATCACAGGAGAGTCATCGAACAGCCCGTGGCTTTGTTATTTCGCTGACATTGATGATTTAAAATTTGTCGCGCAGAAAGGCCAATCGGAAAGTTTATAACTACCGGGAAAATGTAAGCCGCTGCCGGGCTCTATCAGTTTGCAACCTTGTGTTGATAATATTAATAGGATCTAGCTATCAAGCACATTTAAAATGATGAAATTTGTGTTGCACGAAGCATAAGCCTCGATCAGTGGGGGACGAGGGGAATGTTGACCACCCTACGGCCTGAGGGGGCCAGCATAGGAAATGTCCTCATACTTTTTCAGTTCATAACACAGGCGACCAGGCTGCAACCCAAGGGTTGACAGGGCAAACACAAATTTATAATCTATTATGTGTTTGATGGCTATATATAAATACGAGGGTGCAAAATGACGGAGTCAGCAAAATAACAAAGCCGTTTTGGTATAAATGCCACGGGCTGTTCGATGACTCTCCTGTGATGAATACTGTCACGGATTATGGCGCACTAACAGCAAAACATGCCTCAAAACTTGTTTGCATCGTGTTAATTTGCGATAAATAACTTTGCTGAACTTCATATCGCTAGTTTATTGTCTAGCTAGTCCTATGTAGCGGCTCTTAAGAGAGAGGAGTGTTGAATCAGGCTATAAGCCTCGCAATTATTTGAACTGAAAAGTGGGGGGGGGGGACAATTCCTATGATGTCCCCACCCTGAAAAGTGGGGGGACGCGTCCCCCCCGTCCCCCACCAATCGACGCCCGTGCATATGCATACATATGTGTATATAAATTGGTCACCCGTATCCCCACTTTTAAAACCGGATTGACAGTGACAGTAAACGACGCATGACAATCGATGTGATGTTGCGGTAGGTTTCATTTATTAGCAAATGTCACACTATGTAACGGAAGACATCGTACGTGTGATGACATGCACGTAATTGCAGACATTGTACGTTGATATGTGACAGATATGGTCAAGTAGTATGCCTAAGAGAAACAAAAGAACATGTTTAATTATCACATGTATTTTCACACAAAATTAATATTGCCTTATTTGTATAATTTTTTTTACGTAACTACTCATAAAAAATCATAAATGACATAATTAACGGAAAATGTATTATTAAGCTGATTACATACATTAATTATGCTCTATCATTATAATTTAAATGCTAGGTTTCTGCCCAAACTCACTTTCTGCCTCATATCATATTAAGAATTGTTCCAGAGGATAAATAAGGCGCATTACAAACAACAAAATAACAGTTCGACTTGACGTTACTTAGCGAGCAGCTCGCTGGTGAATAGCCTCAGCCAAAACATTTGTTAATGTAAGGGATACTTCAGTATTTTCAATTTTCAGGTTGGCGTAGTCCGCTAGATGGCAGCACAAACTTAGCGAGTGCTGATTATGCCAAGTCGTATTATGCTCGCTCGCATTCTATCTCGCATTATGCAAGCTGGCATTCTTGCTCGCATTCTTGCTCGTATTGTGCTTGCTTGCACTTCGTATTATGCCTGAATTCGTATTATGCCTGTCTTCATTATGCCTGACGTCGTATTATTGCAGATTATCTGCAATAATATGACATGTTGAATTATGGCCCTAATATCGTTCCATAGTTAGATACATACCAATCTCTGGCCGTACGACATTATGCTCCTCTAACGCAAACTTTCGCGAAGTGTTGTCGAGATCAACGCGAACTGACGCATGCGCACAATTCGTTTTCAACATATACGCGGACAGAGTTAGATGCGGTCAGTTTTTAGCGAAAATACAAATTACGTCAATATTTCATTTTTTATTCGCGCAACGTTTCAATGATTGTAGTAGCTTTGTAACCGCGCAATCTAATATGAAACATACACCCTATTAAACTAGCCTAACAACATATACGATATTTGTATATGTACAGGTAATGCTCGACACCAAACATATACGCGCTCAAACTTCCCGTTCGTACAAATAAAAAATTATACGCTACAACACGCATTAAACTGCATAATTCCATCAAAAAGAACATACTTAATGTATTCGACTAGTCAAAACATCATTACAAGCACTAGAGAGTTGTGTGTGGAATGTTAAAACATTGCCTGTACACGTATATGTACAGGTAATGTAACTGTACAGGCAATGCGGTAGTTTTTGACATCGAATGTACAGGCAATGTGGTATGTAGTGTAATATATATATATATATATATATATATATATATATATATATATATATATATATATATATATATATATATATATATATATATATATATAATAAATAATAATAAAGTTATATGCGAGACATGATGACTATCTTACAGATTTACTGTGTACAATGAATTGGCCCAGCTAATCCACATTGGGCCATTTACTATTTCAAAGCAATTGTACATAACCCTAATCAAGCCATTATTTATGTTAAAAATGCGTCTTTTAAAACCATAAATGTTCTTACGCAATAGGGTGTCGAATGTATCAATAGCATTACTAGCAAACATGCCACTCGCACTGTCCCGTCGGCTATATCCCAAAATCCGTCTATGCATATTGTTGTAGGCAACTTTAGGTTTTAAATAAGAGCCCTTATTAAAGTTAACCCATAACTGGCAACAATAAGTTGTACAACAATACGCATGAAACAGATGTAGTTTAACACCCACGGAACAGTGGTGAAATTTTCTGATAATGCTATTTGACCTATCATAAAAATTATGTAGATGTCTTAGAATATCTTCGTCATCTTTCAGGTCATTGCATATTATCACACCTAAATATTTTGCTTCTTTGACATATGCAAGCTTGTTTAGGTTCATATACATATCTGGACAATTCAGGTTAAAACCAAAACTCCTTATACATGTATATGTATGTAATATATATATATATATATATATATATATATATATATATATATATATATATATATATATATATATATATATGTATATATATATATATATATATATATATATATATATAAATTGGTATGTAAAAAATGTAAATGCATACCAAATATTTTATAATTACTAGCATAATAAAGGTGCTATTCAAGCAAGTTACCCTCTGTCTAGTATCATTGATGAGGGGGTTTTGTCCGGAAATGGATTGTCTACAAGGAATTATGTATGGAGGGGGTTTTATCCAAGGGGGTTTTGTCCGGAAATGGCTTATGTCTAGAGGGAGTTATGTATGGAGGGGGTTTTGTCCGAGGGGGTTTTGTCCGAGGGGGTTTTGTCCGAGGGGGTTTTGTCCGAGGGGGTTTTGTCCGAGGGGGTTTTGTCCGAGGGGGTTTTGTCCGAGGGGGTTTTGTCCGAGGGGGTTTTGTCCGGAGGGGGTTTTGTCCGCGCACCACAGCATACATGTGCAGTTCACAGTGAACATGTCATCTATAGCTAATAAAGTGCGTCAACAATACGCAAGAAACAAGAAGACAAGTAAGGCAGCTGTTTTTCATGTCTAGTCATTGCAAGGCTTTAAATAACAGTGCCATTGTAATTCATCAGCACTGTTGTCCTAGCGTCCCAGTCAGGAAGTCTTGCACTGCAGTTGTGACACCTCACACCTGTTCAGGTGCAGTGGCTACAGCGCCACACCACAGATTGCAATTATCTCACTGGCTTCTTAGGGTGACAAAGCAAATCGTTTGTTGAACTGATGAAGAAATACGGCCAGTCCAGGACACTTAACATGTCTCTCTGTTGTACATTCCGGCTGATACTTGTAAATAAATCTATGCTAACGGCAAACAATGCCTTGATTCCGATGCAGATCATTCGCGGAACGTTTTAGGACATTAGCAAATGTAACAAACAAAATATGAGTACTTCACTACATTTACATAAAGTACACATATTTGTACTTCGTTACAAATAAAAGTAATTCCCCAAAAATGTACTTCGTTACTCATAAAAAGTTAACTTTTCTACTTAAGTAAAGTAACGAAGTAAATTTACTTCGTTACATTACGGCTCTGCTGTGTACATACACAATAAACGCGTTGAATGTACACAGAGGTCTATCGTTTTACTGGCTCATAGAGACGACATAAGAGAGATGTGCCATAAAATAAACAAAATCTAACTGTCCATTTAACTTACTATGGTATACTAAGGGATGTCTTAAGGCCTCACCCTTTTGTCTCGCTAAAACGTGCATCCAAAGCGAACAAGTGTACAGCTACGTGCGTTGTTTAGCCATGGAATCTGTCACCCTCCCAAGCTATTGACCAGAGCCTCGTTCTGAAATCATACGAAAGTTGGCGCGAACCGTGACGTAATGTCACGCGCAGCCGACATAACGTCTACTGCCTTGATTTCAAACAGTTTGCGTTTGTGATGGTAATCCTCGTCTGAAATATGTTTTATTAGTCCTCAATGTACGACAATGACGAACTCAATCACCACGGAGAGAGGCCCGCTCAGATGTTACAACTACGAAGACGGGCGCAAGAGAAAACACCAATTGACCTATACACTTATGGTATGTAACGCACGCGTCCTAGTAACCCTACCCATCATGTGACATGTTGCCTAGCAAACGGTCCGTCGAGCCTTCAAAAATGGATGCCGAATATGTGGTGAGTACGTGAATTATGTTGGAATTCGGGCCGCAAAACTGTTTATTTATTACACAAATTTAACGCTTTCATTGTGAAGTTTGAACGCAGGAATGCTTGATGTATGAGCTGTTGTGTTGGGGCGTTGTAAACTAGCCGAGTAACGTTTCTGCGCATGCGCAATAATGTAAAATCATGAATGTGCAGTAAAACGCAAAGTATTTATGGTATAAATACCACAGCCTGTTCGTTAGGTTGTATATATAACCTTTCAGCAAATTAATTTGTCGCAAATTAACACGAGGCAAACAGGTTCTATGGCATGTTTTGATTGCAAGCACAAATCACGTGGCTGCAGTGCGCCATCATCCGTGACAGTGAGTTAAACAAACATAATATTCATGATTTCACATTTATCGCGCAAGAGCAGAAACACAGTTTATAACGCCCGGAAAATGTAACCCCGACAACGTCATGCACCAATGGTGATTTTATTCACTGTACAACAGTTATGAACATTGGTGGCAGATGTAACGCTTGACGGGCGTGACGCGTATAATTTTTTATATCAAGGCCATACAACACTAGTTTTTTTTTGGACAGAAATATGTAAGGAACTGTTTTTAAAAGCAACACTACGTTCTAAATAATAGCAGGGCTGGTATCATTTCATGTCGCAGCTTATTTGCCTCATCTGACCAACAACAACACAGAATGGGTATACTTTCTATTCCACCTCAGAATGTGTGCGGAAAGAACAAGAAATTCTCAACAGAATCTACCTGATTTCCGCTGCAGTTCAGTTTTCGGTTTATATTCCGGGCTGAACTGCAGCGGAAATGTCAGAACTGAAATGTTGAGATTCAAACACAAAAACAAATATATCCATCAGCACCTCTTCTGAAGAGCAGTGAAACTCTGACCTACATCGCACCTAAAATCTATGTGGTTTTGAACGTTATAAGTTGGCATGTATCAAGATAATTAGTCAGCTGGTTGATTGGTCTGGCAGATGGAGCAGTGTTGTAGATGCCAACGCACACGAAAGATCTGTGTTGTTAGCATTCACGTTGTTTTCAACAATGCCGAACGTGCATGATTCCCAAAACAACTGTTGGCATAAAATGTGGTTTTACTGCAGCACAGGGCTGAGATTTTTAAATTATTGTTAGCAACATTGATTTGATTTGAAGAACGCATGACACATTACACCTACAGCTACGCTTTGCCTAAGGTCTGCAATATATCTAACGAGTTCGTATGGCGTTTGTAAGTATAAAACAAAATCTACCCATCCAAAATATATTATGTGGGTGGGAGACTGAAGGGTCAATTTGGAATATATATTAATTTCTTTTTGGAAATAATGAGTTTTGTACTCCGCAGTGAACACACAATGTGGACATATCCTGCACTTTATAATTATACATTTTCAACTGTGCCTGTAATCGTATGATCAGTTATTTTTATATAATAAACTAGTTGCAATTGACGTACTTATAATATGTTCTAACCGGTATGTTCGATAGAAAACATTAGGACCCTCTCTTTATACATTCCATGTAATTAGTTTACCAACTCCGGCACTTGAAGACATAACATACACATGACACTGTATCACTGTAGTGTATTGGAATTTCCAATTGTTTTGGTTGGATGAGGGGTGGGACAGTGACATCGTTCCTATCCTATTCTGTCATTACTTACACAGCTCCTTACGGTGACACTTACGTGCTTGTAGGGGCTCAGCATTGTCATCTTTCTCGTGGGGGCTCTGTTGACGGGTATGGGCCTCTACGCATATCCGGGTGAAGCGACGCTGCTGACGTTCGCCCGCCTTCCTCCTGCCGAGGGCGTGAGAGTCCAGGAGGTCCTCAAGCAGTCGTCCGTGCTCATGTACCGGAAGGTAGGCCTGCTCGCCGGCACCCAATAGCAGTAGGGCACGCATGTCTCGTCACCGTCATGTCCTTGTTATGCTATCTTGCCTTGTTCGTATCCATGGTAGCCCTGGCCGTGTAGTCAGTGTTGGGCGGGACGGGGATGCCAGTACGATGCAGCGTTTACGTTTTCCCGGGCGCTAAATTGTATCCGGATGACGTTTCTGCGCATGCGCTAGTCGGCATCAGTTTGTTGTACTTCGACCAAGCACAACAAAACACATCAGGGCATGGTATTGTTTTTGTTGACATCATTATCTGAAGGATGCACAGTTGATGGTCACACTTTCCTCAAATAACAGAATGGAGTTGTATGCTAGCCAGGGATCAAGTTCCTGCCATAATCACGCCTGTTGCCGTACGTGTATTGGTTTAGTTCACTAACACACCGCCGTCTCATCCAGATTCAGCGCTAACATCATTACTCTACATAATGTGACTGGGAGAGCCGGGGATGACCTATGGTAACCTATCGATGGACATGCCGCTCTACATGGTCGGTCAGCAAGTCAAATGTTTCGAGCCGGAGACGTTCAAGAATGTCATCTTTCGTCCTAGTGCAATGCACATCATCATGTCCTTCTACCAATGCAGCGGAACAATTAGGAAGGATTCATATCTGGACGACCTGTAGGGGCAGCATTGAGCAGTCTGACAGGCTCGTGAACGGAAAAGCACAGGAACGAGCCATGTGGGTATACCGGATGGTTTCCGCTGCTCTGTTGGATCATTATCTTCAAGACAAGTCTGAGGAGCAGTTTGTTTAGAGACACCTAGTGGTGTTTCATTTGTTGCCCACTCAAGAAATGAACATTAATTTGAAAACTTATAATGTCATGCAGAGAATGTGTTGATATTTTACTGGGCTTCATCACAGCATAATGTTCTGTGTGTACAGGTAAACTCACCTTGGAGATACGTTAATTGTTAGAATAAACAAGACTTATTTGACACTTATTTAATCATATGCATTTGATGATAGGTTTATCATTATCTTTGACTATATGTCTATTTTTTAATATATGTCTATGTATAACAAATGTTATGATATCATCATGCAAAGCGGCAAATGTTTTAAAGCAAATACGGTTTTGGTAGTGGTGGTATTGAGTAATTGGCATAAAATATAATGTATGTATTTTATAACTATTAAATTGTCTTTATCATAAATATTTTGACATTATCAAGCATACTTTCGACAATATTGAGTAACATAGGTTTCTCGATAACGGCCGTAATAATTTGCATATAAAAATTCCCCAACGTTTGCAGAATGGCAACCCAACAGGATTTCACCAATGACCTCATGCGATGACAAATCATTCATAAAACCTTATGCTACAGACAACTAGATTCACCAAATGCTAAATGGACTATATCCCCTGTCACGATTAGGCGCCTACGCCAAACTCTATCTCTGAGCTCAAATTTGTTATGGGCATAAGGGCTATAGAAGTGTTACAATTACCTACATGCCTATGTGTCATTTAAGTGTTTGCGTTTTATGTGTTCCATGTTAGGTGGGCATGACGACGCTAGGTGCCATCGCATTCATAAAAGGCGTCGTCGGATTCTCTGTCTCCCTCAAGCGCCCCTTGCGACTACTGCTCATCTACGCTACCGGTCTGTCCACCATTGTCGTGGGGCAGACGATCGCAATAGCCGCCGGCATCACCTATCACGTCAGGATCCAGCGTAACCTCGAGCTGCTCCTCAACAAGACCATGGTGGAGGCGTACGATGGGGCGATCGTCACCCCTGATGATCGCATCATCGAATCGGAAGACGAGTTCTCAATCGCCTGGGACTTCATGATGGCGAGAGCCAGGTAAGACCAACGTCGCTGCCGAGTGAAAGTCATCAATTACATCACTCATCAGTGTCACCCGGAAGTACCCCAAACTGATAGCTTCGCAAAACTCCTAATTTAACCTCAGCCAAAGAAATCGCCCACCAGATATGTGGCTGTCAGGTGACCATAATAGAAACATATTTAAGCCCACCGTGGCTCGTGCTATGAGCATTGGCGCTGTTGTCACGGCAGTAGTAATGTAGGGTCTTATCGTTGGGTCGTTGCCGCGCCGCGCCGCGGGGGAATACCCCCGGGGGGAAGGTGGAAGGTCAAAGGTCAAATGTCACGTGACAAGACCAAGGTCAAAGGTCAAATGTCGCCCCCTAGCGGATAGGTCATGAACCAGTGTCGCCCTCTGGTGGATATGTCGTGTACTAGTGGTGCCCTCTTACGGACAAGTCACGAACTAGTAGTGTCCAAATTCGTACATCTTATTTTTTTATCTGGCGGATAGATCATACACTAGTGTCGCCGCCTGGTGGGCAAGTCACGAACTAATACTACGTAAATTCGTGCGTCTTAATTTTTTTAAGTGGCGCATCCTGGCGGATAGGTCGTGTATTAGTGTCGCCCTCTTACGGACAAGTCACGAACTAGTACTGTCCAAATTCGTGCATCTTATTTTTTTGAAAGAACAGGTGGACTCACCTGCCGGATACGTATTCGGCTAATCGATCACGTGACTTAATATTATACCCGTCAACTGTGTGTGTGTGTGTGTGTGTGTGTGTGTGTGTGTGTGTGTGTGTGTGTGTGTGTGTGTGTGTGTGTGTGTGTGTGTATATGTGCGTATGTGTGTATGTGTAAAAACAGGTAAAATTGACAAAGTGATGGCGGTGAAACGCTGACAGAGTTGCGAAATGGTACACAGTTGCCACATGGAGTTAGTAAAATATGAAAAACATGACAAAGTTATGGCATGTAAACACTAAAAACACGTAAAATTGACAAAGTGATGGCGGTGAAACGCTGAAAAAGTTGTGAAGTGGTACAACGTTGGCACACCGAGTTATTAAAATTAGAAAAACATGACAAAGTTTGGCGTAGAGTAGAAAAATAGTTACAAGAAAAACTTGGCTAAATTTGTGAAAACACCACCTGTGTAACGCAATGATACGGTGAAACGTTACGAAATGGAACGAGATGAGCATACTGGCTCAGTGAAATAAGAAAAGTTGGCAGGGTTATTGCGTGGAAACTTTAAATGGCACTAGTTTTTAACGTTATCACTATGATTGAATGTGTAATTTTGCAAGAAATTGTGTTATGGTCCTGATGTGACCCATTTTTACGGAAGTTGTGTTTTGCGCGTTGCAGGAAGCGTAATTTTAACGGAAGTTATGGTCTACGCATGACATAAAACTGTCCTAGTCTCGTGTGTATGGATTGGGCAACGACAAGTTATAGCATGTAAACACTAAAATACATGAAATTGACAAAGTCATGACGGTGAAACGCTAAAAATATGTGAAATGGTATAAAGTTGGTGCACCGTGTGAGTAAAATATGACAAACTTGACAAAGTCATGGTCACTAAAAACACGTAAAATTGACAAAGTGATGGCGGTGAAACGCTGAAAGAGTTGCGAAATGGTACAAAGGTGGCACATGGAGTTAGTAAAATATAAAAAACATGACAAAGTTATGGCATGTAAACACTAAAAACACGTACAATTGACAAAGTGATTTTAGCGTTTCACCGTCATGACTTTGTCAATTTCATGTATTTTAGTGTTTACATGCTATAACTTGTCGTTGCCCAATCCATACACACGAGACTAGGACAGTTTTATGTCATAACTTTGTCATGTTTTTCATATTTTACTAACTCCATGTGCCAACTTTGTTCCATTTCGCAACTCTTTCAGCGTTTCACCGCCATCACTTTGTCAATTTTACCTGTTTTTACACATACACACATACGCACATATATACACATACGCACATATACACACACACACACACACACACACACACACACACACACACACACACACACACACACACACACACACAGTTGACGGGTATAATATTAAGTCACGTGATCGATTAGCCGAATACGTATCCGGCAGGTGACTCCACCTGTTCTTTCAAAAAAATAAGATGCACGAATTTGGACAGTACTAGTTCGTGACTTGTCCATAAGAGGGCACCACTAGTACACGACATATCCGCCAGAGGGCGACACTGGTTCATGACCTATCCGCTAGGGGGCGACACTTGATCTTTGACCTTGGTCTTGTCACGTGACCTTTGACCTTCCACCTTCCCCCCGGGGGAATTCCCCCGCGGCGCGGCGCGGCAACGACCCAACGATAAGACCCTACATTACTACTCACGGTTGACACACTCGTGACTTGCTATGCCAATTATTAGTTTGACTAAGCTAACTTCCACAGTTCGCGTAGGGAATTTCTCAGGGCTAGCTTTGCATGGCAAACAGCCCTGGCTTGCGATGATTGGGATGGTGACTACGTACACTAGTTTTGGCCGGGCTCCTACGCATTATATGGAGGTTAGCTGGATCTAACTTGCAACTGGTTTCGCTGCGCCATCCGTGAGAACAGTGCAGACGTGCACTCGACAATTCTCATGTGCCGCTGAACGGTATCGGACATTCACATAACTACGTCTACTTCCCAAATCCACTGGTTCTAATAATAATAATAATAATAATAATAATAATAATAATAATAATAATAATAATAATAATAATAATAAAAAAAAAATAATAATAATAATAATAATAATAATAATAATAATAATAATAATTATAATAATTATAATAATTATAATAATTATAATAATTATAATAATTATAATTATAATTATAATTATAATTATAATTATAATTATAATTATAATTATAATTATAATTATAATTATAATTATAATTATAATTATAATTATAATTATAATTATAATTATAATTATAATTATAATTATAATTATAATTATAATTATAATTATAATTATTATAATTATTATAATTATTATAATTATTATAATTATTATTATTATTATTATTATTATTATTATTATTATTATTATTATTTTTTTTTTATTATTATTATTATTATTATTATTATTATTATTATTATTATTATTATTATTATTATTAGAACCAGTGGATTTGGGAAGTAGACGTAGTTATGTGAATGTCCGATACCGTTCAGCGGCACATGAGAATTGTCGAGTGCACGTCTGCACTGTTCTCACGGATGGCGCAGCGAAACCAGTTGCAAGTTAGATCCAGCTAACCTCCATATAATGCGTAGGAGCCCGGCCAAAACTAGTGTACGTAGTCACCATCCCAATCATCGCAAGCCAGGGCTGTTTGCCATGCAAAGCTAGCCCTGAGAAATTCCCTACGCGAACTGTGGAAGTTAGCTTAGTCAAACTAATAATTGGCATAGCAAGTCACGAGTGTGTCAACCGTGAGTAGTAATGTAGGGTCTTATCGTTGGGTCGTTGCCGCGCCGCGCCGCGGGGGAATTCCCCCGGGGGGAAGGTGGAAGGTCAAAGGTCACGTGACAAGACCAAGGTCAAAGATCAAGTGTCGCCCCCTAGCGGATAGGTCATGAACCAGTGTCGCCCTCTGGCGGATATGTCGTGTACTAGTGGTGCCCTCTTATGGACAAGTCACGAACTAGTACTGTCCAAATTCGTGCATCTTATTTTTTTGAAAGAACAGGTGGAGTCACCTGCCGGATACGTATTCGGCTAATCGATCACGTGACTTAATATTATACCCGTCAACTGTGTGTGTGTGTGTGTGTGTGTGTGTGTGTGTGTGTGTGTGTGTGTGTGTGTGTGTGTGTGTGTGTGTGTGTGTGTATATGTGCGTATGTGTATATATGTGCGTATGTGTGTATGTGTAAAAACAGGTAAAATTGACAAAGTGATGGCGGTGAAACGCTGAAAGAGTTGCGAAATGGAACAAAGTTGGCACATGGAGTTAGTAAAATATGAAAAACATGACAAAGTTATGACATAAAACTGTCCTAGTCTCGTGTGTATGGATTGGGCAACGACAAGTTATAGCATGTAAACACTAAAATACATGAAATTGACAAAGTCATGACGGTATTGGACAATAAAAGTATTATTATTATTATTATTATTATTATTATTATAATTATAATTATAATTATAATTATAATTATAATTATAATTATAATTATAATTATAATTATAATTATAATTATAATTATAATTATAATTATAATTATAATTATAATTATAATTATAATTATAATTATAATTATAATTATAATTATAATTATAATTATAATTATAATTATAATTATAATTATAATTATAATTATAATTATAATTATAATTATAATTATAATTATAATTATAATAATAATAATAATTATAATAATAATAATAATAATAATAATACTTTTATTGTCCAATACATACATAGAGTGGAAACACATTTTGCACTTCGGAGGTTGCATAAAAAGACAATATTTAAGTCACATAGTAACGCATGTATACAGTAAAATCAAGCATGTAAATAATGCAAACGTTAGCTAGCTATATATATATATATATATATATATATATATATATATATATATATATATATATATATATATATATATATATATATATATATATATATATATATATATATATTGGAATAAAAAAATATACTAAAACAATATTATAATAAGATAAATTAATTAATTAATAAAGATGATAAAACAACATTGCATTGGCAGCGGTAGAGAATGTGGTAGTTCAAGGATTAATTTTTGTGTGACTGATTCAGATACTTGATGGAGGATGGAATGAAGGATTTAAGGGCTCGCTGGGTTTTTACTGTTGGCATTCTGTACCTCCTTCCAGAGGGGAGAAGGTCGTAACGGTCGTGTAAGAAGTGGGTGGGGTCAGATAAGATTTTGGTTGCCATTTGCAGTGTAGATTGCCATTTGCAGTGTTCTTGCCGGTGAGTGATAACATGATTGGCTGAACTTATATTCACAGTTTCGCGAGGTGATCTGCCAGGGGTACTGAGACGGATGTAATCGGTAGCGCCCCCTGGCGCACTCGTCATTTCATCACCGCGAGCATCGCGTGTCCTACTGCATCTCACAGTATCTTCTAGTTAGTTTTTCCTAAACTAATTCAACTTCCAACTAAGGTAGTCGCCGGGAACTGTAGGCGGTCATCATCATTTACCAATTGCAGAATATATTCCGAGTAAACATATGATGTAATAATTTTATTATAGTTGTAAACGGTTATTTTCTGCTAAATTTTACGTGCACATGCCCGAGCGAATGTTTTTTATATCCACGGGTTCAGTCTTTCTCTGCAGCTGCAACTAAACTCTGAGTACGACTAAAAATAATCGGAAACTTTTCGTAGACAAACATCAAGACGTATTTGTGCGAAATCGCAGTGTCAGTCTCCACCTTCGGCAGTCTCTTGTTCTAGTGACGAATCTTGCGTGTCTTCGCTCACAATTATGCCTAATACTTCATGCATGTTGTTCCTCCACGCTCAGATTCCCGGGGATATGGACACGGTAGAAATGTAATATTATAACATTAGCATTGCCATCGTATGTCACATTAAAACGAGGGAGCCTGCTCCTACGTTTTTTTTCATTCAATATTACGTTCTTAAGACTACAATCTGCATGTTGAAGGTCTGACAAGATGTTACGTTATTAAGCCCGGAATAATTGTCTGCATTTTGAGAGATTCCGCCTGCAAGACGTTCAAATGGTGTAAACTCATTCAGTTTCAAAACAAAATTCATTGGCAATAATGCGTTAACCGCAATACTCTTCGATGTTTAACTTTCCCTCGTTGCAGACGGCAGACTTCCCGTTGCAA
The DNA here is from genome assembly GCA_964017155.1 of Oasisia sp. SBJ-2009. Lineage (NCBI taxonomy): Eukaryota > Metazoa > Annelida > Polychaeta > Sabellida > Siboglinidae > Oasisia > Oasisia sp. SBJ-2009. The sequence continues at coordinate 46,884,754 of OZ024858.1, read as the reverse complement.
ATTAATTACTACTCCGCCTGGGCGGTGGAGCTGACACCCTGCCCTTAGGGAACATCTAAATGTTGCATTTTCCTACAACGCCCAGGTGCTGCGGCATTCACGACTACTACGACTTCGCCAACTTCTCAACGCGGTGGAACCGTGGCGTGTTGTACCGCGGCGTCACAACCTGGTCGCACGTGCCGTATCTCTGCTGCCAGATGAAGAACAACCACCTCTATCCGTTCGAACTGAGCAAGGTGCAGTTCGTCAACATCGGCAAGTGTATGAAGTCTGGCATGCGCCCCTACATCAACTCGAAGCCGTGCTACGGCTGGGTGCGTATTCCGTGGGAAATAAATTGGCATCGGGGCGCCATCTGTCGAGTGTAACATACATTAAAAGTATTCCGTGAAAGCCTAGATACCCATTTCGGGATTCTGTATCAAAGCGTGATGATTTCCTATATGTACTTTCTCTGCTAGTTATTATCGCTTTGTAATCACCAATGTCGTGTATTAATCCCTGAAAGGTTGGAATCCGAGCTGCAGACAGCCTTGGAGTAATAAATTAGCATTCACAAATAGGCAAACTCGATTATAGTTAAATATTTATAACAAGGAAAAACCTTTCCTATCCACCATACCTCCATGGCGTGTCAGTCCATCAGCCCCCAACCGGAGTGTTTATTGACTGGTCGGACCGTTTGTATTGATGTGCCGCTGTGCACTCGTTTCTAACGATTAAGGCTCAATAGAAGTTGTCGTATTATTGTCATTATTATTATTACAAATAGTACGTAGTAGTAATAGTAGTAGTAGTGGTAGTGGCAGTAGCAGTGGCAGTGGCAGTGGCAGTGGCAGTGGCAGTGGCAGTGGCAGTGGCAGTGGCAGTGGCAGTGGCAGTGGCAGTGGCAGTGGCAGTGGCAGTGGCAGTGGCAGTGGCAGTGGCAGTGGCAGTGGCAGTGGCAGTGGCAGTGGCAGTAGTAGTATGAATTAGTGGCTCATTGTATGTGCTTGCTACAATTTAATAAATTACGCTTACACAAAAACATGTGTCTTTGCGTGTGCGTGTGCGTGTGCGTGTGCGTGTGCGTGTGCGTGTGCGTGTGCGTGTGCGTGTGCGTGTGCGTGTGCGTGTGCGTGTGCGTGTGCGTGTGCGTGTGCGTGTGCGTGTGCGTGTGCGTGTGCGTGTGCGTGTGCGTGTGCGTGTGCGTGTGCGTGTGCGTGTGTGTACATTGGATCTGACTGCCGTGTCTCTCTGCCCTCACTCACGTCGTCGTTGCCTTTGTCCAACACACCGCCTTTGTCCCGACAGATCAGTTCCGTGATCCGGAATTCCACGACGATTCATCTCACCGTTGCGTTGGTCAGCACGCTACTGGACATGGCCAGCGTCGTTACAGCGCTCGTACTCTTCCACACCATCCGCACTCGCCTCCTGCGTCGACAGGCATATCGCACCCTGAAGAGCAAGTTGTTCACGATGATCACAGACCTGTCGACGAGCATCATGCTGTTCGTCAGTCCGACGCCGGCGGCGGCACATGTCGAGTTTTCAAGCGAAGACGTAAACTTCGAAAAACAAAAAACAGCCGAAAAACGCCGTCGCTCGACCCAGTCGTCCCCGTAGCCCCGGGTTCTCGACAGGGGCTTCCTTCTTTTTTTGTGAACTCCCTTTCTCCGAAATGTGAACCCCATCAAATTTAAGCTTTAAAAACGATTCAACTATGCGTCAGCCTTCAACTGCATTGTATTGTGTTTGTGCACAACATGAAGCTGTAATGGTTGTGGGTGAACCCAATAACGGTTTCTGTAAGTGTTACACTTCTAGTCATTCCCTTTACACATTTAGTCACTCCATTTACATTTCTAGTCACTCCATTTTCACTTCTGGTCACTCCATTTACACTTTTGGTCACTCCTTTTACACTTCTGGTCATTCCATTTACACTTCTGGTCACTCCATTTACACTTCTGGGGCCAGTTTCATGAAGTCGTGTAACTTTACGCGCAATTGCGTGGTCTACTGGTCGTAGCTAACAGCGAATAGACAATGCAGCGTACGGCCGGTTTCATGAGACCAATGTAGCATTCGCGCCAGTAGCATTGACCCCTTACGTCGCGGTGGGGAATCCCTGTATTTCTGATGTGTCTGAGCATCCTTTTTTCTTTCTAGCTGTGCCTTTGTTGTTCGTATAGCAAATGGGAAGCTATGATGAATGTAAAGGATATCCAGTGTATACATTAAAAATAATAATGTTGAGAGTGGGCGTGTCGGGAGCATACCGTACATTTTCAACTTCGGGAGCATACCGTAAATATTTCAACCAGCGTAAAGTTACGCCTGCTAAATACATGGTGCAGCTAAGTGCAACTATGGAGCAGACTCATGAAACGCAACTAGTGTAACTTTGGGACGTCTTAGGCTTACGACGGGTTATCGCCCGCTACGACATCGTAAGTAGCCGCTATGAAACTGGCCCCTGGTCACTTCCTTTACACTTCTGGTCATTCCATTTACACTTCTGGTCACTCCATTTACACTTCTGGTCACTTCCTTTACACTTCTGGTCATTCCATTTACACGTCTGGTCACTCCATTTACACTTCTGGTCACTCCATTTACACTTCTGCTCACTCCATTTACACTTCTGGTCACTCCATTTACACTTCTAGTCACTCCATTTACACTTCTGGTCACTCCATTTACACTTCTGGTCACTCCATTTACACTTCTGGTCACTCCATTTACACTTCTAGTCACTCCATTTACACTTCTGGTCACTCCATTTACCCTTCTATAGTCACTCCATTTACACTTCTGGTCACTTCATTTACACTTCTAGTCACTCTCTTTCCACTTCTAGTCACTCTAGTTACACTTCTAGTTACTCTCTTTCTACTTCTAGTCACTCCCTTTCCACTTCTAGTCATTCTATTTACACTTCTAGTCACTCTCTTTCCACTTCTAGTCACTCTATTTACACTTCTAGTCACTCTATTTACACTTCTAGTCACTCTATTTACATTTCTGGTCACTCTCTTTCCACTTCTAATCACTCCCTTTCCACCAGCACGTTTGATTGCGTTATTGTTTACTTATTGAAAATTATGTAAATAATGGATGCATAGTTCGATTTCTTTAATATTGTTGTCAAAAAAAGTTTTCTACCTTACATTATTGACATTTGACCTCATAAGTATAATATATTAAGTAATGCTAGGGTGAAACGGCTAAACGGCGAAGATTTAAAACTGATCAAAGAACAGCTACGAGCATAAAATAACTGTACGTGTTATATTTACAATAATACCTCATTGTCATTGATCACATGATCCTAAACCTCAAATTATATAAGTACATGTACTTGTTTAATCACTGGTTATTATTGATCACCACCTGATCTATTGGAAACAAATATTATGATTTACGTATACACATAGATGTCACCCGGGTAAAAATAATATATAACGCCCGGATTATTATGGGATAACTATTAATAATGTAGGCGCGACAAACGGGCAGTAGGGACGGGGCGACAAAGTGCTGCCACCTCACGGCGCCTGGGTAATCGATATTTTGTTCGACAAACGGTAGCGCCACATGGCGGATCCTAGGTGATCTAGGCTAGTGGGCCTGGTACAGGCAGTACAGAGTGCAGAAACAGCAAAAACGCACCTGTTTTGTTGATAGTGGAGCGGAAGAGGTGATACTTCGACATGTTCTGTGTTATCGGTGACCTTTTGTACATTGACAAGTTATAAGAAAGTGGCATCTTGAAGTAATGACATATGGGTATGCTATTTACACTTCTGGTCGGTCAAAAAACGACTAATAAGGTAGAAACGGGCGTGTTTGATAATCTTGTGTAAGCGGAAGTGACTTAGTGAGTGGCTTCGTCCCGAACTGCATGTGACAGTTGGCTCGGTGACAAAACCCGCTCACAGTTACAGGCAAGTGTGTAATCGTGACTGGCTTTTAGCTACCGAAAAACGTTCTGCTTATGGTAATGTTATGCTTGGATACTCGGTAGTTCTGTGTAGTCGGTTGTTAGAGACGGGGGTCATTCGCAGTCCATTCGGCTTCGCATTACCTGCCAGAGCCAGGGATAACAACAACCGCCCCCTCGCCTGACAGTGAAGCGAGAGAAACGAGTAGTCACTCGTGGCAAGAACTGGCGAGCAGGTATTTTTCCACGTGTTTTAGCAGTCTGTATGTAAGTAATTTGTGTTACTGTATATCGATAAACATAAGAAAATATTTCGGAAACAGTCTATAATTTTTGCGTTTCCGATGTCCTCTTTCGGTTTTTTGTTCCGTTTTTGTTTTGATACCCTGCTTCGATCGCAGCAGGTTTTAACTGTTATCGTTTTACTTAATTTTAGGTATAAGAGTGTGTAGAATAATTTACCTGTATATTATTGGTTTTTCCCTAGAATGCACAATGCCAGTTTGTGACTTGTCTAATCCCACAGGGTAACAGTGCCACACAATTCCAATTCTCTTCCCTCACAAAAACAAAACAGTCCATTAACAGCAGTAGGCCTATATAACTATACATATGCCTAACATAACATATCATAATGCTTGCATTTAGCGGAAGAACTGTGTTAGCTCAAGGCAATCCGATTATTTTATCTTGAAATCATGTATTATACAATAAATATTATAATCTGCCTATTAGTAAATATAATGACTATTATATACTCTCGCCGGAACAATACGCAGTTTCACGATATGATACGTATCAAAGTGCATACTACATTGACTATATCTGTGCTCATGCAGACAAGGTAACAATACTGCAGACATCCCATGCACCCTCATAATTGCAAAGTCCAAATTACATGTGAGCATTAAAAACAGAATAAGTGTATAAAGATTTTTTATAGAGTAATATAAATTTATAATAGTTGTTAGATAATATACGCACACTACATGTTATACCTTAACATGTTACTATTCATAATTTCATACACAGACACTTGTATCTTGTACTGGATGTTTAATGTTTCACAAAGGTGTCACAAATACTGTATATATTTACCTATCTCAGTCGTGTATTGCGATATAGATAGTGTGTACTGTGCAGTGTGTCGCAATGCACCAGTCTAGTGGTGTATCATTCTAGTGGTGTATCATTCTAATAGTGTATCATTCTAGTGGTGTATCATGCCGGCCCTAATATTGACTGCCCAGGTTTGATGCAAGTACCTGGCAAGTACCTGACTAATGTACAAAAAGATTCCATTTGATCTGTGTCATTAAAACAGAACTTTTCTTCCGTTCCACATTAAAATGCAGTAATATGATTGGTGATCCAGACACAGTATATAAGAGATACTAAAATAATTATCAGCATTAACCTTTTTAAAATTACAAAATTATGTACATAAATAAGTATAATAGATAGGCAGAATAAATACGGAAATAATTTGTTTTTTGATAAGATACAATATAACAATAATGTTAATAATATTATATACTAAAACTTGATAGATAAATAAATCAGGTTAAATAAATACAATAAGTAGATGGAATCAATAATAAATAAGTCATAGCATCACGCAATTATTCCAATGTGAATTCTGTTGCATACCGAATATCCAAAATTATTGAGAATTAAAATGGCAGAGGGTTTAAACTACTTCTTGAAACGGTTCTTTCTAAGCTAAAGGAATCTTTAGTAAGTAGTAACACAGTAACAAATATAAGTCCTGTGACAGTGTTATGTGCATGAGTACCAGTAAAAAATACCTCATCCTAGATTGTACTACAGCAATGCGTACAAGAACTTTTGAAACTACTTGCATGAGCACAAGTAGTGAATATAATATGTGTGACACAAGGACTTAGGGGCATCAGGACACGACGGTCACCCACAGACCTGTCCACCCACCCTGTGGACGGGTCAGTTTACATATAATTTGGATATTGGGGTTTGATGTATAAATTCTTATAAAATACATGTGAAATACTCCAGAAGTACAAGTAACGATTACATATATTTTATTCTACGAGTGTAAGTATAAGTGACGATTACAAATGCTTTAGTGTACAAGTAAAATGTGCAAGTAACAATTAAGTACTTTGAAAAAATTGTTACTCAAGTACTGATGAATATGAATAACAAGAAGTAGTTTGGCCACAGTGATGATCAAAGTACCATGGGCATCTCAGAAGTGACTTAGTCCCTGTAGTTGTTTCCTACCAAAAGGTTGCCATACAGTTTGAAAGCATTACATTGTAGAGCTAAAAGTACACAAAACGCAATTGTGTGTAATGCATGTTACAGCATACAATTTAAGAAGTATTTGTTTGTTTTTAGGACGATCTGGATAACCAATTGGAGCCATTTATCAAACCTGGCAGCCATGTTGGTTTGAAAGTGTGACGTCTGTGAGGGTCACCTATGAAGATGTCAAGTGTCAACCACATGGCAGTGTCACTGTGTCAACACATGTCGGTGTTACTGGTGTTGACGGGTGGCCTTGTGACAGTTCATGTCACAGACTCAATGAACGGTGTGTTTATTACTGTCAACAATTATATGTTTATATTTGTACTAGTGAAATAATGCAAGTCATGATTTTTTTATTCACAACAAGTCCACAAGGGGTCACCAAGTATGGCACCGTATGGACGTTTGTGTAATGAAGCTATTACACGTATCTATGCATATTCGTTTTTTGTATCAGGATAATAAGTATGAGAACTGATAACATGAAGTTATACGAAGATGGTGATGATAGTTGATTGTGGTGCCCCTCTGCAATTACTGCAAAGTCCGAGGCATTATTCGTGTTAGACAAACTTTGTAAACATTTGGCACCAAGCCTTTATTAGCAGTGCACATGGTTCTTAGAAACTCTACCCAATGTCACTAGTAGTGCTGAGCACTGTCACAAACACCACTAAACATTACACGCAATAAAAACAGTGCAGTTAAGGTCTTTCAATGTATGTTAAGATATACATCGTTATTTATAATAAATATTTTATGATTTATATTTTACTTATTTTTACATTTTATATGTACAGCTCTTTCGAGCAACCTTTATCACATGAAAAGAACAATTAGAGCTCTCTCTATATATATATATACATACATATATATATTGTATATAACAGTAATAACAATGACCTGTCACACCTAGCATTTGTTCCAGGGTTGACTCCAATACTCAACAACAGTGGTCCGGCTGTTGTCGGCTCAAACATGACGTTCCACGCTGTGCTGTACGGCTGCAACGACACGAGCGTTAACCGGTCTCAGTTCACCTACGTCTGGTCGAGCACCGCCCAGATGATGACCAACAAACTGACCACCAGAGGGGGCTGCTCATCCCAGATCTCGCAGTACTTTGGCAACGATGTTCCGGGTCTCTATACGATGTCTGTGAAGGTGGAGGATGGAACCGATTGGCCTCTAGAGTGGGTCGACCTCTGTATCAAAGGTCAACCCAAGGGACTGGCTACGACTGTTTTCAACCTCACAGGTGAGCGTCATTTCAAAACGGTGATGTCCAGTGTCATATCAGTCTCGCTTAACCGACTGTTGGTCGGCTGTGGAACTACACCGAGAAGACAGTCTGGTTACTTAGTCGGCTTTTGTTTGTTTATCCGCGTGATCTATACAATGCTGCCACCTCATGGACACTGGTTAATCCTGCCATAATTTCTATTTTTATAAACAACCACAAATAATTATTTCTATTTATTTTGTGTTAATATAAGTTTAATTTTGAATCGATTTTATAATAGAGCATTATTTGATAAAAAGTATCCTTATTTAATTTGTATGTTATTCGTGTGGGGCTAGACAATGCTACAACCTCGTGGATACTGGTTAATCCGGCCATAAAATATTTTCTTATTTCATAAACAACTGTAAATTTGAATTTTTACTTTTGTGTTAATATAAGTTCAATGTTGAATACTTTTCATATGATATCAATATCTTGTAAAGGTATATCGTTATTTAAATATTTATTTCGTAGTTGGCCTGAGAGCCAATCAGCGTCTCTACCCAAATATGGGGTAAGGCCGCCCTGGTGGGTCGAAAATGCAGACCCACTCTTTCCCCAGGCGGGTGTGAGGGGCTTAAAAGTGCTGCCACCTCACAGAGCCTAGTTAACCGAGGCTATTCAAAACGGTGATGTCCAGTGTCACATGAGATTGTTTTCATTTGGGGAGGGGGTAGCCGAACAGTTTCATCTGCCATCGGACATTGAGTTTATTGACTTCATAAAAGTAAAAAAGTCATCAGTCATTATAAAATACAATAAAACATTAACAAACACAAATATATAAGCACGCGTGATACATACGTAATTAAGTAATTTGTATTAAGTGTATTAAGGAATATATGTCGGTGTTTATAAAGTTTCATCTGGGGTATGTATGATTGGGGTTTGATATAATTTTGTGTGTGATGTGTAAATATTGATGTTCTGAGATGATTTCAAAGTATGTTGAGAAATTATGGATTTATTACATCATTATTTGCATAGGGCAGCATAGTAACAATAACGGCAAAATTTGGCCGACCCGCGAGGAGGCAGCACCGTCAGTACCTAAAAATATCTTGTTGACGTTTGAATAAAACACGGACACGCGCCTCTCTTTTCCAATATATTACAGACGTTTCCACAACTGCACTGTCCAGGATCACTTTTAAAAGCCATCAGTTAAAAATAGCAACAACAGTTATCACGCGGCACGCTTGTCTTGTCAGTTGTCGCAGTTTTGTCGACAAGATACTTTTAGGTACTGACGGTGCTGCCTCTCGCGGGTCGGCCAAATTTTGCCGTTACGAGTGGAAGGTTCAATCCCATACAGTGCCCCTTTAAGTAATAATTTTAGGTGATATCTACTACCAGGGGTACATGTACATGTAAAGCGCCCTGAATATTTTTAACAAGATTTGGTGCTATACAAGAATATTTATTTTATTTATTTATAAGCTAACTAGATGAATCAACAACTGTCATGTAAGGGAAGTTTTAAAAATTTTATATTCTAAAATAAGTTATCTATCATCCCTTTGTTGCAGATATAACACAGACTTAATGAAATATACATATATGCACTAGACAGTTATAATGTGTCTACAAACATCTATGTTTAAAGGAAAGAAAAGTTGATATTAATCACGAATGTGACAGGTACAAACACCAGTCATGTTGGTGCTTTTTTTAACTCAAGTGAGAGTAACTTACATAAAACCTAGTTGTACAGAAATAAAAATAATGTCTAGACAAATTGACTTAAGTAAAAGGATTTCTATTTGGGAACAGTTGAGTGTTTTTCTATGATAATTATGGTGTGGTTGACTGACTGCTTAGCATGTGTTTGCTCTGCCAAAACTTTGAGTGTTTATCAGATGGCAGTACCTGTATTCACAAGTCATATGATTTGCTAAACGGACACTTTTTAACATCCCATTGTCATTTGCCAATATAGCTGTTCACTTTTATTTTGAGATGTTTTGTCTCAGTTAGTTATCAGTTATTTGATGGGAGAGAACTTCACAGTTTACTAATTTTAATTAACGCTTTGAGCCAAGTTCATCTTTTTTATCTCAATTAACTTAACAAATCTCCTGCCATCGTGTTACAGGTTTACCACTTAAACTTCATCAGCATCACACACGAACAAGTTCTGAACCACAAGCTTGCATCTACCAGTTGCATGGTACCAAGCTGCCAATCAGTAATTGCCAACACTGTGCAGGCCACACAGCCATGTTTTACTGCATATACTCCATGTTACGTGAATAAAACTGGCAAAAAGTTACTCCACCAATTAAACGCTTTCAAAAGTATGTTATTTCTCTATCAATACGTTTTACAACTATTCCAGCTAATACACTATATCTGATATCTCAGTTCACATTAAAACCTGTTTTTCAAAAGCCAAATCACTATTTTCTAGGTCCCCACTATTCAGACAGTTTTGAACTCTCAATTCACTATAAAGCATGTAAGTTATGGAATTATGGATATCATATTATTTAAATAAATTCTTATCTGAAGCATAATTGGGATACTTTGAAATGCAACACAAATAAATAGAGTGTACGTGCATCAGAAGCAGATATCCTAACTCATAACTGTGGCTGTTTCAGTTACCTTTTCCTTGGCCATTTTTCTGTCAACGTGATTTGTGACACCTGATCATCCCTGCCTGCATTTGAAAGAACTGAAACCAGGACCAATGAGTGTTTGACTGTTCTTGTATGTTGCTTCAGGGGAGCTCAATGGAGATCTCATGCCGAAACACACAAACCATTCTCCACACGTGCATTTGACCCACACCCCTGTCTACTTCGATGTCGACGTGACAGACCAGATCACAGATGCCACTTTTACGTATACGTGGCGTGTGAATGGCACTGAAACGACAACTTCTACACCCAGCTACAACTACACGTTCCACAAGGCGGGCTGGCACACAGTGGCCGTACTGGTGAATATGTCAACCATCAGCACCAAGAGATCTGGTGTTTTTCAGAAACGCATCCAACTGAAAGGTAATAGCAGTGCACTGGTTGTGTTCAAGTCTCAGTCAATTCCATTGTACAAATATAATCATATCATATGCAAATTAATCATACATGGCTGACTCTTGTCTTAATGTACAACTGATGTGGCACCACCAAACCGATCTCTGACTTTTACAAAAAAAAGCAGAACATATTCATTATGTTAATTATATATTTGATGATGAAGCAGAATTTTGTTCAAGCACTGCTAATATATATATATATATTGTTAATAATGCCACCTTGCTAATAATGCTACCTTGTTAATAAGGTCACTTTGTTAATAAGGCCACCTTGCTAATACGATCACCTTGCTAATAAGGTCACCTTGTTAATGAGGTCACTTGCTCAGTCCCGAGGATGACCTTAACGGTGAAGGTCTACAGTAGTGAGTTGATTGATGGATTGTCTTCAGATGCTGTGTCGAAGCTGTCCTACTCAGGGGACCGAACAGTTCCTGTGGGTCGTTTTCTTCAGGCCAACATCACCTGGACAGGAAGGTGAGACAGAGGCACTCTTTTGTCAACAGTCTTACGGAGACCTTAAAGCTCTTTAAAATAGATCTCATCCACTGAATAACTGTGTAATTATTCTGTCAACGTGATGGACAGTTTCACGAATGACGGAGACATGCTTCAACTTAGAGATGCACAATAAAGATCGATGCTGCATTGTGTAATGAAAGAATGTTTAGTAACTCTGCAGGCGGGTTACTCCTTGAAGTGCCAAAAGTGAACATAGAATGTTTTAGCCGCCGTGCATTTGCCTGTGCAGGACCCACTCGCTGGAACAACTTCTCTAGGAATATGCGCGACAATGGCAATCTAGCACAATTTAAGAAACAATTAAAAAAAAAATTATTTTCTACATAACTAGTTTTACACAACGAACATTATATTTTAGCTTAACTGTATTTATTTATTTACTTACCTATTTACACGTATGTACACACCCGTGAACATCATAATTTAGCTTAACTATATTTATTTATTTATTTACCTATTTACATGTATGTACACACCCGTGAACATCATAATTTAGCTTAACTGTATTTATTTATTTATTTACCTATTTACATGTATGTACACACCCGTGAACATCATATTTTAGCTTAACTATATTTATTTATTTATTTACCTATTTACATGTATGTACACACCCGTGAATATCATATTTTAGCTTAACTATATTTATTTATATATTTACATGTATGTACACACCCGTGAACATCATATTTTAGCTTAACTATATTTATTTATTTATTTACATGTATGTACACACCCGTGAACATCATATTTTAGCTTAACTGTATTTATTTACATGTATGTATGTACACACCCATGAACATCATATTTTAGCTTAACTATATTTATTTATTTATTTACCTATTTACATGTATGTAGTAATGTATGCACCCGTGAACATCATATTTTAGGTTAACTATATTTATTTACATGTACAGGTGTATGTACACACCCGTGAACATCATATTTTAGCCTAACTATATTTATTTATTTATTTATTTATTTATTTACCTATTTACATGTATGTACACAGTACTACACACCCGTGAACGTCATATCTTAGCTTAGCTGTATTTATTTATTTATTGACCTATTTACACACCCGTGAATGGGACAGATGTCCCGCATTTGATGGTGCCAAAATAAAGTATTATTATTATTATTATTAACATACTTATGTGTTGTCCGTTCTGTTGCAGTGCCCCATTCCGCCTGTCTTGGAGTCTGCGAGGTGCTGGTGGCTACATCCATCACTCTCCAACCATCATCGTGCCCCGACACACGGCCTCCCTCGATGTCCCTCTCCGCGTCGTTGGTGAGTTTCACCTCACCGTGGACGTGGTCAACGACTGGAGCAAGAGCAGTGGGCAGGAGAAGATCACTGTCTTCAAACCAGGTTGGTGACTCACACACACACACACACACACACACACACACACAGTTTGATCTTCTAGCAGTTTTGTGGAGGTTGTATTTGGGCGACTGCCCATTCAACCCAGCAAGACTGGTCTCTCCAGAGAGGTGGTCATCTATGACAGATCGGTTAACATTGAAGACAGGAATCAAGAGAGTGATCTTTCTAGACAGGTGGTTGTCCAACACAGGTGGTCACTCAAGACTTTATGCAAGTGTAGCATTTCAAGCTGTCACTACCAGCGTAAGTCCAAGACATTTGTGGTTTTTACATTGCATCAGGTAATATTTTTTCAGGTTACATTTCCTGCTGCCATAGAAACAGCCTTAATCGTTATTGTGTCATGAATTGCATGTAATGACAATATTGCACTTGTGTAGCAACGACTTTGAAGTTGAAAACATTTTAAAGCACTGACTTAGGCAGAGGGAGGCCTAACAATTAAATACGTGTATGTTCCGAGGTGACTATGTCTCTTAAAGGACAAAAAAAGTTAACTGTTTCGTGGCATTCACCTAATAGAGTTAATATAAAGTAACAATTTCCACATATACTCAATTTTTTAACGCCAGCGGTTTACCAAAAAAATATTTTTTAACACCCAGCCATCCAAATACTATGAGCTACCCCATCTTAGACGAAGAATGACGTCACGACGGTGAGGCCCTCTCCACGCAGATTCCCTGCATGGGGTTTGGCTGTTGTCATGAAATGGCTGCAACTTGGCAATGCGCGTAACATGCTGATGACGGTAAATATAAAGTTGTCTATTATTGTTATCGCTGAAATCATTCCATCAACTGATGATACATGTCTACTTCAAAGCATTTCTCCTCAAAATGGACCGAGCAAAGTGAACTGTACTTGGACTGGAGGGATTCCAAACAGTACGCCCGCAAATCACCAATGTGAATCCATTGCTTCAAAACTACTGGTTGTTTCAACTATTATTGCAACCGTATGCCGAACAGTAAGGCATAATTACTCAAGTTTACCATAGATTTAACCACAGATTTAGAGATACGTCTATAAGCAGCTGCTAGATGTCACGCCAACTGAATGAACTGTCGAAGACTCGGAAGTTGTTGATCCTTAACATCGTCGCAGGAAGCTGACCGGCTTCAGCAGAGACATAGAATGCCGCGCGCAGAATGGCCAAGCCAAGTTAACCCTTCACCTATGGCTGCGTCTAGGCCATCGTGGATTTCGTTAGAATTTTAGACTTTAAAGTTACATTCTGAGTAAGCCGCTGACGTTAAAAAATTGAGTATATGTGGAAATTGTTACTTTGTATAAACTGTATTAGGTGTATGACGCGAAACCGTTGTCTTTTTTTGTCCTTTAAATGACTGCATTCATTTTAATGATATAATGTGCATATGCTTTTGGTTCAAGCTTTAACTAGATTTGTTGTTGTTACATACACTTGTTCGCACTATTCTGAAGCCTAGATAAATGCCTTTTACAATTCAATTGTACTGGGTTACATAGCTTTATGTAGAGACTGATAACAACAAATACGGACGGGTAGCAATATGGGTGGAAAATGAAGGAGCAAATAAAAGCTCTTTCAAAACCATAGATATTGTTAGTTATGCCTTGAAAGTGAGTGTAAATGGTGTCATATGTGTGTTTGTAGACAATTTCAGGTCATCAGACACATTTAAAAGTTTGTAAACTGCCTTAACAGCTAACATCCATGTGTCCACCAAAACATGTGTGACTCGCAATAATTTGATCCTGCATAAAGCCCTGCTGGGTTATGTCATCCTCACACACCAGGGGTCGCTGCGGTTGATTACATCAGTACCAGTTTCAAAAACTCCAATTTTAAAGTCAGCCAATGAAATCGCCCATGAGGAGTGTTGTCGGCCTCCAGTCATGTGATGTAACTGTAGATGATTTCAGCCACACGCTGCTCTTGTTACATGCAATGCTTAGGTTGTGAATGGGTCATTATATTGGGATTCCCACAAGTCGTATATCCATCTTCAAATTGGGGCGGGTATTTGTGCTGTTCCCACGGATGACACAGTAGCGACTGGCAAAGTCAGCTGCTGTAATTTAATAGTTCGACTCCTTTCACTCCCATGGTTTGCAAATATGATCAGCCAGGGGTACTGTAGCGCAGTGCAATGACCTTTAATTTATTGGCTTACGTGGATGAGGTTTCTTCCTGTATGTGTTCTATAAATGTGATTTTTTTCAATTTATGATTATTTAAAGCGACATGGTCCATTCGTGGCTTTTTATTTTTATTGCAAAATCATGTTAATCAGTATGTTATAACTATTGTAGCGTCCTGACCGCCAATAAATGTTTTATTGAAACAGAACTGACTTCGTAATGTTAAACGTTGAATGTTTATATACGCTGTCACTCAAATCGCCACGAGTGACACCCACCCTTTGACCTTTACCAACTGGGAGCTGTGCACCTGGCTGGGTGTGGCGTTAGTGGCGTCATATTGTGTTCACATGATACTGCATCGCGTGATCATGCATTACCTTCTGGGTTTAGCCACGCCTGGAACGGTTTCGAAAACGCCCCATGGTCGATGTGTAAACAGGGTTAAGCACCCCTTACTGCGTCTATTTTCAACCCCAATGGTACATGCAAACATATTTTGACTGTCTTTACGCTATAATAGGTATAATTTATACCGTATAACATGATTTTGCAATAAAAATAAAAAGCCACGAACGGACCATGTCGCTTTAACATTGCTGAATAAAGGTTCCATTCACTGGTGAGCTCCAATGTGTTTTCAGATCCCGGGACGTCTGTCGCCCTCGTATTGCTGTGCATCGCTATCGGAATCGCAGTCATCACGGCCACGAGCATTGCTTATCGCCGAGACCGCCAGTTGTCACAGCGCCACCTGGAGGTAGCAGACTTCAGCTTCCACAGCCACTCCGCACCTAGTGCCTCTCTTGGTCACTGTGTGGCAGCACTCAGACTTAAGTGGCGACTGTTGTGGATTTCGCGCGCTTCACGGGACGTTCACATGGACTCGTATGATAGGCTGTGATTGGATTTCAGTGATTTGAAATGTTTTATTTATGGCAAGGTAACAGGTGTATGAAGTTAAGCGATGTTTATGTTAATGATATGTGGGAGTTGGCTAATATTTAAATCAGGAAATTCTAAAATGGAATTGTCCTTGTAGAAGTCACCCAAGTTGTTTCATGGCTCTGTTGGCTAGGCAGAGACATGAAAGACGTGGTTTATTTTTGAGGTTGCTTGTTACCATGGATACCACATGCAATGTGGTGTTCTCTGGTGTGTTGAGCAGCCGGTAGGTGACGTGAGGGTTAACATTTAAAGTGGCCAGGAATGGTCTCAAAGATGGCAGCACATAACCGCCAGACTTAGCTTATGGTTGCCATGGCAACATAGTTGCCAAGACGACGTAGTTGCCAAGAGACCAATGTAACACACTGCCTCGTTTTACTATACACAGCAGAAACCGAGCTATGTGTAGGACTCATTTAAAATGTTTATTCCCAGTGACTTATTCCCCCTCTCTTATGTGGGGAAAAGCAAACCACTACCCTCTCCTTGAAGATGAACGTTTTTGAGTAACGCTAATTTATGCAACTATCCTAAACCCACCAAAACATTGCTGGTTGTAAACGACGCCACAAGCTGCCCTAAATGCTTGCTGTGTAGAAGATATGGTTCAGTATTATTACCAGTAATGAATATTTATATAGATATTGTATACGTAAGTATTATTCTTGTATTGGCTTAGTGAGCTGTAATAACAGCCACTGCTATTTTCTGTCTTGTGAAGGAATGTTTATTTTATATGCTTGCCGAATATAATTTGAGCCAAATACCTGAGCTTTGATGTATATGAAGAGCTGTACGTTGTTATGAAATCGTTGTATATGTTGAATGTTTCTAATCAAAAGTTGGAAAGAAACCATTATTGTATGCACGTAGATTGTGCCAATACAGTACAGAGTTTATATTTTCTAGATATAGCAATGTGGTGGGTTAGGGAGCAACTTATAAGATAATGTTGTACCAATGCAAGATATATGAATGATTACATATGTTGAACGTTTCCGATCTAAAGATATAAGAAACCATTATTGTATGTACATGGTCAATTAATTGTTTCATTGTGCAAGTATAGTAGAGAATATGTTCTACACATAGCAAGAATGGCTGGTTACTGGCGAGCCAGCAACAACTTATAAGACAGCTTTGTGCCAACGCAAAATGTGATATCAATAAACTATTGAATTGTGTGTATCAAGAGGTTAATGTTGTGGTGTACGTCTTTGTTATTTCTGATTTTATTTTGTTGTTGTGAATGGCTATTCCCACAAGTGATAAGTAAGTACCAATTTATTGAATATATTGTTCATGGCTCCAAGAATGGTTTATTGTAGTATGATTTAACTTACTTTGGAGCATAATTGTCGATGATGAGTACGACGTTTCGACCAGTCAGCTACGGGCCTTGTTCACGTACTGGTGTTTACATGTGTTGGTCAGATTTTGACGGGATAATTTGGCATCTACAACCAAATTATCCCGCCGAAATCTGAGCCAACAGACATGACACCAGTACCAGTAGCTGACGGGTCGAAACGTCGTACTCATCATCGACAATTATGCTCCAAAGTAAGTAAAATCGTACTATTATAAGTACCAATTGTTGTAGTAAAGGGAAGTTCTTACATAGTGCAGCATCTGTCCTCAGAACTGATTCAGGCACTTTGCATTGTGCTTTAGTCTGGTCGGTTTTAGTACCAAGGGGTGGTTTAAGAAAGACAGTGATTCAGTTTGGCCAATTCTGTACACAGCTTAGAAGCTTTGCAGTCATTACTGGGCCACTGTACATTGTGCAGTGCACACAAAATATCCCAACCCAGATTAGAGCGAAAGCTGCTGGCAATCTGAGACAATACTCTCACTATTCGCACTGCCTGAGAGCACTGCAAGATGCATCTTCACTTGACGGGACAGACGGGGAAATCGTGCCTCACCGCCGCAACCAAATTCCCCATCCCACCACAACCCACAACGAACCCAGACTGTCCCCGATCACTCCAGAATTGAAAGCCAGAAAAAAATTCCCTGATCATAATTCTCTTGTTTTATTTGCATGGAAGAAACTAGCTGGCAGGCGACCATCAAGGGGATGTACTGCAACCAAGAGTTGGTGCGAGATGGGCTTATACATGCATTGTTTCCCAGAGGCTTAGCTAGCCATACGCACACATGCACTTGCTTCCAAATCAAGTTTTAAAATCCTCAAAACATGCCTGAAGACAGTGACCACTAGGAGCTCTGATAATACTGTGCCCCTTAGCAAATAACATGTCTTCACTAACATACAAATAGGCCCTATTTTGACAACACGGGGTGAATTTACTGGAAGAATTTGGGACGTAAAAGAACCACTGAGGACGACAAGCGCCCTGGCAGTGACCATCCTCAGTGCCAGCATAGAAAGGTCGGCTTGGCGTGATGTTCTGAAAAAGGCTGACTAGTTAGATGAGACCTCATAAGATCATACATTGTAACCACAACATAAACAGACTAGTCAGTTAAAAGAACATTGCCGAGTGCTGGAAACGACTAGAACTGGAAGCAGGTAGTCCTATGAAGCTGCTGTCGTTGCTAAGCCCAGGCGGCCGGCAACAGAATGCATCATACACTGACTTGCAAACAATTCTCAGTGTTTGACTACGTCTATGGTATGAAACTGCCATGTGTGCAAAGATTGTGAAGTGAGTGATTTATAATAAGTTGATAATAAACAGGCAGCTCATTCACAGCGACAATGGAAATGGACTGGTTAGGTCTTATGTCCTAAATTGGCAAATCAATTTCTCTTGTAGGAGGCCTACATATGTATTTGACATTATTTTCTAGTTATCTGGTTAATCCCCTCACAAAACAGTATAACTACATAATTTACAACATTTACTACACTAGCATTACATATACAATAACATAACCCAGTATGTAGACATTGTTTCACCTATATTTTATTTAAAAAATCAATACAAACAGTAATTTCAACACGTTCTTATCTCAAATCGGTGTAGGCTCCTACATGACATACACCTCCTGACTGCATGGATCAAAACCTGCCATGCCTTCGCCTGACTATTATGCACCAGTATGCAACCACAAACAAAAAGTATGTGTTAGCACATATCAACATAATACATACATATAATAGCATTTATATCCTTTAAAAAATCACTGTCACCAGACTTGAAATAGATTGTTAGCCACCTTTGCTAGTCACCGAAGATATGTAACCCTTCAACCAAATAATATAACTGCATTAGCAGAGTTCACAAATACAAACTGATTGTATATGGTCAAGACACACCTCTAAGAATGGTAGTCCAAGCCGAGGTGCCAACATTGTGTTAATAATTTATTTGAATTAATACCAAATTTGAGCAGAAGTACTCGGTACATGAGTACATTTATGAAGTACTCGCACTCATAAAACTTATGCTTTTGTACTCGTACTTACATTCATTAATTGCACTCATATTTGATGAGTATATTACCAGTACATCTGAGTACTTTCTCAATATATTCTGGGAAAACTAAATTTAAATGAAACCATTTTTGTTACAACAGCGACAAATATATTCCTATTGATACACAAGTACGAGTTGATGTACATTGACAGTGTGGACCACATACATGATGGTGAACTGCACTACATCCGGGAGCCTTGGCAACTGTGGAAACGCTCTTCCAACAGGGAGGTAATATTGAGTTTCAGTTCTGTTTCACTTTCTGTTTCACTTTCTCAGCTTCATAGATTGCAACCTCGACTGATGACTGGGCGTAGGGATAGAGGACAGCAAAAATAGACACTATACCTGGGCCTGAAACAAATATGTTCATGATGCTTACAATCTAAAGAGAAAGGCTGCAGAGGCAGTTTTGAATGATATTTTAGTCCTCTTATAATGTATGTTTAATCATTTAAATTATATTTTTAGTAGATAATATATATATATATATATATATATATATATATATATATATATATATATATTAAACAATTTTAAAGGACATTTTATATATATTTATTTATTTATTAACTAGTTCACACCACAATTATTGTTAAATAGATAATCTATTATTTTAATTTTGTATTTATTTATTTATTATATTAAAATAAAAAAATTTAAAGAACAATTTATGTACAATGTATACCTTACATCTCCATCTTATATTTAGTTGCCATATTTCATTGTATTGTATATATAGGCACTATATGAGGCAACACCAGACTACACTACATTCCAATTCATCATGTAATGCACGTTGAATATGGCAATAAAGCTTTATTATTATTTTATTATATTATTATTATACTTAGAGATGAAGGTGTGAACGTGTGGTTCAGGGGTGAAATGAGACAAGCACTTAACCCTTTTCCCCCCAACCCTTTGCAAATGTCCAGATCGAGGCCAGCTAGCTTCCCCAACCCCCCAGATCTGTGCATTAGCGTTAACATAATTCCATATGCAGTAGTTTTGAAAATTAATCCCACTAATACAGCCACCTGTTACTCAGGTCACTGTTGGCTAGTTTAGAGGTTTTTTTATGTCATTGGGTTATATATATATATTATATATATATATATATATATATATATATATACATATATATAGACATATATATATATTTATTATATATTATATATATACATATATATATATATATATATATACATATATATATATATACGTATATATATATATTATATATATATATATATATATACGTATATATATATATATGTATATATATAATATATAATAAATATATATATATCTATATATATATATATACATATACGTATATATATTATATATATTATATATATTATATATATCTACATCTACTCTCAACAGTGGCTATTGTTTGTAAAGATTTGTATTGGAAATGTTTCTAAGTACGCTGTTTTAAAATACCAATTATTGGCAGAGTTTGGTGATATGAATGCACCACTAATATATACAGCATTCCATGTAGACACACCCAGACACAGCACAATGTAACGTGTTTCACATATTTAACAAGCAAAATTGATTAGAGCTTATTTTAACTGTAAAAAAAAGCTTATTTAATGCAAAAGTGGACATCTTTGTGATGTTGTCCATTCGTAACGAGGGGATTATGTGTGTTTAATCAACTATGGGAGTTTAGAAAGCTAAGACAAGACAATTAACTATAACTAACTAAAAAGTTATTACTTTCACCTCACCCTATTCAATACCCTGTGACATGACTGCTGGTACTCGGTCGTTTCTGATAAATCAACATTCTTTAAAACAAATCTGAACGTGTAACTGTGTTAACCTTATGACCTGGATACTGCCCTTATGACGTGACATTGAGACTCACCGTAACAGGCAATCTTGTTGAGGTAGATAGGGGCAACGTCAGCACCACCGAAGAAGACATAGATAGCGAAGATGGACATGGCAAAGAGTGGAACAGTGAGAAACACCCTCAGCCGGCGGCTGTTGGCGGGACTCAGCAAACGTGTCTACACACACAGACACACACAAGACACACGTTTGGCAATGTCTATAATGAATAATAATAATAAAAAAATACAACATTTATATAGCGCCATAATCATACAGTGCTCTATGGCGCTTTACAGTACAATAATAATAATAATAAATCTACAGAGAAATTAAAACATTACAATATTTAGTTAAATCATCTAAAAGCTAAACAACAAATAGTAGTAAATTGAATTAAAGAGTAAAAATATATTTCTATATAAGGATAGTAAACCTAAAAGGTATAGGTGCAATAAATAATTAAGTAATATATTACATAAAAACTATCAAATAATAATAATAAACAAATACATATACAGAATTAAGGGGGATAAAAATAGTAAGATTGCGGATAAAATGTACATTCATGGCATTAAAATACATGAACTAGTAAGAATAAATATCAAATGCTATTAAAACGGTTGATAAGTCGATTTGTTGTCTACATATTGTTGCCGGAACAGAAATGTCTTTAGTTGCCTTTGAAACTATAAACCAACCTATTCATCATGTAACCAAGCTCCATAAAGGGATCCAAAATGGCTGCCAGAACACTTGCGTTGTGTTGTGTATTTTGTTGAAATTCTCGTTTTAGAAGATTATCTTTATGACAGAACTCTAATGGAAAGTTGTTAGTGTCACCACATTTCTGTTTATGTTCTTGTCTTTCCTTGTTCTGTAATTAAACATGCCTACTTAAAGTATGACTTCACACTGAAATGTTGTTCACTATGATGCTTTGTCACACACAATGCTGACTTGCGACAGAACCCTATTGGCATCCATTGCTTCGGAAAAGTTCACCAGGGCCAGCATTTTTGTTTTGTGTTGAGAATAAACCTGTACAATTCTGCTGTGGGGTCTCTTGTAATAATAATAATACAATTTATTTGTATATAGTGCCCAAATCAATATTATTGCTCTCAGGCGCTTCACATAAATGTACAAATAGTAGCTAAAATTGGATGATAAATTATTATTAATATATATATATATATATATATATATATATATATATATATATATATATATATATATATATATATATATGGATGATAAAGTATTATTAAGATAAATAAACATATATATATAATACATACACACATATATATAAACATTATAAATATAAGCCTATACATGAAACAGTAACATAAAATAGCACAGTCGTTACATTACTTAATATTCCTCAGAACGCTAAAATTAAATTAAAAAATTTTTAAAAAAAAATTAAAAAAATATTTTACCTCAAGTGCCTTCACACTGGGTATGGCTGAAACCAGCGCGGCCGTGGACTCGAGGAGGATGCCGAGGAAGTTGAGCACAGTCCAGATGAGGATGCCGTGAGACATGCCGTGATACACGTAGACGAAGACAAAGCAGAGGAGGGAGGCGAAGCTCTGTCTCAGCAGACCGTGCCGAGAGCCACCCACTGGCACGTAGATGTGTCTGCCAAACATACACATCTTATATATATATATATATTTGTAGAGCGCCATGGCTCAGGGGTAGAGCATCGGACTCTCGACTAAGAGGACCCGGGTTCGAATCCTGTGCTGCGGTGTTAAGACCTCTACATTGCTCAAGTTCAATCAGTGGATAAATGAGTATCTGGCTATAGACAGTGGTGGATATGTGTACGAGCAGACTTCGCGCATTAAACTTAGCATATGGCTGGGTGCTTCCCAGAGAAGCCGAGATGGTGTCTGAGTGAACACTACTGGCACGTAGATGTGCATCTTATACTTTCCGATGAGTTTTTAGTGTGTATATTTTATCATAATCTATTATATATTATTTTATTTCATATTTTACATTTTAAGCTAATATATTTCTACTAGATCGTATCAATTATTTATCGGTTATAAAGAAAGAAAAATTGGACCTTTTTATGTGATTGTTCTTATTTATTTATTTATTTTATTTTATGTAGTAGTATATTTTATCATCACCATTTGGTACATGTGAATGTATTGCGATGTGAATGTACTAGTACAACGACCAATATCATTACATGTTCCAATGTTTTATTGTAACTACAATGTGAACACATGGCACTAAAGTTATCTTATCTTATCTTATCTATATGTGTGTGTGACCTGTGATTAGCTGTACACTGACACATAGATGTGTCTGCCAAACATATACATCTTATGCTTTACTTTCGGATGAGTTTTTAGTGTGTATATTTTATCATAATCTATTATATATTATTTTATTTCATATTTTACATTTTAAGCTAATATATTTCTACTAGATCGTATCAATTATTTATCGGTTATAAAGAAAAAAATATTCGGACCTTTTTATGTGATTGTTCTTATTTATTTATTTTATTTTATGTACCCTGGGGGTAGTAGTATATTTTATCATCACCATCTGGCACGTAGATGTGTCTGTCAAACATAAACGTCACACATGTGTGACGTTTAGTTCGCCAATGCATGTTACATGACAAAATAATTACTTAATTCCCACGATCTACTTGGTCGTCAGGGGAAGGGGAGAGGGGGGAGAGGGAGAGGGAGAGGTAATCAGAGAGGAGGAGAGTGTAGGAAATGCAGTGCAGCATCCTGACACACTTTGTCTTGAAAGTGGTGATTGGCAAGAAGTGTTCATGTCTCACATCCATAGAGAAAGATGGCGAGGACAAGTGACCTGAACGGACTGAACTTAGTTGTGATGAACATAAGTACACTTCTCCAGATCCTCCACAATTTTGCAGAATACTGCCGCAACTGAAAATGAGTTTACACCACAGTGTTACCCTTCATTTCCATTACGCCACTGCATAGATACATATCACTCACAGTGGGTTTATGAATGTTATGTTATTACACGTTACACTTACCTTTTCATGAAGCGATACAAGCCAACATCAAAATTCCTGAAAGAACAACAAAAATGGTGTAGTGACACGACAACTGCATTACTAATGACATAAATATGTCTGTATGCCAATGTTAATTTCCAAGTTTACCGAGATCTAGAGGAAAGTTTCACATACATCTTTAGGAGCTCTTAAACTTAACGGTGCTCTATAAAAATTATTTTGATCCTTAAGATATTTCTGGTATACTAAAGACTGTCACCGCCAGGTCGTGACACTTGACACAGAAGTGTCACAGAAATAGTGTCCTCTGTGTTAACTTCTGCTAGTTTTTAACATAAAAAATACACCTGAAATTTAACAACACATTCTGTTTAAACATAAAATAAATAAATATATTTATACAGCCACAAATATAGTTACAACTATTAGAGGTCTTTCACATATAAATAAAATAATTAGTAAAATCTCATAAATTGAATAACGCTCAATAAAAAGCTTAATATCCCTGTACAAATGAGGGATTTTATCCCTTACTAGCTCATTATGTTCCACTCCACTGGAGGTGCAATAGATACTAACTTCCACATCTCCGAATAGAGATAGATCCGAGAGATGCATTTTGGTCTGTCCGCCGATTTTATTTGGTCAAACTCGGTCATGACTTTTGGCAGCCCAAAGATGACGACGTATTTGACCATGAAGAACTGCCCGCAGCAGTAGCCAACGCCCGCGAGGGCCCAGCGAGGTAGCTGGTCCATGACCTCAGGGTCACTCATCAGGGCACTGAAGTACATGTAGTGGACGGTGACTTCGATGAACAATACCCAGAATGCGATGCGTAGAGAATCTTTAACGATGTTCACGACTTTTGATTTCGTCCACGGTTCTCGCGGCAGTGTTGTCTGAAACCAGGCACAGAAATAAGTCATTCAGTTGGTGATATCTTCACAGGCCAGAGGGCGCTGCGGGCTGTCTCAGTCTCAGTACACCCAGCAGATCTGAAGACAAGTTAATTCATCCAACAAAGTCACTTGTCGAAAAATTCGGGTACAGTGTAGTAGCAACTGATGAAATCAATTAATTAGTTTGATTCATCTATGTTCCATATAATCGTATGACATCTGCCATGGGTAGTGAAGTCATCCTCACACACCAGGGGGCGCTGATGGTTACATAAGTACCATTACTGTTCTAATATTTAATTTTATCTGTAACATTTGATTCATAATGTGTACTATTAACGTAAATTTTATGTGCTTGTTTATTTTATTATTTTTCAATCAGCTCTTTCACACTATTTGTTTAATATTTATGAATTTGTACTAATATTATATATTTTATAGTTTTATTTCATTATTTTATACAGTTCTGTGTAAAGCACCTAGACGGATTTCATCTGTAGTGGGTATGGGGGGCGCTATATAAATTCACATTTTATTACTATCTTAGATCACCTTGCAAAATGGTGAAGGTGTGTTACTGTACTTTTCTAAATAAAAAACAAGGTTTGCTGTAGTATCGGAGTATCCACCATCTGATAAAATAATACTACGAGAAATAATACTACTGATTCATGGCATTATTATAATCAAATTATAATATCATGAAAAGACAAATTACGTTGCAAAGTTCCATAGAATTGTGAGTAATTATTTGTATACTAGGGTATTCAGGATCTCAATTATGTCCATTATTACATGTGACTTAAAATCTGCATGTGAATTAAAAATGGCTGGCACGGCCACCAGGGTGAATTTGTGATGGCCCAATATCCACATTTGTTCCCAAGATATCTATCAATACGTTTGCCAAATTTGGTGCCTAGACATCACAAAATGAACAATTGGTTTGACATGTTGAGCTATGCCGCCCCACTATTATGGATATAAAAATCAATGAGATACAAGAACAGTTTAGGTGAAATATATTTACAAAATGTTCAGACAAAATCCATAAAGTTACATCAGCAACTTACCTGTAGAAGAAACTGATCATATGTCATCAATGGGCCGGAGAAGAGAACTGGTAGGTAGAAGATGTACACAAGCATGTCTATGAATGAGAAACCTTGACCTCTGGCCTTTTCACCTTTGCCCTCTGACCCCTGCAGGTGTTTGCATTGCTCCAGACAAAAGCTTGTGTAGCATGTGTTTGTATGCACCAGTGCATAGAGAATAAGATAATACTGGGTAGACTCACCAGTACTCATCTGCAACAGAATGTATATGTAACTATAACAGTGCTACTGTGAGTGTGTGTGCGTGCGTGCGTGCGTGCGTGCGTGCGTGCGTGCGTGCGTGCGTGCGTGTGTGCTTGTTTGTGTGTGCGTATTTTGTGTGTGCTTGTTTGTGTGTGTGCTTGTTTATGTGTGTGTTATTGTTTGTGTGTGTGGGTGTGTGTGTGTGTGTGTGTGTGTATGTGCTTGTTTGTGTGTGAGTGCGTGCGTGCGTGCGTGCGTGCGTGCCTGTTTGTGTGTGTGTGTGTGTGTCTGTGTGTGTCTGTGTGTGTCTGTGTGTGTGTGTGGGTGGGTGCGTGTGTATGTGTGGGTGTGTGGGTGCGTGTTTGTGTGTGTTTGTGTGAGTGTTTCTGTGTGTGTATGTGAGTATGTGTGTGTGTGTGTGTGTGTGTGTGTGTGTGTGTGTGTGTGTGTGTGTGTGTGTGTCTGTCTGTCTGTGTGTATGTGTGTGTGTGTGGGTGGGTGGGTGCGTGTGTATGTGTGGGTGTGTGGGTGCGTGTTCGTGTGTGTTTGTGTGAGTGTTTCTGTGTGTGTGTGTGTGAGTGTGTGTGTGTGTGTGTGTGTGTGTGTGTGTGTGTGTGTGTGTGTGTGTGTGTGTGTGTGTGTGTGTGTGTGTGTGTGTGTGTGTGTGTGTGTGTGTGTGTGCTCATGTATATGGTGACAACCGAGGACATATATATGAATACACACCTTCTAACCGAGGACATCCTCTGTTGAACCGAGGATATCCTCGGTTAGGACTATGACTATGAGCACATTGTCGACATTCTGGAAGCATGAAATATTCATATTTTACGAAAATCAGTGCCGGACCTCAATCAGGTATGATAGTGCACACCATGTGTACACACCGCTGTGCAACTGGGAGCTAACGTTTCAGCCGGTTTAGCGCGTCCTCGATTATTCAGTGAAGTGCGGGACAAATCACGTCAGGCAGACGATCACATACACCGCGCTTCTTATATGTGTGTTTGTATAATATAATTTATATTAATAGACCACTCAATCAATCCTGTTTTTGTATAGTTCGCCATGTGGAACCAGTGGTCGGAGAAGTTATATCAGATTATGATGTTCACCCGTTATTACAATCAGTTGGATTACTCCGCCATTACCCAAGGTAATCCTGCTCAAAAGAACTGCATTATGCAGTTTATGTAAATTTCTGGAAGCATTGAATGTAGGACTTGGTGGATAGATATGATATGTTGGTGCAGTATGGTATCAGAGCTGGCATGCTGTCCGTGGCAGGCTTGGCTCCATGTTCGTCCTACCACCAATCAGAATTTGAGCCCAGGCCGTCACCAGTGGTTGAATGCCCACCCCACCCCCCGATTTTGCCACATGCTTGCCTATTTTCCACCCCAAATCAAAATTATGCGATCTCGCCACGTAGATAAATAGTTCGTGGTGCCAGGTGGCAAAAGTCGCTGTTACCTGTCACTGAGTCGAGGGTTCCCAAGGAATTTTCGACATGCGATGTGACCGTCGGTGGTGAGGAACGTTCTGCAGTGGCGCAATTGCAGCCAGAAATATGAATGAACGGGGAAGGGAGGTGGGCGGAGGGAGGGGGTAGGGGGCGAGGGGGGCTTGTCTCCTTACTTTAACTCGAGTCTCAAACGTGTTTTAGCTGCGAAGCATTTACCCTGTAGTAGTAGTCCCACTCCCATTCATATTACCCCAGTCCTGCTTCAATCCTTGAAGCATTTACCCACTAGTATATATATATATATATATATATATATATATATATATATATATATATATATATATACACACATACATATATATATATATATATATATATATATACTGTACAGTGTATATATTCAGAGGTCTATCTCTGGTAATTAAGTGGTCTGCCTAAATTGCCTTTGGGAGTACATATAAAAATATTATAAATAAACATATATACATATATCCATTATATTTGCCTAGATAGAGGAAACTTAGAAACGCACATCGTTAAACATAACGTCAGTGAAACGGTGCCAGGTGGCGCCACACGTACCAGATACTGGATGAAGCTGGCAGTGTTGAGGAGGACGAGGAGTCCTCCACTGACCGTCCAGATGGCCAGAGCTGACCTGAAGACAGTGGCCACAAGGAACATGACAAGACACTGGACGGCCATGAACAGCACCGCCATGTAACCCATCAGGTACAGCACCACCACTGCGCCGTACTGCGCCAGAATGTAGAACCGGTGCTGAAACATGCAACGAAGGCGGGTTAAAAAAAGGCAAGTTTTTATATAGCGCAGTATCCAGTCCTCAGGACCGCTCAAAGTGCTTTACACTTTACTTCCCTACAGACCTGTTCACTCAGATAACATCTTGGCTTCTCTGGGAAGCATCCAGCCAGTTGCTACAATTAATGTGCGAAGGCTGCTCGTACACATATCCACCACTCATTTATTCAGCTGAGTGAACTGGAGCAATGTAGAGTGAAAACATTTGCCCAAGGTTTTAACACCACAGCACAGGATTCGAACCCGGGTTCTCGTAGTCGAGAGTCCGAAGCTCTACCCCTGGGCTATTGCGCTCTACTAACAGAGGATGTGTGTTTGTGCCTATGATATGGTTTCCGAGATGGAATTTTAAGATTAAAGATATATAGATTTTCTTTCAAACCTCTGCCCATTATCGTCACAATGGGATTTATCATTATTATTATTATTTTTATTTAATTTAACAACTTAATTGATTATAAATCAGTCATATATTACTTTTAGCACTTAGGGATTTGGTAAATCAAATTCCAATAACACAAAAACAATTTCGATAGAATCTATGCCACCTCCCTCGTCCTGAAATAAATCAGAAAAGCCAATAAACTGTCGTGATATATTTACATGTACCTATTATCTGTGTCTTCAAGTGACGGTGGTACTAAAGTAATTACAGGGGTATATAGTATACAAACCTCAAACGCGAACCGTCTGGTGACGAGAGACAGAAAGATGTGGACGGCGAACCAGGGCCAGATGATTTTACTCCAGCCTCTCATGAATTCCCACTCGCCATCAGCTTCATCCTGAAGAGAATAAACAACCATGGCAACTGTCATTGTGTAGAAACGAAAAGGCACTATAGTATCAATTTACACATCGCCTGCCAAGACGGGGACAGTAGTTACACAGTAGTGCTGGACTGTTGGTCAAGGGGACTGTGGTTCAATTTAACCTGCCATCATTTTGACACTTAAAGATTTAACAAGATTTAACAAGATTGCCACCTAGAGAATCAACTCTAGATGGCAGGTGGTCAAGGAAGCCATTTGGCTTATCAAGAGTCCAACCTATCTATCTAAATGTACCCCGCCCTTCTTAGGTATATATGTCGATTTTATTTTAAAACATATTAACACTACTAGCACCTACACAATCAGCCGATAATCTCTTCCATTCATTTACTGTTCTTTGTGAAAATGAAAATGTTCTAATATCTAGTCTACACTGCTTCTTTGCTAATGTAATTCCATGTCCTCTAGTCCTTCTCTCTTTCTTAACCGAGAAAAAAATATTTCTGTCAATATTTTCATACCCATTCAATATCTTAAACACTTCTATCTGATCTCCTCTTAGTGTAGTGGTTTCTAGTGTTGTTAATCCACATTCTTTTAGACGCATTTCATAACTAATATTCCTGAGTTTTTGTATCATTGCCACCCTCTTATTCTCTACTGCAGACCTGTTCTGTCTAACACCGTCGTGACATTTCCTGAATCCTTCCAGCAACACTGCTCTGCAGCTAATGCATGAAGAACATTTTTCCACACATATGACACATCCACATTATCTATAGACAAGTATTCTTTTATACAGCTGTGGTGAACTGGAGCAATGCCCACTTAACAACTTGCCCGAAGTTCAGCAGTAATTGAACCAGAGTTCTCTTGACCGAGAGCCCGATGCTCTAGCCAACGTTCCACTGTGCTCAGTATTATTCTTGTTAGAATTGCACAATTACAAGGTGTCTTATAAAGGGACTGTGATAAACTGGAAGTAAGTCTCACTCACCCGCATCCGGCCAAGAAATGAATATCCCGGGACTAGGTAAGGACTCCTTCTCTTAAGGGCATACTCTGTCCACAACAGATCATAATAACGTACTTCAAGCATATATAGTATTACACACCAGTATACCAGTACATGTACATACAGTAATACTCTCACAGACAAATACACACACACCCACACACCCACACACCCACACACCCACACACCCACACACCACACACACACACACACACACACACACACACACACACACACACACACACACACACACAACACACACACTTCTAAATGGAGTCACAAACTCAGTGGTGAAGGAAGCATGCCACAACACATACCCAGACACAAGACATACCCCGATGCAAGAGACATACCCTGACACAACAACCATACCCTGACACAACAGACATACCCCGACATAGCAGATATACCCCAACACAACAGGTTCAGTGAACTTCCTGTTAATATTAAATAACTACCATCCATTGCTTGGATAACACAAAAGACTTACCCCAAAGTCACTTTTAAAATCACCATCTGAAGAGGAAGAAGAAGAAATGACTGGGAGAGGGAAAAACTGGGAGGTGAATAAGACTGTACGGAGGAAAAGGGGAAGAACTTGGGCCTTGGGAGAAGGACTTGGATATGGGAAGGAGTGGGAGAAGTGAAGGGCTGGGAAGAGAAACGGCTGTTGGGAAGAAGATGGGAGAAAATGGGCTCTGAGAAGAGCTAGGAATGGGATGAGGGAAGGACGGGGTGAAGGGAAGGGCTGGGAGGATAAAAGGACAAAATGGATGGAAGGGAAAAAGCAAATGTGAGAAGCTGGTGACACAGACAGAAGAGAGTGACACACACAACTACCTTGAGAGGCCCAGTAGGCGTTGAGGCACCAGTAGCCCGCAAAGCCAGACCAAGCAATGTGGTTGAGCCATGCCTCTACCCGGGGCAGCCTGCCCATCTGCAGGTACGGCGACACTGGTGGAAGTGACGACTGCTTTGCAGTCTCCTTTTCCAGCCTGCCGTCTCCTTTCTCTGACACCTCCATATCTGTAGTGTAAAACACAGTTGTGACATGTGACAGAGTCGAATGTGGTAGAGAATTCTACCTAAGTGCCCAGGACAACTGACAGTACTAATATTCAGTTTCTGATTCATCATCACCTGTATACAAGAAGTTGGTGGCATCAGCAAATGTTATACGTGTCATAACAGTTGATACTTTACACATGTTATTAATATATAGGATAAAAAAAATTCTTGTACACCACATGTTATAAGAATATACTCAGAATGGGTCTTGCCTAGGTTGACATTTTTTGACAGACATTTTGCCAGGTTGTGAGGTGCCATTTGGTGGCGAGTCGGCAAGTGTTGGGCAATTGTGACAGACTTCCTTTTCTTTAGTGGTGTGTAGCTGTGCTCATTGGTTGCACCATATTTTGTATATTTACTACTACTAATTATTAACTTTGTAATGCTATTTGAAATAGAGTACGTGCAACTTCAAAATTGAACTGTTTAATTACTTAACTTCTCCAGCTGAACCTCAGGTTATGAGCTATCAATTAAGAAAAAATCAGACCAATAACAAAATGATAAAACTAGGAATATATAATTATGATCTAACAATGTCTACAATTAGATAAAAGAAATAACTGATTTTTCCAATGTTTTCCTGATATGCCATATTATTTTGTCTCATATTACCGTAATTACATGGTTATGGCGGTAGGCTATGCCTATGGCTTGGCCTTGGGTGATACTGATGGGTAGCTACTCATAATTTTTATTTGTCTAAAACATTTCACAAGATTTTCAGTGACATGTCACATACAGTAGTTACATAATTGAAGCCTAAGGTTAATGAGACAAAATTACATCACTCTCACTGCGACTGTGTCTGTGATGATGACAGCTGGCCACTGGCCACTGTCAGTGTCAGTTGAGTTATTGTGGCATTTATGCCAGTTCTTTTTATAAGATTAGCTTCTTCTGGTCTACTTTACAATGCTGCATGTCACGTAATTTGAATGTACATGTTTGTCATGAGCCCTTTTTGCATTTCTAATGAATGATGTGTGGAAATAAATACTAAAATAATGTAAAAGTAATAAATTAATTAGTAATACGAAAATAAATCTCTCTTTTTAATTTGTCTGAATGAAAAAATGTCGCATCCTTTTCAATTTCAGTGACGTCGCATATCACATATATTTTATACAGTAATTACATAACTGAAATCTAAGGCTAACGAGACAAAATACACTAATCTCGCTGCGACTGTGAATGTGACGGTGGCAGATGGCCACTGACTGTCACTGAGTCTGAGTGTCGGTAATTATTTATGCCAGTTCTTTTTAGAAAATTAGACATTAGTTGCTGTTGGTCTACTTTGCATTGCTGTACGTCACATCATCAGTTACTTTTAGTTTAGTTACGCATAAGTGATAATTTTTACTCTACATAACCAACTTCTAAGTACAGAAAAACAGTACTAACTGAAAGTTTTACCGACAAAATGAAATGTCTCGCTGGATGAACCCTTGGCGTTCGCGGAAACGTAGTTGGTCACGTGCACGTACCGTGTAAACACTAGCCTCGGTTACCGAGACTCCGTGAGGTGGCAGCAACTCTTAGCCTCGGTTACCCAGACTCCGTGAGGTGGCAGCACTTTTAAGCCCCCTCAACTGTCTTCTCGGCGTAGTTCCGCAGCCGAACGACAGTCGGTTAAGCGAGACTACTCAACTCTGCCTGGGAAACTAATGCTCTGCGTTTGTAACCGCCAGGGTGGCCTTATCCGAGATTAGGGTAGACACGCTGATTTTTATTATTAAAAGGGAGCTCTCATGTTAGCGACATCTTGTCTTAATTGGAGTCTTCTTGACCTTTGCATAATGATTTATTATGTTAAATACATTAATAATATTTGTACATATATGTTGTCAAAAATAAATACATTATGTCTGTCTGTCTGTTTGTCTTCAACATGGAATTTGGTGTGTAAAAAATCGAGATAGTTTGCAGTGAAAAAAGGAATTCGCTGAGATTTATGTGCGCATACGCATACCCGCATGCGCGAGCACGCGGTCGCGCGAGCGCGCGCGCACACACACACCACACACACACAAACACACACACACACTCACACACACACACACACACACACACACACGCGTATATACTATATGCACACACGCACTCACGCACCCAAAAATTCAGGATGTTTTGTAATTATCTTAAAGTATTAAATTTTATAGAAATACGTTTGAAACTAGTTACCAGAATATTAATTGTCTGGATGGTGATGTAAGAAATAGTAAAGAGACGATCAGAATAGCGCTATATGAGCTATCTACTTAGACACGCATACACTGTCACTTGTGTATTTTAGCATAGACGCCGGGACCAGGCAGCTGCTCCGTGGATTTACCGTGAGCGGCAGACATAATGTTCAACAACAAGCAGATTGTTGGATGTTTTGGTAAGTAATGTTCTAACCACAAACCCCCAACCTCCTGTTTTCCGATGTCATAATAATTCGCCGAGAGCGAGAGACAGCTGGCGGGATTAAAACTGCAGCCCGGCGGCGGTTTTCAGCCCCGCCAAATACTTATTTCGTTACTAAGTCATTGTGAAGTACTCACGAACACGCTAAAGAAAGGATAAGAGAAGACTCTCGACTACGAGAAAGCTTTCGACTCATGAAAAGCATCCTCGCAAACCAATGGTCGTTGAGCCACGTTACTGCAAGTCTCGTAAAGGGAACACTTTCTACACATAGCAAAAATGGCTGGTTACTGGTTAGCCAGCGACAACTGAAAAGATAAATTTGTGCTAACCCAAAATGCGATATGAATAAACTATTGAATTGTATGTATCGAGAGTTTAATTTTGTGGTGCACGGATGAGATATTTCTACTTTTATCTGGTTGTTTGGAATGGCATTTCCTACAATTGATAAGTTAATATCGAGCGTCGTAGTAAAGGGAACTTCTTACGTAGCACAGCGCCTGTCCTCATGACTGATCGAGATGCTTAGCACTGGGCTGTAGTTTAGGTTGTTTTAGTACTAGGGGATAGCTTTTATACATTTCATTAAACAACTAAACAGTAGGAAAGTGCGCGAAAGCCAGTTCTAGAGGAAACAGCATTTGTACAATAAAAATAGCTCTAATATGCCTAATCACACAATAAATGTTTCAATGTGAAATCGTTGCAGCCATGAAAACAAAACAAATAAGAAAGACAATGATTCATTGTGACCAATTATTGTCCTTTTATTGCGATATATTAAATAGCTGTCACAGATGCAGTCACTGTCGGCAGTGTCCTCACTGGGCCACTGTCATCACTGGGCCACTGTCATCACTGGGCCACTGTCATCACTGGGCCACTGTCATCACTGAGCCACTGTCATCACTGTGCCACTGTCCTCACTGGGCCACTGTCCTCACTGGGCCACTGTCATCACTGAGCCACTGTCATCACTGGGCCACTGTCATCACTGGGCCACTGTCATCACTGGGCCACTGTCATCGCTGGGCCACTGTCAGCACTGGGCCACTGTCCTCACTGGGCCACTGTCCTCACTGGGCCACTGTCATCACTGGGCCACTATCCTCACTGGGCCACTGTCCTCACTGGGCCACTGTCATCACTGGGCCACTGTCCTCACTGGGCCACCGTCCTCACTGCGCCACTGTTCTCACTGGCCCACTGTCATCACTGGGCCACTGTCCTCACTGGGCCACTGTCATCACTGAGCCACTGTCATCACTGGGCCACTGTCATCACTGTGCCACTGTCATCACTGGGCCACTGTCATCACTGGGCCACTGTCATCACTGGGCCACTGTCATCACTGGGCCACTGTCATCACTGGGCCACTGTCCTCACTGGGCCACTGTCATCGCTGAGCCACTGTCAGCACTGGGCCACTGTCCTCACTGGGCCACTGTCATCACTGGGCCACTGTCATCACTGGGCCACTGTCATCACTGGGCCACTGTCATCACTGGGCCACTGTCCTCACTGGGCCACTGTACATTGTGCCGGGCACACAAAGTCTCCAGACCCAGTTCAGAGCACCAGCTGGTGGCGATCTACCGCATCTGATCAAATGCACTCTCTCTGCTCGTGTTGCTCGAGAGGTGAGACAGACGGATGAATCGCGGCTCACCTTCTGCCACCAGCTTCCCCGTCCCACCCCACAACGAGTGCAGATTGTCCGTGTATGCAGGCAGATATAGCTCGATACTTGAAAGTCAAAAAGTCTGCCGTGAGCTTCACTCGGTTGTCTGCACGGAAGAAGCCGGTTGGCAGGCGATCAAAGAGGGAAGTGGTGCAACAAGGAATTGGTGAGAGGTGGGAATACATAAGCTTCCACATCAATTGGTAAAACTCCTAAAAAATCGACTAATCACAGCTGCCACTGGGAACTCTGATAACGTTGTACCCACTAACAGACAACAATATTTTGACAACACGGGATGAAGCTATTAGAAGCAGGCAGTCACTTGAAGCTGCTGTCGCTGGTAGATAGGTTTTATTGGTCACTGGCAGTTACGTTGAACCTGCGTGAACCCTGTAAAACACCCGTTGTGTGTTCTCAAATGCTACGGGGGAATATTTGTACCGAAAGACCTCTGTTGTGTTTCACAACAGTACGTCGCACGCCATGCTATAACGTATAACGTAACGTCATCGTTTCCAAAAACCGCGGGTGTTATGTCAGGCGATGATTCGTCATGAAACGTTACCGTAACCACTAGTTGGCGGTTGAAATTTCATAGCAACGGCAACGGCCGAAGGCAAAGGATGTGGTGAGACCATAGATATAAATAGAACACCCCACTAGAACACTATAGGGGAAAGATTAATGATCTAACTCTGTGGGTGAGACCCACGCCGACATCACTACCGACTGCAGACATGCCACATATGATACGGATTATCCGCATCCGATACGGATTTTGGCCGTTTTCTAAGTGATACGGCCGTACTCCAATTTGATACGGATTTTAACTAAATTTACGGAGACATTATTTTTAACCACATTATGTCCTTGTATGCGTCATAAAACTCAAACACAATGGAATAATCGTTTACTGTTAGTGACTAAGTAATTCGATTCGAAACGAACGAACTAAACCACCGATTAGTTTATTGTATCGCGTAATGGTGGCCACAGACCAGCCGGTTTGCGATTTTATGCATGCTCACACTAGTCCGGTTGGCGATAAGCAGTTTACGATTGTTACGATTGTTCATGCATAGACTAGTCAAGTTCGCGGTAAGCGACGGCCTACGCCAACGCCATCTCGTGCGATTGTCCCGACGTTTTACGTTCGGCTAATTTTAGGCGAGGGGAACCCGGGAAACCCCAACTAATTGCTCGAAGAGCGCAGGCGCCTCCCGTTCCTTCCTTCCGGATAACACATTGCTTAGCAGGCTTAGTTAGAAGTGTCATTTTATTTTATCCTTTTATTTACCTAGATTTGTACGTTGTCCTCATGTTTTACAATGTAATTTACATTATGCCGTACTCGACTGATATAAACAACTTTGTCATCCTACTTGCACATAAAGAAATACACAAACTTATTTGGATCTCACCTAACCAAAGAGACAAGAAACAAACTGACCACCTTCTCATCAGTGGCACGTGGCGACAACCCTTACAAGATGTACGTTTTAGAAGTGGAGTGGATGTTGGCAGCAATAACCACCTAGCTTGTTGTCGCACACATCAAACTGAAGCTTAAAAGAACAGTAACACCAATTAGGCTGTCTGTCTCCAAGCTGAAAGATGCTGGCATTAGTCCAGTAATGATGAACTAGGGCAGAAAGAGGAAACACAAAGACTGGCTGAGGTGGAGACATGTGTACAACAACAAAATATCTCATCAGTTTACTTACAAACCTTGACCATTTGACTCTGTATGTCATGAATTACTTTACAAACGTTTTTCTCTGACTATAAAATCAATGATTCTGATAACATGAAATATTTGTAATGAAATGATCTAGTTTTTCTGACAATGGTTACACATAGATATTATTTTACATGTATCAAATCAGTATCTATAGCAATGCTTCATGTTTGGTTAATAATTACATCTGTGTATGTGAAATTAGGTTTGATGACTCCATTACAGTATGTGAGATCTTTATCAGGCTTGACTGAGTGCATCTTAAACATTGCATTACCATACCACATGCATAGACAGAAACAAACATTTCTCTTCACAGTGTGTGTGTGTGTGTGTGTGTGTGTGTGTGTGTGTGTGTGTGTGTGCGTGTGCGTGTGCGTGTGCGTGTGCGTGTGCGTGTGCGTGTGGTTGTGTATGGTTATGTGTGTGTGTGTGTGTGTGTGTGTGTGTGTGTGTGTGTGTGTGTGTGTGTGTGTGTGTGTGTGTGTGTGTGTGTGTGTGTGTGTGTGTGTGTGTGTGTGTGTGTGTGTGTGTGTGTGTGTGTGTGTGTGTGTGTTTGTGGTATGGTATATGTATGGAGTGTGTGTGCAGACGCACGTGTATACGTATGTGAAATACCGTGATATTGCGTGATTGAATAATACAAAAGGTATTTGAATACAATGGCCACTTTAAAATAGGATCAATGTAGAAATGCATAAAATACTCTCGGCACGTACACGTACTGAATAATGTAGTCTGGGAATATTTTCGTGCGCAGGCGCGCATCATCGGGCGTTTCCTGCTTTAGGTCGGTCAGTAGGTAGCCATAAGGTGTCGACGTCGCGTCTTTGAAAGCGTCCTGCATATACTTCACTCGACCCGGATACATCTGCTTAGCCAGTTGACCTACTTGGCCGGCATCTCGAGGACTCTTGAACAATACCATGTACTAAGCATTCAAGCTGATGGTGCGGTTTTCCTCCCTTTCGGAAATAAGTTCTGTAGTAAATACACAACGGATGTGTTAGAGTGGTGACTCTTTTTCGCAAACAAGATCGTTACTCGACTGTCCGTTTCCGCCATGAGGTCATCTAGGACGACGAGCGTCCTCGTTTCCTGACGGAACGTGTTCGGGTCCGGTAGACCATCTACGAACTCGACTTCAGGCATACTTTCTGCCATAGACGCGTATGTCTTTTGCCACTGACCGTAGCACCAGACGATCCTCTCGGGGGGGGGGGGAGTCGCGAAACGCAAGAGTCGGGTGACAAATGTGGTTTTACCGCATCCCGTTGGACCGGCTACAATACATGTAAAAGGATGCTTCAACGACGTGTCCATGTCGACGAATGGCGTGAGCGAAGTGCATAACCCACTTTTTATCTTATGCATTCATCAAGAACCTCAATCAGTAGCTTTCCGATGATCTAGGGTAGCGCGATTTGACGGGAAATACCCGATCCAAGGATCGGTGGAATGTGACGTCATGGTTGGCAAAAACAACATGGGGAATATATCACCTCCTCTGCTACTAATTATGCTCCTAGTTAAGTTAGAAAGGTGAATCACATATCACTGGAATCAGAGAAAGGAGCTCTTTCTTTTATTGGAAACATGTAACAGGTAAAATCAACATGAATATTTACAGTTTTACTCAGAAAACGTTATTGATGCGGTCGTAGACTTTGGCAATGTCCTTTACCGACGGGATATATTAAAAAAATTGAATTATTAATAAAATTGTGGTGAACATGAAAACCATACTTGGCAGCTAGTTTCCACTACACATGTCTTAATTATAAACCTTTCCCACAAACTGAAACAATAATCAGATAAAAACTAAAAACTAAAATAAAAAAGAATCAGAACATTCAGTTGAAGGGTATAATTTATAGAGCCTAGCAATAGATAGAATAATTCAACAGTATTTTACTATGATCTAGTTTGTAGCTACATGGGTAAGTATTAATTTATTTTATAATTTTTAAGCAGCGTCAGGAAGAACTCCACCACTGGAACTCTGTTTGCGTTTTCTTCCCCCATCTCAATTCGAAGATGAAGCTTCAATTATTTAGTTCCAGAAAACATGAGCTTGCATGGCTGCTAAGAATGGAGAAGCACATTTTTGCAAGCACAAATAATCCTTGATTTAACATTTGAGACCACAATTATTGTTCAATGCCATTCTAATTACACTAGCTGTGTTTCCAGTGCTGGTCGAGAGCGTACCATTCATTCAGGATTGACATGAACGAACCACGCTCAGTCGCCGGCTCAGAGCGTTTACTCGGGTCACGTGACCACACAAAAAACGGTGTTTTTAAATGTTATCATCATCTATAATGCATCAATAAATTTCTTGCACATATATATATATATATATATATATATATATATATATATATATATATATATATATATATATATATATATATATATATATGTATATGTATATATATGTATATATATGTATATATATATATATATATATATATATATATATATATATATATATATATACATGTATATCCTTTCAGATCATTTCTACAGTTAAATCATACTTAGCGGAAATTTAATTAAAATTGATGTAGTCTGACGGGACCGTAACCAAGTAGGCGTTTGTTTATATTTACCGCGCTCATCTAATTTCAATATTTCTCGCTATGCTAAACATATTTCTACACTAAACACGTATTGACAGTGAAGATATATAATAAACCTTACTGGCGAGATACTTCATCCACAGTGGAAATGTATATTCTGCCGAACTCGACGAATTTTCTTCGCCGGGCCGGTTCGGGAGCGCACGGACTGTTTATGGTCATGGTTACACTTCGACGGACAGGTGGCGCTGATGGTTGATTTGCACAAACGGCCTATCTAGATCTGCAGAGTGGGACATCCTATTAACGCTATTAAGATCCTTGACTGCACTTTCTTCGAAAGTCGTAAAACGCATCTTCTCTATGTACAGCTACTTTCCCACATACACGACCTTTACAGGACCTCAACACGACCAAACTCGATCTTATGGTCGTGCTTGGTCGTGCAGCATCGTAGCAAATATGCAGATATGTGTTAAGTGAAGGACTGTTATACGCTCGTCATACGACAGTCATACGGCGCATTACGCCGATGTACGTTATTTATGCGATGGCAATACGACTTGTATACGACCCGTTACGACTGTGACATGACTTATCACGATGTCAACACGATGGCCATAAGACCTTACAATGTATCAATACGACATATACGAATAGCATACGACTGTCATACGACTGTACAAGACTACTCTTTTGTGACGTGGTCTGATGTGTATATAAATGGGATGCAGTTTTATATCAAGTTTGCGAGGCGGCATGGTTGTTGTTGATTTGACTTTAATAACACAACAGGAAGTTCAAATATCGCTCATGTGACGGTCTTATGGAAGTCTTGTTCAGTCGTATGATCGTCGTATGAAGGTCGTATGAAAGTCATATACAGTCTATTTTAATCGTATGAAGATCGTGTTCAGTCGTATAACTTCTTTCCCATGCTTTCTTGAACGACTGAACACGATCTTCATACGATCGCCATACAACTGGACACGACTCAACACGAATATATTCGATCTTCATACGATCTTCATACGATAGTCATACGCCTGAGTATGACTAAATCGACTTCTCATGTCGTGTTCTTATTTTTGAACATGTTCAAAAATTAGAGCACGATCTAAGCACCTGTACGATCATCGCACGATCACCAACGATCACATACGACTGACCACGATCATGTTCCCGACCTCAATGCGACTGAGCGCGACTGCCTAGATCTGCTTAAAGCGTGCTCGGTCGTGGCCAAGGTCGTGAATGTGGGAAAATAGTATTCGACACCCGTCAATATATAGAAAAGGACGCATGCAGTAATCCTGGAAATCTGACTGCTCAAATGAACTGACCTCACAGCAGGTGAATGGCGAGAAAAAAGTAATTTCTAAAAAAACAAATTACACATTCCCATCCTGGAAGTGTAACTGTAGCATTGCTGTTGCATAAAACATCCACGATGACAACGAGATATGGACTACGAGCTCTTCAATGCTTGCGTCAAGGCGACGGGAACTTGAGGAAGAGAGCGAGAGAAAGACAGACAGAGACACAAGGAGAGATAGAGAGACAGACAGAGACACAGAGAGACAGAGAGAGAGAGAGAGCGTAAGACAGACAGACAGAGATAAACAGACAGACAGACAGACAGACAGACAGAGAGAAAGGATCAGATCGGGTGTTATACAATATTCCCGGGTCGTTTCAGAGAATTGTCTTAAATGTGTTTAATATACAAGCACTGCATTCGTTTGTGAAGGTTAAACAATAGTATACGATGGACACAATAATGAACATGGTGGTCAATTACTATGGGCAGAAATATGCGGAGCGTTCGTATGGGTATAAATATCTACTTCACAAGCGGGTCCGTAATCCTTTGAAATTCAGGCGTACCATGTCTGGTTTAGAAAACCGCGCCCTCACGCGTTTTGAATCTGAAGTGACACCCCCTCCGCATAGATAATAATAATAATGACTTCATTTACGCCAATTTCCCCGAACACCAAGCTCAGTGGCGCGACAAAACCAAGGGATTAAGCAAACTCGTAATCGTAAAACAATGCGTGCGGGGTGTCAATGGATGGATGGATGGATGGATGGATGGATGGATGGATGGATGGATGGATGGATGGATGGATGGATGGATGGATGGATGGATGGATGGATGGATGGATGGATGGATGGATGGATGGATGGATGGATGGATGGATGGATGGATGGATGGATGGATGGATGGATGGATGGATGGATGGATGGATGGATGGATGGATGGATGGATGGATGGATGGATGGATGGATGGATGGATGGATGGATGGATGGATGGATGGATGGATGGATGGATGGATGGATGATTGAAGAAGCTAGGAGGCTAAGGAGGATAGGCATGCATTAATGAGATAGGTTTTTAGACGTCGGCGGAATGAAACTATTATTAACTTCTAATTTAACACTGGCAGGAAGCGAATTCCACACCGTTTGTGCGGCAACCGAGAATGCTCAACATACAATTCTTGTAGTTGTGAACGTCGTCGCGATCATATTTCGATAGCAATTCCCACTACCCGTCTTGTCTTCCGATATGAGTAAGGGCCGACAGCGAAAATGTAAACATCGCCGCAATTTTCTTTAACAATACCCCGCAATTGCTACCCTTCCTCGCCATTCCGATTTCGCGTCGTGAAGACGCTTCGGCTCAATTTCAAGTGAAAGTTACTTGTAAATTGTATGTCTGTAGTCCACTTCTTATATGGCCAACCCTTCAGCAAACCCAAAGTAACCTTGTAAGGCAGATTGCATTTGATGAGGGGAACCATCGATAATTGCCCGTTTCAAGGCAAACTGGCCGCTACTACACACATACGTTGTCAACATCCGATACATCTAACATTGCAACAATACCGTCTATGTGATGTTTTGCCAAGAACGACGAGTGTGTATGTTAGGCCTTCTTAATTACCTTTTGACTTGTTAAAGATTGCAGTTGTTGACTTGCGATTGGCTGAAGAGGTAAAAATTCGTCATCCAACCCTGATCATTGCCCACGTTAGCCGCGTGGCCGCTGGTGAGAGGAGTTTGTATTAAAAAATGCTATTGCAATGAAAATGTGGCCGCATAATCCGGGTGGCCGGTGGCGAGGGAGCCGTATAAGAAGGCGACTACTGTATATGCGTCAAGTTGCAGAGTGTATAAAGTAACTGCAAAGGTCAATATGTATACATCGCGCTGTGTATTCATATATACATATATATATATATATATATATATATATATATATATATATATATATATATATATATATATATATATATATATATATATCATCATCATCATCATGCTGTCGGTCGCGAAGCGACAAAGACTGCTTCCATCACTTGACTCTTGCTCTCCATTTGTCTCTCTGCTGTGAGAGTGACGTCCAGGAGTCGATCTTTATGTCTCTCAGCTTCAGGTTTCTCTTGATGGTATCTTTGAACCGGAGACGAGGGCGCCCTCTCTTTCTGTGACCAGAAGACAGTTGGGAGTAGAGAACCTGCTTCGGTAGCCTGTCTGATGACATCCTCATGAGGTGTCCAGTCCACCGGAGATTCTTTCTGATCAGAAGATCTTCCATAGATGGCAGCCCTGTCCGTTCGAGTATTTCCTTGTTTGTCACTTTGTCCATCCAGGTTATCCTCATGATCGAACGCAGATGTCGCATCATGAAGGCATGCAACTTTTTCACCTGTCGTCTGTACACTGTCCAGGCCTCGGCTCCGTATAGGAGGGTGGACAGCACAATTGCACGGTATATCTTGCCTTTAACCCGCATGGACACATGGTGGTTGTTCCAGAGTCTCTGGCGTATTCGGCCGAAAGATGCACTAGCCTTGGCCATCCTCCTCTGTATTTCATCGTCAATGCATCCGTCACTTGATATAGTGCTTCCGAGGTAGGTGAATTCCATAACAGAGTTCAGCTTGTTTCCATCAACCATGATATCCTCCTCTCGGGTTCTTGTAGAGTTGGGTTGGTACAGCACCTCGGTCTTCTTGATGTTAATCTTCAGGCCGAACTTCT
Organism: Oasisia sp. SBJ-2009; assembly: GCA_964017155.1. Taxonomy (NCBI): domain Eukaryota; kingdom Metazoa; phylum Annelida; class Polychaeta; order Sabellida; family Siboglinidae; genus Oasisia; species Oasisia sp. SBJ-2009. Next base: position 46,841,060 of record OZ024858.1, on the reverse strand, counting down.
TTGACGCATTGGAAAAAGCATCCACTATTTTCTGCATCTCTTCAGCAGAGTGTGCAACCAGTGCACTGTCATCTGCGAATAGCAGCTGCCTCATCAGTATCCGTGTAGTCTTGGTCTTCGCTCTGAAGTGTGCGACGTTGAATAGGTCAGCGCTCTGTCTGGACTGTATGTAGATGCCATCCCCCATGTCTCGGAAAGCATTGTCGAGCATTGCTGATAGGAAGATGGAAAAGAGCGTGGGCGCCAGTACACAGCCTTGCTTGACCCCATTTGTGACCCTGAACGATTCCGAGACTTCCCCTCCAACATTAACAGTCGCCATCATTCCGGTATGTAGTGCCTCGATCATTGTTGTGAACTTCTCTGGGCAGCCATACTTCTTCAGTAGCTGCCATAGTCCGGTCCTCCCAACTGTATCGAACGCCTTACTGAAGTCGACAAATACCATGAACAGTGGTCGGTCCTGCTCAATGCACTTTTCTTGTAGTTGTCGGAGACAAAATATCATATCCACGGTGCTCCGGTTACCTCTGAAGCCACATTGTGTCTCCGGAACTACCTCTGGTGTTAGGTGGGTAGATAGTCTGTTGAGGAGGATCCTGGCGAAGATCTTGCCTGCTATGGAAAGAAGAGAGATTCCTCTATAGTTCCCACAGTCTGTTCGATCACCTTTCTTGTAGATGGTTATAATGCTGGCATCCTTCCATGCTTGTGGTACAGAACCCACCTCCCAGGCATTGGTGATTAGTTGGTGCAGTCTGCTGAACAGATTGTCTCCTCCATGCTTCCATACTTCTGCAGGAATTCCATCTCCTCCAGGTGCTTTGCCATCTTTCAGGCTGGCGATTGCTCTAGCCATCTCATCCATAGTTGGAATCTCATCAAGGCTTGTCTTGGTAATGCGCTGCGGGATGTTGTCCAGAGCTTCGTGATCTATGTCGCCAGGGACGTTGAGTAGCTTCTGGACGTGTTCACTCCATCTTGCCACAACTCTCTTGCTGTCAGAGAAGGTTTCCATTCCGTCTGTTGATTTTAGTTGAACAGGTCCCTTCTTTTTGGGTCCCCACACTTCCTTCAGTCCATTGTAGAAGCCCTTCATGTTGTTACTGTCGGCAGCTCTCTGCAGCTCCACTGCTTTCCTTTCCCACCAGTCCGACTTCAGTGCACGGGTGTGTTTTTGTAGCAGTCTGCAGGCATCTTTGTATGCTGCAGTGGTGGATCTAGTGCTCCTGGTTTGCAACACTCTCTGGTGGGCTTGATCTCTTCTGCTCATAAGAGTCTGTAGCTCCTGGTCGTTGGGGTCGAACCAGTCCTGGTGTTTTCTGTCTGGCTTGCCAAGATATGTCTTGGCTGTGTTGTTCACAACCTGCTGCAGAGCTGCCCATTCCTCGTCTGGTGTTGAGTTTTCCTTCTCCTCCCAGTGGGCGAGAGCACTGTCCATCTCCTGCTCAAAACTCTCCCTATGGCTGATGGTACTTAGTTTTGCAGTGTTGAGCTTGGTCGGCTTATTTGTCCCTTGCCTGTTGTGCTTTTGTCGTATTCTGAAAGCCACTTTTGATCTCAGCATCTGGTGATCGGTCCAGCAGTTTGCTCCACGCATGGCTCGGGTGCTGTGGATGTCCATCTTATCCCGACACCTCGTGATGATGAAGTCGATCATATGCCAGTGTTTGGAACGAGGATGCATCCAGGTGGTCTTGCGTTCATCCTTCTGCTTGAACATGGTGTTCGTCACTATCAGTTCGAACTCAGAGCACAGAGCCAGTAGAAGTTCGCCATTGGAGTTGCATTTCCCAATCCCATGTTTGCCCATGACCAAGGGCCACTTGTCATTGTCTCTTCCTATCCTCGCATTGAAGTCTCCTATCAGCAGTAGCTTATCGGTATGAGGGATGCCCCTGAGCACACTTGTGAGCTGGTTGTAGAAGGCCTCCTTGTTTTCGTCTGGGTTTGTCATTGTCGGAGCATACACGTTGATAATTGTAGCAAAGTTGTCCTTGCTCAGAGGTAGTCTCATCGTCATGATTCTGTCACTTACTGGCCGTGGCATTTCTGTCAGCTTTGTGATGATATCCTTTTTGATAGCAAAGCCCACTCCGGCCTCCCTTCTTTCTCCTTCGGGTTTGCCACTCCAGAAGAAAGAGTATTCCAAGTCGTCGAGACTACCAGACTCTGAGAACCTTGTTTCACATAGGGCGGCGATGTCGATGTTGTATTTGGCAAGTTCCATTGCTACTAGTGCCGTACGTCTTTCTGGTCGGTTAGCTCCTTCTCGGTCGAGGAGAGTCCTGACGTTCCATTGTCCAATTGTCAGTAGTTGTTTTCTTTGTCTTCTTCTTCCTAGCTGATTTTCCACTGTCGACGGAAGATGAGGTCGAGCAGCGCGGTCCTTGGTAACCCGGGCGACGGCCGATCCGGTATCATGTTTCGTGCAGTTGTACATTTCATGGAAGCTGCTAGCAAAAACTTTTGAAGTACCGCTGGCTTTTGCAAGTTACTAGCGACACTCTCTCGGGGAACAAATAGAGGTCTCACACCGGCAAGAACATGTCAAGACAGGCGCAAACTATTTGTCCCTGCAGTGGCTGGTCGAGAGATGTTGGGAGTTCCATACACCAACCGCCCTTGATGCTGCCACAGTGACATGGTTTTCTGTTTAGGGTTTGCTCCCTTAGCCTTCGGTTCTGACAAGAACCTATACCACAAGGCAGTGGTTTACAACTCTGCATGGCAGGGGCGTCAAACTCCCTGAGGTACTGCAATACCTGCATATATATATATATATATATATATATATATATATATATATATATATATATATATATATATATATATATATATATATATATATATATAAACACATGATTATATCAGCGTTTGGCGTGTTTGTAAACACGATCCTGTTGCCCGATGATATTCCCTGGGTCAGCACTTCGAGGTGTGAATAGATGCGGCCGGCCGAAACAAAAGACAAGTTGCTGCGCTGATCGAAGCGACAGCGGTCGCTGCCGCTCCCGTACCTGTTGCGTAATTTTGTACAGGGCGACGTTCGTGGGGCGTGGCAGCGACTGGCTGTCCGAGCACGCGTGGCTGTCCGTCGAACGATTATGGGATATGGCGAATATGTTGCGCCGAGCAAGTCAAACTAAAAAGACTCGCATTGAACATGTTCTCAGCTGATACAGTTCCACGTAATGGTTTAATTGGAAAGAAATGATCTTACTAATAACATTGAATGTCGTCAAAATGGCATTGATTGATGGCTTGTCTCTTCAAATAGATTACCCGGACGTGAACCAGCACCATGACATTTAAGGTGGGTAAAGACGGAATAGAACTAGATGCTCTTTGAGGTGTACATACCCAGCCAATACACTGTTAAGAAGGTCCACCTTGCGTTATGCTCTTAATTAATTGCAGAACTTTTTTGACAAATAGAGATTCTATTTTAGTTCTAAGATTTACAATATTAAGACCTCCGTCCGCAAATGTGTTTAATAGTGATTTCTTTTCAAAGCTTCGGGTTTACTGTTCCAAATATATGGAAATGCCAACCACCTTGTTTAGTACTGAGTTAAGACTCCCTATGTGCCAAATGGAGCTGCACAGCACAGATTGCATGGCGATACTTTCCCCCTAAATGATAATTCCATCCTGCTATATAGTTCACAATTTTTTCGAAATTAGAAATAACTTTCCCCGAAGTCTTTTTATTGGCTTCTTTTGTACCTGTATAAACGCCGTATTTTTTGGAGGAAATCACTAGTTCATTTTGACCATCAGGTTCAACTAAGGGGTCATCCATAATTATCATCATTTTCACAAGCGTACAAACCGTACGCTGGGGGGAGGGGGTATGACTTGAACGTACGCTTTTTTTAATGTTGAAAAATAATGACCAAAACGATGTGCCCACTTATCGCTTGCTCGCTCATCCTCACACAAGGGAGATATAAAGACCGCCAAAACGAAAAGAAAATAGTGCTCGAATGATTTGCTTGTATGCTAGTGATTCATCAGAATGACGCATTATTGCGAAACATGGCAACTGTGAAACACTGTCATCATTTTCACCATTTACATTTGTACACTTTCAATGGGGGGGGGATCAGAAAAAGTGTACGGTTTGTACGCTTGTGAAAATGATGATAATTATGGATGACCCCTAAGAGGACCCGGGTTGGAATCCTGTGCTGCGGTGTTAAAAAAAAATTTTGTCGATCATCTTCCAACTCGCTCAGCCACCGCCACCGCCACCGCCACCGCCAGCATCTCTACTCGCACTTCACCAATGCCTGTTTATCTTTCCAAATAACCCTACATGATAAACCGTAAGAACTGCCAGGCTGTGACAAGTTTCATAAAGCTTTCATTACCTTCCACCACTGTGTGTGTGTGCGTGTGCGTGTGGGCGTACACGTGCGCGTGCGCGTGTGCACGGGTGTCCGGGGATGTGGGTGTCTGTATGTGGGCGTGTGTGCGCGCGCGTGTGTGTATGTGGGTGTGTGTGTTCATGGGTGTATGCGTGTGAGTGTGTGGGTGTGCGTGCGTGCGTGCGTGCGTGCGTGCGTGCGTGCGTGCGTGCGTGCGTGTGTGGGTGTCGTATTTACATTCATTGCTTACTCTTATTAAAAAAAACCTACCCAGCATCGATTATCTGGTTCTGTTTTACATTTTATCCCAATAGTAGATAAACATAATGGGAGTAGGTGCTTTTTCTGTGTCTGTATTACTCTTTGGAATAGAAGTGTATGATTCCTTCGATCTAGTGTTAGATCAGACGCAGACTGAAACATTATGCGATTCTTAAATATTTTAAATATATCTTGCTTTTACGTTTTTGAATTAGTAATGGTTTATTAAAATAGATAAAACCCAAATTAATTTACTAAACCGTTACGTTGCGGTTTGTGTACGTGACAATCAATTGCTGCACGTGACCTTCGTCAAGCATAACCTTTGCCAACAGTATTTATAATGGTAACGTATGGGCGGCATCATATCTGCTATATCAAATTGACCCCATCTTTTATGGACACACCGGTGATAGGCAAGAAGTTACGTGATGTGATAACGTTAGAGTGCGCAGCGCACGCATTTGATGATTGTTTGAAGTTATCTTTAAATATACTATATTTTTGCTCTGAAAGCAGTAAGAAACTTGATTTTATCAGTAATGTCTATGATAATTATAAAGTCTTCATCGGAAGGAGGGTGCCGATTAATACAAAAACAAATGTTACGATGACAACATATATCCATACAACACAATCTCTTACACATAAAAGCACGCTCTCTTTTTCTCTCCCGTTAATTTCTCCCCTCAGTCTCCCCTCTCTCCCTCTCCTTCCTTCATCCCTCTCCTTCCCTCCATCCACCCCCTCACTGCATCATCAGAATAATGTTTGTTAGTGCTAATATCACCCATCTATCTAATCCCGTATATAGAATACCATTATAAAGAAGAAGTGCATTGTTGATTTGGCGCAGCAGCACCTCGACTGTCGATCGAATTACCTGTGAACATTCTTGCATCCGGGACATTATGTATGTTTAGAAAGTGTTTAAAAACATATCTTTTTATTAGACATTTGCTTAATTTATTTTTTATTAATTTATATAATTTACATACAAAGGGGTTTACTAGTACATCTTGAAACCAAAACAATTAATGACTTATATTAATTTATATAATTTACATTTCTATTTATTAATATACATTCAATATATCTCTTGTGCAGCGCATCGATCTGCTATGCGGGAATTAGCGCTATATAAAACCTTTATTATTATTATTATATAAACCGTCCAGTGTCCATTTTGAGCAAATAGATGACTGAAATGCAGAAATTAGTAGCGCTGCAATCCTTTTTCGTTCTGATGCACAATGTGTCAGAGTGAACAAGTTTGTGAGGGTTTTTTTCTCTTTGTCTGTCTCTCTTCTGATTTACATCTCCCCATCACTTCCTTTTAAAAATACTCAACATTTTCTCCCTTCCTCCCTGATTGGCGGCCCCTCGCCGTCTCCCTCTCCCACTCCCTCACTTTCTTTGTCCTCTACTATTTCCCTTCTCACTGTTCCTCTACACCCCTCTCCCTCCATACTTTCATCCACCAATCCTTTTCAACCCTCCCGTCATTCTAATTAAGCCGCACTTCGGTACGGTCATGGGTAATTGCACATTCGACAAGAAGAGCGAAGCTACTTGTGCTATTCAAACTTGTTTTGTCCGTGTGTAATACCTGTCATGTTTCATTGTCAGTTTAACACAGACAATCCAATGCTTCACTGCCGTGGACATTCTTAGATTGACGTGCGGCCTCCGACAATGGTATGCTCTTGGTCCAACGCAAGAACGCACTGATTGACAACGTATAATTAGCAGCCTCTTTCGCGTTGAACATGACAGCTGCTACAAACAAATGACTTAAGCATTCGATCGAAAGCATGGATTTGTCGAAATGCAGTTGTAGTCGAAATGCAGTTCTCCCGGTTTTCAGTATAAGACCAACGTCACGTGTTTATGGATGTTTCGTGTGTGGTCGGGTGCAGCGTATTGCATGCTATTCGACAAACAATGTGACGTTCTACGTAGTTTGACAGTTGGTCTTGAATGAGCTGCACATGTTGCAGTTTGGTAGTCATCAGACATTGGGATATACAACTAGACGCCGAAAAGAGAGCGACAATTGCTACAGACAATTGCTTTAAGGTAGGCTATGTGTGTAATGTTGTTGTGTTATTTAGAACGGCAACTGTTGGTAGTACACTACGTATATTGCCATGTGGTACAGTGTCGACATTCTGTATTGCTAACTTGCATAGTCAAACCTGCAAGGCATTACAGAAGACAAACATCATCATCATTATACATAACTATTAGCGTCATTCTACTGTGAATATAATTACACAGATAATACATTTCTCATTAATCAAAACATTAATCAAAACATATTTGATAAGTAATGAATGGATCCACTTGCTGATTTACGTCGATATAAATCGTAGGTAAGCATTGTATTTATTTATACAATAACATAACAAATAACTAATGTTTTAATCCACCTCGGTTTATTATCTTAAATTATGAATTCTCGTATATCAATGCGAGTTATATTATTCACTGTATGATGTCCTGTATTATGTATCTGCGTTTAAAAATAATGTCTTGTTTAATTTTATGAAGGAAAAACGACGGCGATTTGTGCGCCATATTGTTGCCAAACTTCCGCTTCCGAACCATGACTGCATAAGTTAACATTAATAATGATAGTTATGCATGTTAACATGTTTGATGTATCACATGATATAGCATGACATATAAGCGAAGTTTTAATGTAATGCTACAACATAAATAACGTCATATATATCAGCTTACGTGTCTTACAAGTTGACACCACAATTTCGCCAGCTAAGGCTAGGCATTGCTTTATAAGCAAATAAAATGGCTACCTTCATTGCAACTGAGTGTTCCGACCGCACGTGGCGGAAGGGGTTACCAGTGACGCTCATCCTATGGAGGTCACAACCGGTCCGGCGAACCGGGGTTTGGGCCAGGTAATTTCCCTCCCATAGGAACACTTCCGGCGGAAGTCGGTCAGTTGTGAGGGAGTAAGGATTGTGACCAACCGTGCCAGGGAACGTTATGAGGAGCAACCGATGAGGTATCTCTGGCCGAACTAGTTACATTAGATTGTACTACAGGCTATGTACACAGTGTCTCCCACTTCCTCATTCCCTCTTTTTTTTCTTTTTCAAAGTTTTTCTTTAAAACAGTAAATGTGTGACATTGACATTGGCTGTTATGTTTAAGGCATTAAGACAAATATTAATTTAACTAAATTCAACGCTTTTAATGTTTAACTTTAAAAAACATTTTGTTTTGTTTTAATCGTACACATCTCAGATTCACGACAAGCTTTAGTTAATTTTTTGCACGTACGGAAAACTATATTATGGAAAGTTGCTGGAACTATTTTTAATTGTGAAAGAGTTAATAGCATGCATTAAATCATAACTATTTTACTCATAGTAAATAGCTCAGGTGCAATCATTTTTACTATTTAAATATACTGCTATGTCTTTAATCGTCAATAACTAAATAAATGCAACTATGATATGTACGTATGTAATAATACGTTCAATGTAGGTATAAATAAATAACTGCGATCATTCAATGTTAAGATACTTGTTAACATTTGTTTGAGTTTATTTATGCATGTATATGTTATGTACTATAACCTTTGGTTATACTCTTTTCCATGAGATATTCATTCTTGTTAAAGTTACATTTTTCTTAATACTTAAGTAACATATAGTAAATAGAAATACTACTACCCAATCAGTATAAGCGCGTACATACATCACCACACTTTCATACGTGTACACAACACGTGATAAAGTACCTGCATCAATAAAACAACTATTAAAAAATTATTATTTTATCGAACATGTCTTAAACTTACAGATTTTCCTTTTTATTATATAAAACGTAGGATTGTGCATACATTCATAATTATTAGACACACATAGACAAATAGACTGCACATACATAGACTGCACATATCTTGAGAATATGTTGGATATTGTTAGACGATGCAACATTTTCTGGTTTAATAACCGTCACTGAACATTCATGCTTGTAGGACACAATTATACTTGTGTTGTAATTTTTCTGGCAAAAACATTCTTTGAAATTGGCTATTGGGCAGCCTTAGTGCCGCGATATGAAGTGCTTAAAACCACAATTAGCAGGCTTGTCCAGAAAAATCAGTTTGTGCATGCTTTTACAGATCGTGTACTGTTAATTATGTATTCCTATCAGACCATGTATATTCATTTTCTAACAATACAGTTGTGAATGGTTGCAGTTAGAATGAATACTGTGTTTTAACGCAAAAGCACTGTCAAATGTTTCTCTAAACCATTTTGTTCACTTGCACAGTTTAGGGTAATATCGGTTCAGTGTTGTGTGTGGCAGATTCGTACTCTGCTGGTGTTCTTTATGCAAACACTACATGTTGTGTGCACACACATTGATTCCATTTCATACGTTTAGCTGGTTTTGTGATATTTTGATATATATATATATATATATATATATATATATATATATATATATATATATATATATAACATATACATATACATGTACATGTACATAAGCAGGAATATGAATTCTTTCTTCATAAATGTCATGCATCTTGGTTGCCAAACAAAGAGGAATTAATATCCAACTCACACAAATAAGACGTAAGACCCACAAGTGGGCTGTAGAAGAAGGCAGATAGCACGTTTCTCGCTAGTAGCATCATACTGGTCAGTTCTACCAGGTCATCAAGTTAAGTACACACATTATAACTCTTGTTGAGGTTAGCATAGCATATATGCTGAAGACTGGAAAATAGAGACTTCTACCATCTTAATTATCACGATTGGTTGGGTTTACATAAAACAGAGAGGGAGAGGGAGAGGGAGAGGGAGAGGGAGAGGGAGAGGGAGAGGGAGAGGGAGAGGGAGAGGGAGAGGGAGAGGGAGAGGGAGAGGGAGAGGGAGAGGGAGAGGGAGAGGGAGAGGGAGAGGGAGAGGGAGAGGGAGAGGGAGAGGGAGAGGGAGAGGGAGAGGGAGAGGGAGAGGGAGAGGGAGAGGGAGAGGGAGAGGGAGAGGGAGAGGGAGAGGGAGAGGGAGAGGGAGAGGGAGAGGGAGAGGGAGAGGGAGAGGGAGAGGGAGAGGGAGAGGGAGAGGGAGAGGGAGAGGGAGAGGGAGAGGGAGAGGGAGAGGGAGAGGGAGAGGGAGAGGGAGAGGGAGAGGGAGAGGGAGAGGGAGAGGGAGAGGGAGAGGGAGAGGGAGAGGGAGAGGGAGAGGGAGAGGGAGAGGGAGAGGGAGAGGGAGAGGGAGAGGGAGAGGGAGAGGGAGAGGGAGAGGGAGAGGGAGAGGGAGAGGGAGAGGGAGAGGGAGAGGGAGAGGGAGAGGGAGAGGGAGAGGGAGAGGGAGAGGGAGAGGGAGAGGGAGAGGGAGAGGGAGAGGGAGAGGGAGAGGGAGAGGGAGAGGGAGAGGGAGAGGGAGAGGGAGAGGGAGAGGGAGAGGGAGAGGGAGAGGGAGAGGGAGAGGGAGAGGGAGAGGGAGAGGGAGAGGGAGAGGGAGAGGGAGAGGGAGAGGGAGAGGGAGAGGGAGAGGGAGAGGGAGAGGGAGAGGGAGAGGGAGAGGGAGAGGGAGAGGGAGAGGGAGAGGGAGAGGGAGAGGGAGAGGGAGAGGGAGAGGGAGAGGGAGAGGGAGAGGGAGAGGGAGAGGGAGAGGGAGAGGGAGAGGGAGAGGGAGAGGGAGAGGGAGAGGGAGAGGGAGAGGGAGAGGGAGAGGGAGAGGGAGAGGGAGAGGGAGAGGGAGAGGGAGAGGGAGAGGGAGAGGGAGAGGGAGAGGGAGAGGGAGAGGGAGAGGGAGAGGGAGAGGGAGAGGGAGAGGGAGAGGGAGAGGGAGAGGGAGAGGGAGAGGGAGAGGGAGAGGGAGAGGGAGAGGGAGAGGGAGAGGGAGAGGGAGAGGGAGAGGGAGAGGGAGAGGGAGAGGGAGAGGGAGAGGGAGAGGGAGAGGGAGAGGGAGACAGAGACAGAGACAGAGAGAGGTGGTGTCCACAACAAAAGTGAGTAAATTGTATGAGCATGGCTGAAGAGAGAGCAAAACAGTGAGAGAGAGAGAGAGAGAGAGAGAGAGAGAGAGAGAGGAGGGGGCACCAGTGAATGATGACTGAGATGTAGTAGTAGTCACCAGTCCATCAGAGAATTATGATTGAGATGGTCCCTAAGAGTCATCAGGGCACCAGTGAACGATAACTGAGATGATCCCTAATAGTCACCAGTCAATCAGAGAATTATGATTGAGATGGTCCCAAAGAGTCACCAGGGCACCAGTGAATGATGACTGAGACGGTCCCTAATAGTCACCAGTCCATCAGAGAATGATGATTGAGATGGTCCCTAAGAGATTCAGAGCATCAGAGAATGATGACTGAGACAGTCCTTAACATTCACCAGTGCACCAGAGAATGATGAGACGGTCCCTATGTGTAATCTGTGCACCAGACACTGAAATCATTGACAGGGTCCCTAAGAGTGTCAATGATTGGCAAATGACAGTTGAAACGCCGACCCACGATCTCCGAACGCCCCTCGTCAAAACCGACGGCTAATAGACGCGTTCACGGGCCGACGACAGTTGCGCAAAACGCCCCTCGCTGTCGTCACAACATTCTGACAGACCTGCCTGCAAAAACCGAAGTTCGTCGAACACGCACGAGGCCCCGATCAGCCTACGTCAAGCGAGACGTCTGTTGTTGGTAGCCTGATACTGCTGTCAGACTGCTAGACCAACGTCTATCAAGACACACATGCTCGAATCGGCCATTGATCGAAACTTCCGGGTCGATGAAAAAAACTGGACATTTGTAACAGTTCCTCCAGCAGAATTCCATTCTCCCATTCCTGTCCTCGTAGTTTCTGCGGTTACTCGACTCAAGCAACATGCATAAGCTTTTCAGCTGGGTCAGATCCAGTTCTACCAAAGATACCTACTTGTCCTGCAAGCAGTTCTCCGTCATGACGCTGCCCTTTGTCATGTTGGCGATGTCAGTTATACTACTCAGTGAAGCAGTTGTATCTTTCAGCCACGTCCTCAAGGACGACTTCCTGTTCACCCCCTGGACCCTCGTGTGCTCCTTGGAGACCTTTGGGGTGTCAATGTTGATGGAGCTCCATCTCTGTAATCCTGCCTCCAACAGCTTCCCTTCCACCTCCACAAGTCTATCTCTTGCAGCTGTCAATTTCTCAATTTTTCCTGACACAAAACTCCATCTACCACATCAGTGGCCAGATGTGACCTTGCTCGGGTCCTCTGCTCCTAACACCTGCATTGCTCTTCCGCGGACACTCACAGATGAAGTGGCCCTGCTCCTTACAAATACAACTGGGGAAAGTGGAGTGTAGTCACTGGCATAGCCAGAAGGGGGCCAGGGGGTCATGTGCCCCCCTAACCCCAGAAAACAATTAGGATGATGGGGAACGGAAGACCAATAACTGGCTGCCTGATTCATATAGAGTCACAAAGTACAGTGTGCTTCTTGAAGCCTGTGGAAGACTTTCTTTCCCAGTCCTACACTTCCCAACAAAAAGTGTCATCATTCAAATAGGATTAAGTTAGGAATTCTCCACTTCTATCGCTGGCTGCAGCATAAGAATTGACAGAGCAATGACGATGTCATTATTTTCAATGTGCATGATGGCTAATGGCTATTAAGGATTCAAAATAATAGTTGTCCGGTTACAAGACTAGGGTCAAATCTAATCTTGGCATTACTGTCGTCACGGGTGAGTTGACCACGAATTCCTTTTCCATTATCTTTTTTCTTCCTCTCACTTACTGCGTTCTCTGTCTGCAGTCACCAATTCCTTCCATCTATCATTTTTCCCATTCTTCCCCCACTCTCTGTCATTTTTAATGCAATCCACCAACTCAATTTCGGTCTTCCTCACCTCCATTTCCCTTTCACTTTCTGGGCACCTGCTCTCTTTGCCAGTTTTTCATCTCCCATTTTGTCTACATGACCAGCCCATGTCAGTACTCTTCATCAATTTCTTCTTAGAATTTTCTTTCACTCCAACTTCCACTGTCACTTCATCCATTTCTCTTAACAGCTCTCTTAACTCCCAAGATTATTCTTATACCAGGTTGTTTTTCGTAAACCTGGACCTTCTCCTGTTGTTTCTCTGTTAATGTCTCTAGTGCATTCATGTAATCCAGTGAAACACACGAGCTGAGCACATTTCCTTTCCATTTACGTGATATGCATCATCTCCCATCACCCCTTCGACTTTCCTCCAAGCGTTTGCCTGGGCTGTAATCGTCATTGTAACCAAAGCAAGTAATTAATCCAAGGGATTTTGCACTGGCAAAATGCCACTTCCTATTGTGAATTTAAAAATTGTAATACGCAGCGTTACTGTACATGTTGTGAAGTTACTGGTTGAACACCAATGCCACATCATCTATGTTCAGGTAGGAATGTTTAATTATTGTTTTATCAGAGTGACTACATGTTAGTATTTGTCCTAGTCTTTGTCAGTAAGTTTGGTAGAGTAGCGTGAGGAATGTGGTGGCCGGCTATAGGCTGATGTTACGTAGGGGCTATGGGTTCGTGTCTTTAATAACATGTCATATCTCTCTTACTTTCCAACTTTGACGCCTTCTGTGAATGGTTTTGCTGAACTGCCAGCTACATTGGTCAGTGAACATGGTTATCCTGTCGGTATTCATTTTAAGCGAGTTGGGTTTGAATCATATATATATATATATATACATATATACAGTTTGCTTGGTTGTCGGGTGGCCCCCTCCAATGCAAAATCCTGGCTATGCCACTGAGTGCAGTGGTGCAGTGGTGCAGTGGTGCAGTGGTGCTGTGGTGCTGTGGTGCTGTGGTGCTGTGGTGCTGTGGTGCTGTGGTGCTGTGGTGCAGTGGTGCAGTGTCTACAGAGTTGGACGTACAATCAAACCACCAGGTTTCAATCCTATACTGCCATGTTGAACCTTTGACCTCTCTATGTTGTTCTAGTTCAATCAGCTGTGTGAATAAGTATTTAGCTATAGATAGTGGTGGATATGTGTATGAATAGAATTTGCACATTAAGTTTTTAACAGTAGCCTGGCTTAATGCTGCAGTTAAGTCCAGCTGGTGTTTGATTCAATAGGTCTGTCAGGGAGTAAAGTGTAACGCTCTGAGTCGTCCTAAGGCCAGGATGCTGTGCTACATGAGAACTTACGTACTAAAGAACTCATTAAGAACAAGTTTACCTTCAACATGTTTATTTTAGTAATACAAACGTTACAATAATAATTGCTAACAAATAAGGATATAACAAAGTCAGTTTTATATTATTACCATCCACCATAGATGACATGCCAAAGGAAAATGAATATCGATAATACCAAGTTGCAAAATTGTGAAGAAGAATGTTGCACCTTTTGGGATTTCACATAATTACCATAAGCTTGAAAGTGATAACTTATTTTTTGAAATATTTTCAGTTGTGTTTTATTTACTGCAGAAATATGCAAGCTTATAAATGGCAAGTTTTTTTTGAAAATACATATAAAAATTGGGTTATAAAAATTATGAAAAATGCACGTCTAGTACAATGGGCAACATTTCATTTTGGATATTTCATGAGGAAACGGCATCAGATATTGAAAGATGAAAATGATGAGGTCTGCGGACCTGCAAAACAACCAAAGGGACCTGACCACGAGACCTTTTGTTATTTGGGTACAGAACAGGTCCGTCTGACTGGACACCCAGTTCGTTGTAGTGGCTCACTTTATTACTTTTCTGCTCACACGGCTCAATAAGGAATTTGATGTCACACGTTCTCAGCATGTCCAAGAGACAGGCCGTGTTTGTTGATAATACTCAATGACACAGTCAAACGTCCACACATATCACATGGCCCAGCTTCCAAATGTGTTGTTCCACTCGATGTATAAATGTAGATCGTCTTTGGTCACGCTTGGCTTCACCTGTCGGAAGGCTGCCTCGAAGTCTGCATAGTTGATAGGTCTCACCTGCACAGAAACAAGTGTATCTATATTTACACTGAGTGCACACTGCATAGTTGATAGGTCTCACCTGCACAGAAACAGGTGTATCTATATTTACACTGAGTGCACACTGCATAGTTGATAGGTTTCACCTGCACAGAAACAGGTGTATCTATATTTACACTGAGTGCACACTGCATAGTTGATAGGTCTCACCTGCACAGAAACAGGTGTATCTATATTTACACTGAGTGCACACTGCATAGTTGATAGGTCTCACCTGCACAGAAACAGGTGTATCTATATTTACACTGAGTGCACACTGCTTAGTTGATAGGTCTCACCTGCACAGAAACAGGTGTATCTATATTTACACTGAGTGCACACTACATAGTTGATAGGTCTCACCTGCACAGAAACAGGTGTATCTATATTTACACTGAGTGCACACTGCATAGTTGATAGGTCTCACCTGCACAGAAACAGGTGTATCTATATTTACACTGAGTGCACACTGCTTAGTTGATAGGTCTCACCTGCACAGAAACAGGTGTGTCTATATTTACACTGAGTGCACACTGCATAGTTGATAGGTCTCACCTGCACAGAAACAGGTGTGTCTATATTTACACTGAGTGCACACTGCATAGTTGATAGGTCTCACCTGCACAGAAACAGGTGTGTCTATATTTACACTGAGTGCACACTGCATAGTTGATAGGTCTCACCTGCACAGAAACAGGTGTGTCTATATTTACACTGAGTGCACACTGCATAGTTGATAGGTCTCACCTGCACAGAAACAGGTGTGTCTATATTTACACTGAGTGCACACTGCATAGTTGATAGGTCTCACCTGCACAAAAACAGGTGTACGGACAAATCTATACCTACGAGCGCACACTGCAAATATATATCTACCAGGCTGCCAGAAACGAGTGTCACACACATACCTGACTTGCGGTTGATCCTACATTAGCCACTACTACAGTGTGGATGGAATAAACCACTTAGTTGGATTTGTTGATGTGGTTTCAACCTCAAGTTTGGTATGTTTGTGAAATTCAGTACCGACTGAAAAATGTACCAACTAACATTTTTATTCCCCCCACACTGTAGTACTCTGTTGTATAAAACGGTGTTTTTCGGTTTGTCTGTTTGTTTGTTTGTTTACATGTTTTTGTAAACCAAAATTTACATCAGTTTTGCATTATTTGGGCTGAAATTTTGCGTGTGCCCTAGTGGGCCCACAAGGGTGGTTCATGGATTTAGACTTATCGGGTAGTAAAAAATTCGTCCTGGCGTTGGATAACTTGAGGAGCTTGATATTTAAATTTTTTTAAAGGCAGTTCTATCCATGGAATTTCGTGTTATCTACACCTACGTCAGTGAATTTCAGAAAAATTCTGCATACTTTTCAAATTATCAGCTTTTAAAGATTGTTACTGCTTTACACAGGCACCAGATCTGCCTGCCATGTTTGCATTTTGGCAATATATTTCTGGGACAACCGAAACACTGTAAGGCAGTTTTCAAATGTGCTTGTGCCTTTCCCCCAACCATCGCTGGGTTACTTGGCTAGTTCACTTACAACGTTCTCTATTTCTATTCCTCCCGCCCTCTCCACAAGACCTGCACACACCTGGTCTGCCGAGATGTCTTCGATGTCCGTGAACTCTATCGTGCGGATGGGACCAAGGGCGGCCTCTCGACACAGGCTGGTCATGTCAGCACCAGAGAAACCTGCAAGATCAACACAGGCTGGTCATGTCAGCACCAGAGAAACCTGCAAGATCAACACAGGCTGGTCATGTCAGCACCAGAGAAACCTGCAAGATCAACACAGGCTGGTCATGTCAGCACCAGAGAAACCTGTAAGATCAATACAGGCTGGTCATGTCAGCACCAGAGAAACCTGCAAGATCAACACAGGCTGGTCATGTCAGCACCAGAGAAACCTGCAAGATCAATACAGGCTGGTCATGTCAGCACCAGAGAAAGCTGCAAGATCAATACAGGCTGGTCATGTCAGCACCAGAGAAACCTGCAAGATCAACACAGGCTGGTCATGTCAGCACCAGAGAAACCTGCAAGATCAATACAGGCTGGTCATGTCAGCACCAGAGAAACCTGCAAGATCAACACAGGCTGGTCATGTCAGCACCAGAGAAACCTGCAAGATCAACACAGGCTGGTCATGTCAGCACCAGAGAAACCTGCAAGATCAACACAGGCTGGTCATGTCAGCACCAGAGAAACCTGCAAGATCAATACAGGCTGGTCATGTCAGCACCAGAGAAACCTGCAAGATCAATACAGGCTGGTCATGTCAGCACCAGAGAAACCTGCAAGATCAACACAGGCTGGTCATGTCAGCACCAGAGAAACCTGCAAGATCAATACAGGCTGGTCATGTCAGCACCAGAGAAACCTGCAAGATCAATACAGGCTGGTCATGTCAGCACCAGAGAAACCTGCAAGATCAATACAGGCTGGTCATGTCAGCACCAGAGAAACCTGCAAGATCAATACAGGCTGGTCATGTCAGCACCAGAGAAACCTGCAAGATCAATACAGGCTGGTCATGTCAGCACCAGAGAAACCTGCAAGATCAACACAGGCTGGTCATGTCAGCACCAGAGAAACCTGCAAGATCAATACAGGCTGGTCATGTCAGCACCAGAGAAACCTGCAAGATCAATACAGGCTGGTCATGTCAGCACCAGAGAAACCTGCAAGATCAATACAGGCTGGTCATGTCAGCACCAGAGAAACCTGCAAGATCAATACAGGCTGGTCATGTCAGCACCAGAGAAACCTGCAAGATCAATACAGGCTGGTCATGTCAGCACCAGAGAAACCTGCAAGATCAATACAGGCTGGTCATGTCAGCACCAGAGAAACCTGCAAGATCAATACAGGCTGGTCATGTCAGCACCAGAGAAACCTGCAAGATCAATACAGGCTGGTCATGTCAGCACCAGAGAAACCTGCAAGATCAACACAGGCTGGTCATGTCAGCACCAGAGAAACCTGCAAGATCAACACAGGCTGGTCATGTCAGCACCAGAGAAACCTGCAAGATCAATACAGGCTGGTCATGTCAGCACCAGAGAAACCTGCAAGATCAATACAGGCTGGTCATGTCAGCACCAGAGAAACCTGCAAGATCAACACAGGCTGGTCATGTCAGCACCAGAGAAACCTGCAAGATCAACACAGGCTGGTCATGTCAGCACCAGAGAAACCTGCAAGATCAACACAGGCTGGTCATGTCAGCACCAGAGAAACCTGCAAGATCAATACAGGCTGGTCATGTCAGCACCAGAGAAACCTGCAAGATCAATACAGGCTGGTCATGTCAGCACCAGAGAAACCTGTAAGATCAATACAGGCTCGTCATGTCAGCACCAGAGAAACCTGTTAGATCTACACAGGCTGGTCATGTCAGCACCAGAGAAACCTGCAAGATAAACACAGGCTGGTCATGTCAGCACCAGAGAAACCTGTAAAATAAATACAGGCTGGTCATGTCAGCACCAGAGAAACCTGCTGGATGAACATAGGTTTGTCATGTTGAAACCAGAGAAACCTGCAAGATGACCATGGAGGTTTCTTATGTTGTCACAAGAGAAACCAGAAAGATAAATACTATAGAGACAATGTTGACACAAAAGACACCAAGTTCTGACTGGGGTCAATGTTGCGCTAATAGTTTATCCAGCTTTTATAATCTAAAATATTAAACAGATGTACCCAGAGGCCTGAAACTGTGCAAATTGCTGTTTTTAGCCATCATGTGATTGGTCATCTCATAAGTCTATCATGCCATCCAAACGGATGTTGAACAGTTATTATTTTATTGCACAGTATGTTTCCATGTACAATAATGCCGATATATATATATTTCTTTCATCTAGTTGTTGGAGCTAGCATTGGCATGACAAAAAGCTTTATAAACGACACACGCATCATTCTGACATAGACAAGCCACGACACGCTAGATCCACCCATTTGTTAAATAGCACACATCATGTGACCATATACCATGTGACTATATACCATGTGACCATGTACCACTGGACAACGTACCATGTGACTGCTCACTGATGCTGGTCAGTTGTTGGTCAGTGAGACAGTGCGTCTGCTGGTGCATCAGAGTGGTCACTATGTGTCTGCGGGCGTCACTGTCCGGCAGTGGGATGTAGAGACGTTTCACAAACCTCCGCCTCGCCGCCTCATCTATCTCCTGAGGTCTATGACAGACACAACCACAGATAACAGACACAACCACTGACAGACACAACCACTGACAACAGACACAACCACTGACAACAGACATGACCACTGATAATAGACACAACCACTGACAACAGACACAACCACTGACAACAGACACAACCACTGACAACAGACACAACCACTGACAACAGACACGACCACTGACAACAGACACGACCACTGACAACAGACACAACCACTGACAACAGACACGACCACTGATAACAGACACAACCACTGACAACAGACACAACCACTGACAACAGACACAACCACTGACAACAGACACAACCACTGACAACAGACACAACCACTGACAACAGATACAACCACTGACAACAGACACAACCACTGACAACAGACACAACCACTGACAACAGATACAACCACTGACAGACACAACCACTGACAACAGACACAACCACTGACAACAGATACAACCACTGACAGACACAACCACTGACAACAGACACAACCACTGACACAGACACAACCACTAACAACAGACACGACCACTGACAACAGATACAACCACTGACAGACACAACCACTGACAACAGACACAACCACTGACACAGACACAACCACTGACAACAAACACAAACATTGACACCAGACACAACAACTGACACAGACCACAGACAACTGACAACCACGGACACCAGACACAACCATTGACAACAGACACAACCATTGATAACAGACACTACCACTGACAACAGACACTGCCAATGACGACAAACACAACCACTGATACCAGACAGAACCACTGACACAGACACAACCACTGACACAGACACAACCACTGACAACTGACACAACCACTGACAACAGACACAACCACTGACACATACACAACCACTGACACAACCAATGACACAGACACAACCACTGACACCAGACACAACCACTGACACGGACACAACCACTGACACCAGACACAGCCACTGACACAGACACAACCACTGACACAGACACAACCACTGACAACAGCCACTGACACAGACACAACCATTGACAACAGACACAATCATTGACAACAGACACGGACACTGACACAGACACAACCATTGACAACAGAAAGATGACATCAAAACACAGCTTACTACACAACCTTGTTTGCTCCGAGAACAAGGCAAGAAGCTGCTTTCTTCACACCATTACCTGTTTACAGACCAATAACAATTGTACTCAAAAAGCACAAAGCTGAGACTATGCCAAGCTGTGTCTAGTACTGTCTACTCTGGGTATTGTCCTAGGTTTATGTTTTGGGTGTGAGTCATTTAGATAATGTTTCATTTACATAAATTTAATATAAAGTTTTGTTTGCAACAAAAATCAGCATATTCTCGCAAAGTACTGTAATTTACAAAATTCTTGATCCAAGTTTGAAACCTGAAAGATTTTGTTTGAATGAACAGATAAAGTGCTTTATTCTATCTCAAGGCAGTTCTAAGGATTTGGAAACGTTGATATGTAAGACCTTATATAACCCTTAGACACATACATAGTCAGCACATCCCGTTGTCTTACATACCTATTGGTTGCTCCGACAACTAAGATTCTGTCAGTCTCTGCTGTAGTTGCCCCATCCTGTGGAAAATTCAACAATGTGCACAACTGATTACTCGTTCATATGAATCTAAAACTAAAAAATATACTTTAGAGTAACAAATGGTTTCAATATTACACACATCTAGTTTAATAAAAGAGAACTAACTATTGTCAGACTTCTCATGATACATCCTTTTTAAACTAACTGTTATACACGTATCTTAAGAACTACTTATTCTGGACACATCTGTAGTCTATTTGCATACATTAAAACAAACATCATGACGTTTAAAGGTCTATACATTATTTAGCAGGCAACACACTTCCTATGTGTTATTGTGGTATAAAGAGTGTTACAATAACAAAACCACAGCCTTCGCACAGACTCAGGGTCCGAGCACAACTGGACATTTGAAATTTAAGACTATTCAAGATTATTTGAAAAAATAAATTCAAGATTGTTTTAACAACATATGTACTTTTAAAGGCAAAACAAAGTTAACTGTTTCGTGGCATACACCTAATAGAGTTAATATAAAGTAACAATTTCCACATATACTCAATTGTTTTACGCCAGCGGTTTACCAGAAAAATATCCAAATACTATGCGCTACTCCATCTTAGACGAAGAATGACGTCACGACGGTGATCGAGGCGCTCTCCACGCAGATTGACTGCATGGGGTTTGGCTGTTGTCATGAAATGGCTGCAACTCGGCAACGCGCGTAACATGCTGATGACGGTAAATATAAAGTTGTCTATTATTGTTATCGCTGAAATCATCCCATCAACTGATGATACATGACTACATGTCTACTTCAAAGCATTTCTCCTAAAAATGGACCGAGCAAAGTGAACTGTACTTGGACTGGAGGGATTCCAAACAGTACGCCCGCAAATATGAATCAATTTTTTCAATACTACCTGTTGTTTCAACTATTATTTCAACCGTATGCTGAACAGTAAGGCATAATTACTAAAGTTTACCATAGATTTAACCACAGATTTAGATACACGTCTATAAGCAGCTGCTAGATGTCACGCCAACTGAACGAACTGTCGAAGACTCGAAGTTGTTGACCCTTAACAACGTCGCAGGTTAAGGGTCAGACATAGAATGCCGCGCGCTGAATGGCCAAGTCAATTTAACCCTTCATTTAATGGCGGCGTCTAGACCATCGTGGATTTCGTTAGAATTTTAGACTTTAAAGTCACATTCTGAGTAAACCGCTGACGTTAAAAAATTGAGTATATGTGGAAATTGTTACTTTATATTAACGATATTAGGTGTATGCCACGAAACAGTTAACTTTTTTTTGCCTTTTAGCGCAGTAAATTAAGTTAACATTAACATTTTTACTCAACTAAGAAAGCAATGGCGCCAACCACAATGAAATCCACATTGCCCAATGTGCACACGAGTTATTTTTGTGCATAGGCTTTTCCTTTTCTGGCTGTTATTCGTCACAACAATTGAGTCAAAACAATATTTTACTGACTACAATTAAATTCAAGGCTTTTCAAGACCAATTTGTGAAATTGAAAGATTTCAAGGCCTTGAAATTGGTCCAATCAAATTCAAGGTTTTTCAAGACTTTCAAGGACCCTGCAGACAGCTTGTATGAGACAAACTCACGAGTTGAACGAGGAACTCTGTCTTGATGCGCCGTGACGACTCGTGTTCCCCGTCAGTCCTCTGAGACAGCAGCGAGTCGATCTCATCTATGAAGATGACGGCAGGCTGGTGTGTGCGGGCCACGGCAAACAGGGCTCGCACCATCTTCTCCCCCTCTCCCACCTACCACAGTCACACACGGGAATGGTTGCAACCCAGCTATTTATTTGAGTACTTAGGAATCTTTGAAGATATCGTGATGACATGTCTTCAAGTCTTCAAGTATTTACTGCTAAAAAGTTGTTTCACTATCCTGCAGTTGTAACGTGACTGTGTGCTAAAGTAATAAGTTAATAGAATAAATATGATAAATAGATAAATACAATTAACTGTACATTAAGTTGTATATTAAAACGATGAATAAATTAATAAAATAAATATAATAAATAGATAAATTAATTATTTGTACATTAAATTTCACGGTCATGCAGTGTAAAGGATACGACACTGTGAGCTAAAATAATAATTTAATTAAATATTAGAATAAATAGATCAATAAAATTATTAGTACATTAAATTAAAAAGCAAGCAGTCCATGATTAAATTCATGGACATCAGTGAAGATACAAGTTAGTGTTATAACTATTTGATTTTAATAGTATCCTGTTGATAGACATTGAATACTAAACTTTGTAGACAATGCTTGGCCAAAAATGGGACAATGTGGATCTAAACCAAGTTAAGTGGTTCAAAAAACTACTTTGGTTGTAAAAGCTAGGAGCATTGTGAAACCTGAGAATTAAGGAATAAGTAGTGAAGACTACGCCACAACAGTGACGACTACGCCACAACAGTGACAACACACATACCAAGTCAATGACACAGTGACTTACCCACTTAGATGTGAGAGAAGATGCACTTATACTGAAGAAGGTCGACTTAGATTGGCACGCAATACACTTCCCTGTGAACACAGACATTTTGACATCAGTGCCGTTGCATTCAATGTTCATTGGCTGCCCATTCGTCAGCGCGTTGAGTATAAACCTCTGTTGTTAGTTTATCATGCTGTTCACCAGCCAGCGCCTGCATATCTTTCATCAATAATAATGTTAGACACACCAGCCCGATCACGAAGATCAGCTGACCTGAATCTTCTAAGTGTTCTGCTCAAAGTATTTTAGATAACTTCTTTAATTTGATCTCAAATTACAAACCATACAAACTAATGAATATCAATTATTTATTTTATAGCTGGTGTTGGTATGACTATTAGTATTATTGTTATGCTTTACTTCCTTTTGTGTTTTAGCATATTTATTTTGTTTTAATGTAATGTGTATCAATTTTATTGTAATGTTTCAATTTACTGTAACATATTTTACGTTTGTAGCACCTTAAGAGCTTTTTCTTGGATACATGGTGCATAATAAATGCTATACACTATTATTATTAAAAGGTTGGCATGCAGTACACTTCTGTGTAAATGTAGACGGTTGGCTTAGATAAACACAGAATGTTAACTTAGTGTTTTGTGGGTTTTCCAGTAAAAGAATATAAACAGATTCTGTACACATGAACTCACTCACCAATGAGGGTCTTTCCCGTGCCTGGAGGACCAAATAACAACAGACCTTTTGGTGGTCCTCGGAGCCCTGTGAATATATCCCTGGAACAGACAACAATAAAACAAAGGGCGTGGTTAACTTGTCACACATTTAACTTAGTCCATATTTTGTTACTGTAAGTAATAAGAAATAGTTGGTAGTGGTAATTTTCCTCAAACATTCGATGTTTTTTAATTCTGCATATGGAATAAAAATAAGATGTGTGAGTTGAGCCTAAACATCCCAATTATTGACTTCACCCTAGCTGCTATTTTTATAGCAAAACAAGAAAATTAGCTTCATACTGAATCTGACCTTTATCTCAAATAGATATTGGAATACAAGAAAATGACAGTTCCATGTCTCTCCAAATCCATGACTGACAACGGTGAAAAACTTTTTTAAACTCTTGTTTGGAAAATATTCTTAAATCTCACGGTCGAAGCATTGGCCAGATGACAATCTCACGGATGGTTTTCTTAGCAAACTGGAGACCAGCAATCTGGTCCCATGTCACAGCGGGTCCATGGTCTATGATCTATAGACAAAGACCACACTGAAAGAGTTATACTCACATCTATCAGTGTTCGATCAAGATTATCATAAAATATGTATGTTTTTACCAAGTTCCTACTCAAACAGGAAATATAACTACAAGAGTAATAGCAGGAAAAATAACTACAAGAGTAATAGTTGGAAATATAACTACAAGAGTAATACCAGGAAATATATCTACAAGAGTAATAGCAGGAAATATAACTACAAGAATAATAGCAGGAAATATAACTACAAGAGTAATAGCTGGAAATATAACTACAAGAGTAATAGCAGGATATA
This sequence comes from Oasisia sp. SBJ-2009, assembly GCA_964017155.1. Taxonomy (NCBI): domain Eukaryota; kingdom Metazoa; phylum Annelida; class Polychaeta; order Sabellida; family Siboglinidae; genus Oasisia; species Oasisia sp. SBJ-2009. The sequence goes on along the minus strand of OZ024858.1, from coordinate 46,816,585 downwards.
TAACTACAAGAGTAATAGCAGGATATATAACTACAAGAGTAATAGCTGGAAATATAACTACAAGAGTAATAGCAGGAAATATAACTACAAGAGTAATAGCTGGAAATATACCTACAAGAGTAATAGCTGGAAATATAACTACAAGAGTAATAGCAGGAAATATAACTACAAGAGTAATAGCAGGATATATAACTACAAGAGTAATAGCAGGAAATATAACTACAAGAGTAATAGCTGGAAATATGACTACACATAGTACAAAAGTAACATTGGACCATTTTCTATATTTTATATAATAAAAACATTTAATTAAATCACCATTTTTTTTCACAGAAAAATCCCCTGCATAGATAACAAATAATAAAACACTTAATGCATAATCAGTAGAATTAGTGTAGTGACACTATTAAGAGTTGCTGTGTATGTATGAGAGTACACGCACTCAACAACAAAGCACTGTAAGACTGACTATACAGCCAGTGTTCAAAGACTCAGGCTGTAGAAGAGACCCTACCTCATTCGTAATCAACTCAATCATCTTGGCGTCAATGTTTTTCAGTCGTTCGTCGACCTCACCCTCTGTCTGTTGAACACCTTTGTTTGGTCCAGCTGCCTTCACCAAACACCCCCTGCACGTGTACAGACACAGGGGCATCAACACACCCCCCAACAGCCTTCACCAAACACCCCCTGCACGTGTACAGACACAGGGGCATCAACACACCCCCCAACAGCCTTCACCAAACACCCCCTGCACGTGTACAGACACAGGGGCATCAACACACACCCCAACAGCCTTCACCAAACACCCCCTGTACGTGTACAGACACAGGGGCATCAACACACACCCCAACAGCCTTCACCAAACACCCCCTGTACGTGTACAGACACAGGGGCATCAACACACACCCCAACAGCCTTCACCAAACACCCCCTGCACGTGTACAGACACAGGGGCATCAACACACACCCCAACACACCTAGCTATAGTCAACCTACCACAATGACTGTGGACAGTTTTCACACTTTATGAGCATTTTTATGCTTATAAAAATGTTAAATGCTCAACAACTTTCAACAGAAATAGAGCGCATGAAAAGAAAATGGTCGGTTGGTCCCAGGCATTTTTACAGGACATTTTTATCGAGTAAGGAAATGAAACGTCTCACTGAATGAACAAATGAATCCTAGTGCATTTCATAAAAACGTCTTGAGAACTAAAGAGTTAAAGAAATGACAGAGATACACTGTCAGGTGACGCCAGTAATCTCACCCGTCATCCGAGTCGTCCCTGTTCACCACGGGGGGCACAAAGCGACTCCCCGGGCCTCGCCTGGAACAGAGCAAGTCACAGTTCTGGGATCACTTCACTAACATTAAGAGCTCTTAAACCTGATTGTGCATCTTAAAATAAATTGTTATCCTTAACAGTGATCTTGCATACCTGAAAACTGTCAACATCATGAAGTGGCAGTGTCACAGTGCCATGTGCCATGTGTCATGTGTGTCATGGAAATAGTCCTCAGTAATGTGGCCTTTTTCTTGTGTTTTGAAAAAATTATTTGATTTAACAACATATTTTGTTTAAGGATGAATTTTCCTTAAGAGCGCTTTATCTTAGTGAAATGGTCCTCTCGTCTACAAAAGCTTGATATACTATACAAATAATAATACTGGAACGAAGGTCTTGGATGATAAAAATGCAATTCCTAATCGTATAACACATAGTTGTAGGATATGTGAGTAGAACTGATATTAAAAGCATAATTTCTTACTTATGATGGTATGCCGCCGATGCCCCAAATTCAATACCTGGACCTGGCATGCATTTGGTGTAGAAATCTGGCTCTCAACAATGGGGGCTGGGTCCCTAGTGACTCAAGAGATCAAGTTAAATGTAGTCTTATCTCAATCTGGGACATAAAAGAACCACTGATGCAAATAATCACTCTGGCCGTGAGCCAGTGACCACATCAGTGACCGCCCTCAGTGACCACCCTCAGTGACCACCCTCAGTGACCACCCTCAGTGACCACCTCAGTGACCATCCTCAGTGACCACATCGGTGACCGCCCTCAGAGACCACCCTCAGTGACCACCCTCAGTGACCACCCTCAGTGACCACCTTCACTCAGTGACCACCTTCACTCAGTGACCACCTTCACTCAGTGACCACCTTCACTCAGTGACCACCTTCACTCAGTGACCACCTTCACTCAGTGACCACCCTCAGTGACCACACTCATTGACCACCCTCAGTGACCACCTTCACTCAGTGACCACCCTCACTCAGTGACCACCCTCACTCAGTGACCACCTTCACTCAGTGACCACCCTCACTCAGTGACCACCCTCACTCAGTGACCACCCTCACTCAGTGACCGCCCCCAGTGACCGCCCCCAGCGACCACCTTCAGTGACCACCCTCAGTGACCACCCTCACTAAGTGACCGCCCCCAGTAACCACCCTCAGTGACCACCCTCAGTGACATCATAAAGAGGTTGGTTTAGAGATAATCTTCTGGAAAGGGTTGACGAGTGGAAGGTTTAATAAAGACACTGTAACCAGAATATAGTATTACCTGGTGCCGAGACACTTCTTGGAGGTGCCATAGGACCCACCCCCCACACGGCCTGGCTTCTTCTCTTCCTCAATCGCCTGAAGACAATCAGGAATAAATAGATGAAAACAGCACACACAAACTACACCATGCAGCAGTTTTATTAGTGTGAGTTCAAACTTACATTTTATTACAAATCAGAATTAAATGTACTCTAAAAAGTAATCATTTTTAAACCTCTACGTTACCTTTTTCAAAAACTATTTTGGTCACCCTTCAGTTTGTTATGGTCTTCATGTTGTTCTCTCAGGCTGTACATGACATTTCAATCACAGTGCCACATCTATCATTGTTTGTGGCGCTTCACAACATGTTGCTATTCAAAATACATAAAAAAAGGATATTTGTATACAATAAGACAAATTAAATAATATACCAGTACATTTAAATTAATAAAAAAATTACCTGGTATTTATATGTATATAAATAATTAAATTATTTAATTTACTCAATAGCGTAGCATTTCTAAAGATAAATGAATAAAATTATAAATTACCTATTAATCATAAAAATACATAATAATCAATCTAGCAAATCATTTCATTACAATCATACTAATACTGGTGTGTGTGTGTGTGTGTGTGCGTGCGTGCGTGCGTGCGTGCGTGCGCGCGCGCGATTAATTATATATCACCAACAGTTCTGGATAACAAATATGTCATTGGATGCAACCAGGAATTTTCTTTGCATTATTGCTGTCTGAACTTCAGGAATGCATAATAACTAGTTGTTGCCTGCTAGGAGACAAACAAACAATTCCAAATGTATTGCTGGATGAAGCATTCACATTGTTCACATGGCAATAACACTTAAGGATGTTCCCATTTCGCAGTTGCACATACAAATTCAGTCAAAAGATGGCAGTATGATGAAACTGAATCCCATACCATGCAGAACAAAACAGTTGGTGCGTGCGTGCGTGCGTGCGCGCGCGTGCGATTAATTATATATCACCAAAAGTTCTGGATAACAAATATGTCATTGGATGCAACCAGGAATTTTCTTTGCATTATTGCTGTCTGAACTTCAGGAATGCATAATAACTAGTTGTTGCCTGCTAGGAGACAAACAAACAATTCCAAATGTATTGCTGGATGAAGCATTCACATTGTTCACATGGCAATAACACTTAAGGATGTTCCCATTTCGCAGTTGCACATACAAATTCAGTCAAAAGATGGCAGTATGATGAAACTTAATCCCATACCATGCAGAACAAAACAGTTGGTGCTACTTCATCACAAACTCAATGATCACTCATTATTTATCAAGCGCACACACTTCTGCACTTACTAACTGATCCCTGGCTGTTCTGAAGCTAGAAGCTGCCAGCGAACATCTCTCTTCCTCAAATTCGACAGTGGTGTCCTCTAGTGGCCGCTTCAGAGACTGACACAAGAGTGTAAGAGTGATACAGTGGTAGTGCAACATGCTTCACTGAGCACACCTCAATGGGACAGTTATTCAAGTATTCTAAGAACATGCTACAATGTTTGTTAATTACGCTCAATTAAACAAGTCATAAATAGGTCTTATTCATAACATGAGATATCTGATCATTGTTTCTTAGAAGTCAAATTAAAATATAGTTGTACTCTTTCCTTTTTCATTAATGGTCACTAGTGATTTAAAAGTAGAATTAGAGTTGTAGGAATTTGCTAGGACAGTAAAATGCAAAACAGTTGTTGGTCTGAGTGTGGCTGAAACAACTTACATCCTGTCTACTGTACAACGTTGGTCCGGACCACAAATTCCCCGACTCTACAAAAAGACGCATGCGAAACAGTGTCATTATAAACCACCTTCACAATGGTGTGTATGTGGTCAGGCACCACAAATTAACTTCATGATACAATTTCGACAGCTCCAACTCCAAGATGTAATGGTGAATCTCTGTTTTAATGTTTTAATTAGTCTCTCAGACCCTGCTGACCTCACAGTGACAACTTGTACGTCATCATTGACCAACCCAAAGATAACAGATGCTGAAGACAAAGACCACGCACTCACACTCCAAGGCATAGTTCAAATAGACAACTTTAAAAATACCTCATTCGTCTCTCAGATGATGTTTTACAAGGAGCAGTATATGCTATTTAACCTACGTCACAGCACAACGCAACTTAATATAAATTTTTTTGAAGTAGCTTTTGTATTCACTTTTATCCATAAATCACGACACTCAATAAAAAGTACATAACAACAACCTGACTATTCAGTGTTCAATTTTTTTTTACAGCATTTTGATTGCTGAAGTTTTATGTGTTTCCGGAGAAATAGTTTGTTCATGTGGCAGGGCACTCCCTTTGAAGGCATCACCTCATGTAAAAAGCCATGGTGCCATTGCTTTAACATTATCAGCTTGTCCCCTGCATGTGATTAACTTTCTCAGAATCACCCTATCTTACCACTTGGGAATTTTGTTACAACATACATATTTGCGTAAACATGGAACAGTTGAATTCAACAAAACTTGCTTCTGGTCATGAAAACCATACTTCAGAGACGCGCAAGAATGCATATCTAGTTAATACTGATAACATGATTTTGATGGTAAAATCTCACTTAAAAAACCCACCTGATCCCGCAATTGTGGCTGTCTTCCCACTGGTTCCCAGGGGATGCCTCCTGTTCCCTCTCCACTCCCCCTCCAGTCTTGTTTCCCCATTCCACGACGACCCTGCTCCACCGCGTCCAACAGCCGATCCAGACATCTTGCTTCCATTGGAAACAGGATGCAAACTGTCATGTGACGAGTTAGCTGACTGGTGATTGGATGGTTGAAAGAGAGGCTGTCGACTGGACAGTTCTACTGATCGGTGATCACTGCTTCGGCCAGCATCAGTGGTCACTGTAGGCCCCAGTAAAAGGGGTTCATTTATGTTGCCTGATGGAAACAGTGCACTTGTAGTAGCCTAAAAGACCCAAAAACAATATGGCTACCTCTCATAGTATGGCCTGATAACATATTAGCTCCTACAAAAGTAAGTGTTTAACTATATTCTTACCAACAAAGCCAGCAGTAGAAAAGCCCAGCATTCATATCTACTAATGACTACTATGAAAAATACAAACAGAATTGTAGTTGTAAAATTAAACATCTTAAATACAGAGACACAGCAGAAGGTGAGTCTAACTTGATCTGATATATATAATGAAGTTTTTCCTTGTTACTTATTATCATGCTGAAAACATTCCCACAGACTCTGATAAGCAACAGCAAAACTGGCGACAAATATCTCAAGTAATGTGCGGTTGCTGAACACCACTGGTTTGGAGTTTTCTGTTGACATTTGAGAGGACATTTTGGTCATTTGACATCACCTCATTTTCCTTCAGAAACTGCTGTACAGTGTTGAGTTCTAAGGCACTTTCCAAGGTCAAGGATGTTTTCCACTGTCTTTTCTCTACAACCAAACGTGACTCTTTACAACATACAGTTACCTCAGTAATACAGTCACCTCAATAATATGGCCACATCACAAATAAGGTCACAAATGTGTTCACTCTATGTTGGCATCACCTGTACTAATGACAACCTCTACCTGCAAGTTTCTTAGCTTCTTACGCTATATTTGTCCTATTAAGCACACAGTAAGAAATATTTTAGATGCAAACATAATATTATGTCCAATGTGCATTCAAATAAGCGCACACCCATTCAATCGCATTATTTTGGTTGGTTCCCAAAATTATTTCAGTCTACCACACCAGGTGGCGCCACTGCTCTGGTGGTGCCATGTCTACCAGGTGGAGGCCTTCTTGGTGTTTGTTTGTGTTAGCGTGTTGTTCTGAGTTGCACATTCACATTTTTATAACACTTTTATGGTTAGCACAAGTTTATGACAAGTCATGGGTCAAACATTGCAGACAAATAATAATAATAAACATTATTTATTCACGATAACCTGATAAAATGTACATTTTATCTCCCTAAGGGTCGTGATTGCTAACGCAAGTGTATTGTAAACCATAATATACATGCACTAATCAATTTGATCGACTACCTTATACATTGCGTAATGCGTTAAAATATAGTGAATAAAACAAAATTAAATAGCAATAAAAAATAAATATACTGAATAAATATTTATAATTAAAAAATAAACAAATTATAAAACAAGATAAATAGCATTATATATATATATATATATATATATAAAACGTTTAGTAAGTGTTCATTGAATCGTGCGTCATCGTTTTCTAGTTAAAAACATGATGCGTATATGTCATCTTAAAGGCAGAGAGAGTTCGAGTTTCATATTATTGGGTCTAGTTCATTCCATATGTGTGCGCAATGGAGTTCTTGAAAACATTGGTTCATGCTTTAGGGACATACAAGTCCCCTCTTTCATTTGTCCGGTTTGTTCTGGTCGAGATGTTTGAGATCGGTGTGAACAACGCACACATATAGTCTGATGCTAACCTGCCCACTGCTTTAAACAGCAACTGCGACTGTCTGTATTTGACTTGATTTGACAATTAAATTGGCTGCCACTACCCGCTCCGGTAGCGGCAGCCAGTTTAATTGTTCCAACAGTGGACCACTTGGAGCCCGGTATTCAGCATCTGTTATTATTGTGGCAGCATGTCTTTGGAGTTTGTAGATGCGAATAGCAGTGAAGGAGACAGAGATGTGTCGTGTGCAGTCTACAATACGGACACATGTCGGCCCCATCCAGCCATGCATGTACACAGTAGTTACCTCACTTTCTCAGCAGACGTGTGTGGCAAGCAATTTTTGCACACATGGATACATAAGTAAAAAAAAGGTACGTTTTTATATAGCGCAGTATCCAGTCCATAGGACTGCTCAAAGCGCTTTTACACATTACTTCCTCGGCAGACCTGTTCAATCAAATACCATCTCAACTTCTCAGGGAAGCATCCAGCCACATGCTACAATTAATGGGCGAAAGGTTGCGCGTACACATATCCACCACTGTCTATTGCCAGGTACTCATTTATACAGCTGAGTGAACTGGAGCAATGTAGGATGAAAAAACTTGCTCAAGGTTTTAACACCGCAGCACAGGATTCGAACCCAGCTTCTCTTAGTTGAGAATCCGGAGGTCTACCCCTGAGCCACTGCGCTCTACAAAAAGGCTACTATGACGCTACAGTTTGATGATTTAGCTGGAATGTTTGTTCACCTTTCATCACTGACTGACACTGAGCTTTGAATGACTGGTGTAGAAATTAACTATGGAATGGACATACAATGTCTACAATGGAGAGCACTGTCAGGATGTTAGATGCAGCCCCAAAATGGAGTGTACGTTTATTAGGGCATCTATGCTTAATAGAACGAATATGGTATATTATAATCAATTCACTCGTGACAAAATTCAGTGTTCAAACAAGTGTTCCCCTTTGTGTTATGGTATGACATTCTATTTTTATTATCCTTTTTATACAACAAACAATTACAGACTCAACTAAAAAATAATTACATGTTCTATTATTGCAAGCAGACATGGTTACCTAACATTTTATTTCTGACAGCCGTAATGAGCAGGGATCTGTTCAAATTATGATTAGAATTAACAACTTTCTTTTCATCATCAAACAACGTCATTTAATTTCATCATCATTTTCCTTTCTTGGTACAAGACTGAACAACACTGCCATCAGTGCCTCCATTGTTAAATGACAGGAATTCAAGTCATGTGACTGTTGATAGTTGAGAGGCTGCCGACTGGACAGTTTTAGTGATCAGTGCCCTGTCAGGGGTCAGAGCAAGCCCCAATAAAAGGGATTTGTTTGTCTCTGGAATAAGGAATGGTGTTAACCACGTACCGGTTTGGTTGTCTTGAACCAGAGCTAACACTTCCTCTGTGTAACAACCAACACCTGAAGCAAATAGAAAGTAAATGCATCTACATTAAAAACTAACTGAATATATAATTACATTATTTCCGTGATACAATAGCTTCATCAGTCCACCCATCATTTGGATGGGTAAAACCTGTTTTGGATGGGCAGAAATACCACTGGTGGAGTGGTAAGTCTTAAAAAATCATTGTAAATGGGTGACACATAGAGTTTGTAGTTTATTTCAGGGCATAATCATGATAATACTATCTGAACTGTTGTCTGTGTATGTCAGTTAACATCCATGTGTCCCAGAAGTAAACCCAGGATATGCTCAGAATGTAACCAAGTGAAGTAGCCAAGAAATAACCAAACTTGTTAAGAGATAATTGAAATATATTTGTTCAGTTTATCCACTTTGCCTTTGTCCACAATGTCGCCGTATCGTGTCAGATCTGCGTGCATCAGCATCTTGATTGATTCTGTCGAAGTACTGCAAGACAAAATAGAACATATTTGATCATTGTTTACTTTTTTAAATACTGGCTGTGTCTGAATGTCAAGCAATTGTAATAAGGTTTCCACATGCGACATCAAGTAAAGCCAGGAACAAGAAGATAATAATAGTTTTTTCTCTCTGGGCAATCATAGAGATTTAAATAGGTACATAAAACATGACAAAGTACATTTGTTAAAGCTAGAATGACATAATATATAATTTAAGACGAATTAGTGCCACTTCATAAAGGTTCAAATCTTACACTTCCGAAGCTCTGGCGTACTGAATCTGTGCCAACAGGTTGCGTAACAGGTCAGCCTTACTGGACACATCGCAGTTTTCCACTTGGTCTTGTACATGTAGGTGCTGCCACCTAGTGAGTAGTGGCGACTGCAGTGGATTCTCCTCCATGTTACTTCTGCAACATAGAAACAACAAATATAGCTTACTGATTTGGTAGCACGATGACTTTTGACAAAAGTACAGTTTTGTCAGCATTTGTAGTTCTGCTAAAAAAAGAAGTCAGTAGTGTCTTCTACCGATTCTGCATTGTTGACGTAATAATTCTCTGACGACATGCATCCTACAACTTCATACTGTATGACCTGTAAGCATACTAAGCAATATACAAACTGCTGGTACTTTCCTCAAACGTTAACATTAAAGCTAGAATACAGAAAATGTAAAATACGCCATTTAGGTCGAGATGGAGTCTTATTAATATACAAATATACTGATAACATATTTTTCATATTCAAGACATTCGATCAGTACAGTATTAGGTACAGCTACACTAAAACTGCACTGTCCGTGACCAAGTCAGCTCTTGAGAAGGATCTATAAAAAAATATATCCAATAAGTATGAGGGATCGAGCTAACACAAGCCCCCCAATGGCATGAGACGACTCATCAAGAGGGTCATCTAGTTGGGTCGTCTTCACAGATCATGTCCACTATTTTTAAGAAGGGGTTAGTGTGTGTATATTGCATACTACGTTTTGTTGTCTCTAATATTATAAAATAGGGATTACGGTTAAGTTAGGGTGTGTGTGTGTGTGCTGCATAATGCAGCGTGACTAGGTCTAGGCCCCTATTTTATAATTATGGACTGGTCTGGAGAGGCTGTGCGCCCCAAAAGGTTAAAAGCTGACGTGATCCGTCTTCAGTACATCGGAAGGATTATGTCATTGTCAGTAACAACAGTGCAACTGTGCCATGGATAACTGTATACAGAAAACTATACACGGACTGGACTGGACTGTCAGTGGCACTCACTGACTCAGTGACCCACTCATCACTCTTGCGACACCGTCACTGGCTGTGCCTAGGGCTAGGCTAATCAGTAGGATACTAGTACTGCTAGTCACCTAGACTCCTAGTCCTAGTGCTACTGCCTCGGCTGCTGTGACAATTTCTTAAGTCTTAACTCCCTCTTAACTCGATTAAATTCCGGTTGCAAAGTTATGCGAACGGGAAAATAGACATTACGCATTTTCAGTGAAGTAAATATTCAACAATTACACCAATTAATTACTTCAACGAATGACAATTATTATGTCGAGTCCGTACTAAAATGCCTATTTTACCGCCATATCGACTTTCGTGTTTCACACACAGGAGATCAGCACCGCTATAGTTTCTTCATTGTCCACGGTGTGGCGCTACTATTCGAACGCCATCACATTCTGACTAATCTTTGCTTGCAACATAGATAGCCTAAGACCACATTTGCATTTTCCATAGGCGACCATTATAACGTTTCCTTCATTTCCTATTAATCTTGATCAGCTCTCTTATTGACAATTTCACAGCATGTTTACCCTCCACAGACAGAGGTTCAGTGGAAAATTCGTGAACTTTTAATACCTCAGGCTCCCACAAAGTTCATTCAAACCTTACACCCCTCCATTTCTGCTTGAGCCACCCACGGATTGCCCCTGATTACATCACCAAGCAAAATGACAAATGTATTAATACGCAGAAATGCACCGAATGACAGCTGTCGTAATTTGACAGCTCTGATGTCACGCTGCACAAAAACGTCATTTATAATCACTCCACACTACATATGTGCTCACAGAAATCCAGACAACGTGCATAATGCTGCTTTTATAAGGTACTCTGCGGTCGGGTAATGGCGGACGTGCACATTTTGGTGGTCTTACGTCAGATGTTGTAAGATGTTGTTTGATATCTGACATAGTCAACCAAATTGCGTCTGCGGAATCACAGGTCTAGAACGGACAGCATAATGATTGATTTATAGCCCCGTGAGGTGGAGCCACCGTTTCTCACCAGGTCTACTGTCTTGTAGGAGAAGGACAGGTAAAGTGGGCCCGTTGGCCAAAATGGGACCCCACTTAGATTCTTAGGTGGTTTCCTCCAAACAGCCCACTCTTGGGCTAACTATCACATCATTCCTGATATACAATGCAGTCAAAGCAACGCCAGTAGTGTTTACAGACCCGCCAGTGGCCACCAATCTCCGGCGTAGTTGTTAAATATAAAAACAATTCCAAAAAAATGGTGGAAGTGGATGGATCGATGCATGGTGAAGGGCCGCTGCAGTTGGAATAACGCAAATTGTGGTGAAAAAAGGAGCTTACTACTACTACTACTACTGCTGCTGCTGCTGCTGCTGCTGCTACTGCTGCTGCTGCTGCTGCTGCTGCTGCTACCCGGATACTACTACTACTACTACTACTACTACTACTACTACTACTACTACTACTACTACTACTACTACTACCACTACCACTACCACTACCACTACCACTACCACTACCACTACCACTACCACTACCACTACCACTACCACTACCACTACCACTACCACTACCACTACCACTACCACTACCACTACTACTACTACTACCACGGGCGTCGATCGGTGGGGGACGGGGGGACGCGTCCCCCCCCCCCCCCACTTTTCAGGGTGGGGGGACAGCATAGGAATTATCCTCCCACTTTTCAGTTCAGAAAAATTGCGAGGCATATAGCCTGACTCAACACTCCTCTCTCTTAAAAGCCGCTACATAGGACTAGCTAGACAATAAATTCGCGATATGGAGTTCAGCAAAGTTATTTATCGCAAATTAACACGAGGCAAACAAGTTTTGAGGCAGGTTTTGCTGTTAGTGCGCCATAATCCGTGATAGTTATTTACGTAATATTTTAACGTGTTGAACGCACTTTTAGACAACTCTTCACAGAAGTCATCACAGAAGAGTTATCAAACAGCCCGTGGCATTTATACCAAAAATGCTTTGTTATTTCGCTGTACACTGATGATTTTAAATTTGTCGCGCATACGCAGAAAGGCCAATCGGAAAGTTTATAACTACCGGGAAAATGTAAGCCGCAGCCGGGCTATATCAACTTTGTATTGATATTATTAATAGGCTCTATAGCCATTAAGCACATTTTAAATGATGAAATTTGTGTTGCACTTTCACCCCTCGCCTGCTTGATGTTTATCGCCTACGACAGAAGTGGCGGATTCCTGCACTTTGTGTAATAAATTCCCATTTGAGTGATGAAAAATCTCTTTGCAAAATGTTGGATTGGGAAGTTCTACACAGGCACAGCATGGAGGTCAATCAGTGCGGGACGAGGGGGACGCTGACCACCCCACGGCCTGAGGGGGTCAGCATAACAATTTTCCTCATACTTTTTCAGTTAATAAAACAAATGTATAGGCAAATATAGCGAGACTGATCACTACCCTCTCTTAAAAACCCTAAATCGGTCTAGTAGTAAAATAAATAATAAAATAAATTGCATGGTTGGCAACAGCCCGCAACTTGATCTAAGTCCAGTAAATATTCATCATGCCATTCATGCTGGGCTCTGTCATTGTATTCTACGGCGGAACCAGAGGATTTATGCACTTTGTGTAATTTGATCTCATTTTAGTGATGACAAATTTCTTTGCCAAACGGTGGGATTGGGAAGTCCTACATAGGCACCCCTGTACGCTCTGCATCTTGTCACTCTACGAATCAGGCAAGCAGTGTTGGGTCCAAATTCTACCCCCAAATGTTCAGTGATTGGGGTTGGCCATGGCCCCTCTCAAATATATGTTGCCAACATAACTATTATAAATAGCATAACATAAACGCATTTTAGTTTAGAATTAGCACCAGACCAACAATGAATTGTTTTGTATTAAAAAAATATTTATGTGTATTTCAGGTCATATATATATATATATATATATATATATATATATATATATATATATATATATATATATATATATATATATATATATATATATATATATGTATACATATATATATATATATATATATATATATATATATATATATATATATATATATGTATACATATATATATATATATATATATATATATATATATATATATATATATATATATATATATATATATATATATACATACATATACATATATATATATATATATATATATATATATATATATATATATAGCAGTAGCAGTATATATATATATATATATATATATATATATATATATATATATATATATATACTGCTACTGCTACTGCTACTGCTACTGCTACTGCTACTGCTACTGCTACTGCTACTGCTACTGCTACTGCTACTGCTACTGCTACTGCTACTACTACTACTACTACTACTACTACTACTACTACTACTACTACTACTACTACTACTACTACTACTACAAAATATAACAATACCATTATATAGCAGTAATAATAATAATAATAATAAATGGTAATAATGATAATAATAATGCTTATTATTATTATTATTAACAATAATACCAATTAATAACGCCTAAATCCTTGGGAACCAGGGCCAGAACCGGTAAATTGTTACTGCATGGAATCTTAAATGGAAAATGATACTAACATTAATATATACACTTAATTCCAGAACTATGTATTGTTTTAACTGAAAGAAACGAGTATTGTAATTAAAAAAAACCGAGCGCGCCAGGATTCGAACCTGGAATCTTCTGCTCCGTAGGCAGACGCGTTATCCATTGCGCCACGCGCCCGTGGTGATTGTTACGACTCTCGATATATGGGTCACAGTGAAATTGTTCGGAATTGTCGTAGAATATCTAGTGTAATATAAGATTATGTCATCTTCTGGGTTTATAATGATGACAATCTGACTAACCTTTGATTGCAATATGAATGTTCTTTACAGTCTGGAATTATCAACAGAACTGTCTGCTGCCTGAATTATAGATCGGTTAGACGCCGTTAGGTGGAGCCACTGTTTGTCTCCGAATGACTACTCTAATAAAACAACTTCGTTATAAATGGTGTCCGCCTTTTTATAATCACGCTGGACCCGTTAGATTGCGATGGTACCAGTATGTTGTTTACGTCATGCCACCGCTTTTTGTCCCGGTTCAAAGCCCCATCACCGAGCCTATGGCTATGGTCTAGCGGGGGGGGGGGGGGGGGAGTTAAGGCTGTAAAACCTTGCCCTTGCCTTGCCCTTGGGCAAGTTTCTCACTCTACAATTGACAGTGTCATTGGCTGCCATTGCCATTGCGCACCCAGTTCACTGTATGTATTAGCTGTATGTGTGAGTGCCTGGTTATAGACAGTGATGGATATTTGTGTACGAGCAGAAATTACCACGTGGCAGAATGCTTCCCAGAGAAGCCGAGATGGTGTTCGATTGAACAGCTATATAGCTAGGTCTGCTATATTAATTATTATATATATATATTTAGGGAGTAAAGTGTAAAGTGCTTTAATCAATAGCTATCCTAACGATCTGATACTGCGCAATATAAGAACTATCCTTTCTACTCTTGTCAAGTGATGATCACGTTCGAATAGCCTACGTTACACTTAGCCTTTGCCAGCAGTGTTGAAACCAGTAATAAAACATTGATATTATCAATCAGAGCGACATGATATTGGGGAGATAAAACAATAGTTCACTTATATTTTTTCAAAAAGAAAATATATGACTGAATGTCCCATGCAATGCTCTACGATTCCCATATCCATTCATTTGATGGTCTGGCGAACATATAGGCCTATTGCTACTTGCTAGGCAACTTGTCACGTGATGGACACGTCTGGTCAGCAGAATCACTTAATTGTCACTATATATATATAGACAATAAAATGGTGATGTAATACAAATAATTAATATGCTAAACATGATTAAAAAAGATAGAGTTTATTCAAGTTTCGCTTTTGAGTCGTATATGGCCCCCTAGGCCCTATATCAACATATAGTGAAGCGTCACGAACATTAGTGAGTGTGGCGCTGTATCAAATAAAAACGTTATTTTTATTATTATTAAAATGTTGTAGTAGCAAAAACTAGTTAGCAAAGTTAGTTAAATCGATAATAGTAGGCCTAAAACTAGATGGCAAATAGCAAAATGCATCCCTTACACAGGGTCCTGGTATAATATTACAGTGACTAATAATTTAAGGGGGAGCTGAAACGATGTATTAGCCATTGCCCAAACATAAGAATATATCATTTAGAGGATATACATGTGACCATGATTTAATGAGTACGGAACCACGGTATATTTAAAAAAAATCAAACTTGGGTATCTTTGACCACTGGGCGCCGCCATATTACGTTCAAGCTGCATTTGGTTTGACTAGCCCCTATTTA
Organism: Oasisia sp. SBJ-2009; assembly: GCA_964017155.1. NCBI lineage: Eukaryota > Metazoa > Annelida > Polychaeta > Sabellida > Siboglinidae > Oasisia > Oasisia sp. SBJ-2009. Next base: position 46,801,015 of record OZ024858.1, on the reverse strand, counting down.
TTCAATGTAAATTTTCGATTCTTTTTCCGATTTATCTCATCAATAGACATTTCTGCGCGATAACAAAAATGTGGTGCCAATTGATACATGATAAACGATATATAGATTAACATATCAGTTGCAAACGTGTTAGAAATAAGTAAAAGTTACATAAATTACGACGATTTCTAACAAACGGTGCGGTAGTTATGGAATGGGGAATTCCCATGAGTTCGTGCATTTCCTAGCCGATCCATGCCCGGATACGTTTAAAATCGCTACACCGAGTGCTTCAATTTATCGAAGCCGCATGATAATGTCATTCGTAGTGACTGTACGCGTATCTTTATATAGTTTGGTAGGAACAAAAGTCCGTTTCGCCGACGGAGGGCGTACGAGTTTGCGCATTATTACTTCGTGTGTGTAAAGGTATAGAGTTGTGGTTGTATAAATGTGTAGGATTATAATATTATAATACAGTGGTACAGGCTCCCAAACGGCTAGAGCGGCCGCTATTACTTTCTGGTTACTGTAGCCTTCCTGACAGGGAGTAGCGCGTCATCGGTCGGGTCATGTGGGAGGAACGCGTCATCTGTCAGGCCAGACGTTAATCGCCTGCCTGCGGCTGACCCACGCAGATGGACAGCGCACGTGGACAGCGACCGGTCACTTAATTGTGCCGGCGTTGTCGCGAAGGAGAGCGTGTGGAGGGACCCACTAGGTATGTTGATTGTATCACAAATGTCGTGAATGTAATTAGTTTGACTAATCACAAATGTCGTGAATATAACCAGGGGCGTCGATCCGGTTTTAAAAGTGGGGGGGGGACGGGGACCAATTTATATACACATATATGTATGCATAATAATAATAATATATATGTATATGTATATATATATATATATATATATATATATATATATATATATATATATATATATATAATATTTTAAATATATATATATATATACCTAAAATACACATAAGTATTTTATAAATATAAAACATAATTCATTGATGGTCTGGTGCTAATTCTAAACTAAAAAAAGCATTTATCAGACATGCCACATGAATCATGATACGGATTACCCGAATCCGATACGGATTTTGGCGGTTTTTTAAGTGATACGGCCGTACTCCGGTTTTTTTACGGGTTTTAACTACATTTATCGAGAATAATTTTAAATCACACAATGCCTTGTATGCGTCACAAAACTATACTGCATAATGGAATAATCGTTTACTGTTAATGACTAAGTAAATCGATTCGAAACGAACGAACTAAGCCACCGATTAGTTTATTGTAGCGCGTAATAGATGGCGTGCTGGTTAATTGTAGTTCTGAAAACTGCGGCAGGGGGCTCAACGGGTGGGAACGGGGCGAGTGGCAGGCGCGTGACGAGTATAAGAAACGAAGCTCGACGCCGAGTGCAACGAATTGCGATACGCAGTCTAAACGTGCTGAAGTGAAGTAAAACTTCGGTAATCTTGCAGTTGTTGGCCCCAATAATCGAGAAAAGAAACGTGGAAACACCGTTTTGAAAAGGCCTAAATAATTTATGCCAGTTAACTGAAAAATCTGATTAATAATACGGATTGATACGGATTCATACAAAGTTTTAGGTCAAAAATACGGATTGCCATCCCAAAAATGTGGCATGTCTGCTTTATGTTATGCTATTTATACTAGTTACGTTGGCAACATATATTTGAAGAGGGGCCATGGCCTACTGAGGCTACTCCAATCACTGAACATTTTGGGGGTAGGCTTTGAACCCAACACTGCTTGCCTGATTCATAGAATGACAAGATGCAGAGCTTACATTGGTGCCTGTGTAGGACTTCCCAATCCCACCGTTTGGCAAAGAAATTTTTCGTCACTAAAATGAGATCAATTTAAATAAAGTGCATAAATCCTCTGGTTCCGCCGTAGGCGATATAAATATCCAACAGGGCAACCAAAAATGTATAATATATTATGTGCTTGATGGCTATATATCAATACAAGGGTGCAAAATGACAGAACCCGGCATGATGTATATTTACTGGACTTAGATCAAGTTGCGGGCTGCTGGGTCCGTGTATATACCGTTTTTTCCTTTTTCGTTTTCAAATTTGCGAACGAAAAACGGATAACGAATTCCTTTTTCGTTTTTCGTTTTCAAAAGTGAAGTAAGAAAAACGAAAAACGAAATCGTTTTTCGTTTTTCGTTTTCAAAAATGAAATAAGAAAAACGAAAAACGAATTCGTTTTTCGTTTTTCGTTTTTGCATTTAGGATGCTTCGGTCGCACTGCCACTTCGGGTGGCCGGTAAAATTGGTAGTTTCGGCGGAAAACTTCGGTCGCACTGGCAACGTTTTGAAAACAAACTCACAGAAATTGCATCGGCGAAGTGGTATATCTATATGTACCTACAGGTGAATATTGGTCATTTCGGCGCTGTTTTTTATGTTTCGACAATTTTATAAAATGTACTCAACCTTGTATATAATAGGTCGAAAGATGGATAAATCGAGAGTAGATGTATTTATTGTGTAACTGCAACTATGTGATGCAATAGTTATTTTAAATTTAGTTTGTAAAATATTTGACTTAGGAGGCCCCTATTATGACTAATAAATAGTTGCTATCTTAGGGGCCACTTTGGGTTTTTAAATTAACTATTTTTTTATGTAATTATTGATTTCCATTGACGGACCATTACGGATAGCCCAATTGTATTTAGGAGCATGTATATTGCTGAGTATTGTTTATTAACATTTGCTACTTTATGCATATTGTAAGTAGAGGATATGTGGTAAAAATATAATACGTTTATGGCTATATGTGTTGCTAGAGTTAGTGTTAATTCATTATTATTTTGCATAAGTAGTAATTTACAACAACAAAAGTATGTTTGCACCCGTGTGTAATATGCTGCTTTACATAATGTATCAGTCTTTTTAAAATTGTGATTGGTTATGTTTTTATTAAACAAATATAGATATTGTTTATTGTGTGAGGCATACTATTTTTAATACTCTTTTTTTTAAATGTATATTATGTCCTGAATGTATGTATTCTGCTGTGTGCTGGTTTGAAATGATTATGGATATTTCTGGTTTGTGTTATCTGCCAATTTTGAAAGTATGCGGGTAATGTTTTATGTTTATATTTATAATAAAATTATAATATAATTACAATAAGTTGGTATTCAACTTTTGCGTAAACATTAATTCTATGTGGGAGCTATATTTATTTGAAAATATTATTCTTACAAGTTGTTTTGCAATTTGTTTATTCAATTACACTTGTGTCTCTAGATCAGTAGATGGTAATTAGTGTGAGGCAATATTATAGAATTGTAGAGTGAAAATGTTATTCTAGTTTTGAATAATATGCTTCAAACTAGTTATAGGTCCAATTGTTCAAGAACATCTGTTTGTTATTTTATCAATATGTTTAATCCAGTTTAAATGCGAGATTAATGTAAAGCCCAAAATGTTAAACTGGTTAAATCTCTCAATATCTACACTGTCAATTGTTAATGTTACTTCATCAACCTATTTATTAGGCATTTGAAAAAAACTTTTGTTTTATTAATATTTTAATGGTAATGTATAATAATAACACAAGTGTTATTGAGTTGGGTTGACGTTATACAATAAAATACAATTAACACATCTGTATGTAGTTTTAGCTATATGTTTATTATAGATCTTTATTAATCAAATATTCAATATTCACTGTGTTTCTGTCATCTGTGAAGGTTTTAATTGTACTTGTATCATCAAGTATCATGAGCAAAAGTTATCTTACCTCAAGATCTTACCTCAAGACCGGTCAGTAGTTGCCCAAAACTGAGCAATGAGACCGTCTCAAGATTTGTTTTCTGATGTTGCAGTTCTCTATTGATGTATTTTTTTTTCATGTTTTGTGGTTTATATCCGGTTTGTCAAGGCTGGTTAATTTGAATTTGTTTAATTATACAGGTCTGGGTGACCTCTCCAATCTCTTCAGAGGCGTGACTTCAGTTCGTTTACTGTTCTTACCTGGACTGTGTCTTCTGAAAGGGAGTTCCACATTGTAACCACCGAGAAGAAGTGGTGTCTGTAGCCAGTTGCTCTCTGTGTTTGGAGTTTTTCGCTGTGCCCTCTTGTTGTACCACTGGTTTTTTTTAACATCAGCTTTGATGGGCACTGTGGACATCTGCAATCCTGGTTGACCGAGTCTATTCTTTTGATAATTTTGAATGTCTGGATTATGTCTGTTCTCTGTCTTCTGAAGTTCAAGGTAGAAAGCCGTAATTCTATTAGTCTGTTGTTGTATGGTAGTCCCTTTGTTTCCGGCACAAGTCGTGTTGCGCGCCGGTGAACTTGTTCAATGAGGTCTCTAATTATGTTATAGTTGGCTTTTGGAAATAGCTGGCTTTTGGAAATCATATAGTAAATAACAATGTCAGTGGCTCTAATATTGATCTTTGGGGGCGCCTCTTTTTATAGGTAAAGTATATCATTGTACCTCTTCTAGTCTTACAGACTGCTTACAGTTAGTTGAATATTATTGCTGTGAGCTCTATTCCAATGGCTCCTGGCTATCTCACTGATCGGTTTGCATTAAAAATAGAATGCATGTTTGGCACACTTGCAACTACATACATATATATTCCATTTCAGTTGTTAATAAACAGTCAGGTGACACTGTTTCATATTCTGTTGGAAACATGAATAAAAAAATATTACAAATAATTTAAAAAATCATTATGCTTACAGTTAAATCTTTAAATATAATGACATAAGATTATGTGCACTTCATAGACATCCCAAAAGGCATCACTAAATGACAGTCCACATTTGCCTGGCAAACTGCTGAAACTCATCCACTTCTACATAACAATAATAGTAATAACAATAATAAAAATCTGATTGTCTGAGATAAAGTCCTTACTATGACTACCACTACCACCACCACACAAATATTTATTAATCTAAGCAATCTACCAGCCAAATGCAAACAATCACTCAGCCATATCTATCATGAAATGTTTGAAGTGTGTACATCTATCACGAGAAACTGTTAAAACGCGTGTTTTAAAGATCTCTGCACTGCTTGCATTCTGTATACATTGCGGGATAGTGTCCCAAAGTTTTCCAAACTTGTAAGCAAATTTACACTGGCCTAATGACAAGTTGTACTTCTTGACAGGAATATCTGTGCAGTTGCAATTGTGACAATCATATACACTATTGTTTAACGTGAACGGATCAGTGAGGTAGCCAGGAGCCATTGGAATGGAGCTCACAGCAATACAACTAACACAATAATATGCAACAACAACAAGTACAATGGTATACTTTACCTATAAAATGAGGCGTCCCCCAAGAATCAATTTTAGGGCCACTGACATTGTTATTTACTATAATTATATCAATGATTTCCAAAAGCCAGCATAACTTATGCTCAAGATACTTGATGATACAAGTACAATTAAAACCTTCACAGATGACAGAAACACAGTGAATATTGAATATTTGATTAATAAAGACCTATAATAAACATATAGCCAAAACTACATACAGATGCGTTAAATGTATTTTATTATATAATGTCAATCCAACTCAGTTGAGTTGCCAATAACACTTGTGTTATTATTATACATTATCATTAAAATATTAATAAAACAACAGTTTTTCCAAATGCCTAATAAATAGGTTGATGAAGTAACATTAACAATTGACAGTGTATATATTGAGAGATTTAACCAGTTTAACATTCTGGGCTTTACATTAATCTCGCATTTAAACTGGATTTAACATATTGATAAAATAGCAAACAGATATTCGCAAACATTTGGACCTATAACTAGGTTAAAGCATATTATTCAAAAAAGAATAAAAATTTCACTTTGTAATTCTATAATATTGCATCACACTAATTACCATCTACTGATCTAGGGACACAAATGTAATTGAATAAACAAATTGCCAAAAAAATTGTAAGAACAATATTTTTTTTAAATAAATATAGCTCCCACATAGAATTAATGTTTAAGCAAAAGTTGAGTAATAATAATAATAGTGTTTTTTTATTTCACTCTGGGCAATCATACAGATTGAAATAGGTACATAAAACATGCCAAATATATTTGTTGAAATATATTGAAATAATATATAATTTAAAATATTAGCATAATTATAAAATTAATTAAAATGTAGAGAATAATTTATTTGAAATGTATCTATAAAGGTAATTTAAATAGGTTAAGACATTAAAACATATTTTCTGTGTATATTTGACTAAACTTAAAAAATTACTTTAATAAAATATTTTAATAAATACTTTAAAACATTAAAATAAACAGATCTAAAGAATAAATTAACGCTTTACAATATTTTACACATTTCCATATCAGCATTCATGAAAGTTTGCAAAGTGTCACTGTGAGTTCTTTTGGTTGAAAAGGCACCAGTTAATGAAGCAGTTCTTGGTCGTGTTGGTATTTACTCTGGGTAGAGAATACTAACTTATTATAATTATATTATAATTTTATTATAAATATAAACATAAAACATTACCCGCATACTTTCAAAATTGGCAGATAACACAAACCAGAAATATGCATAATCAGTTCACACCAGCACACAGCAGTATACATACATTCAGGACATAATATACATTTGTAAAACAGTATTAAAAATAGTATGCCTCACACAATAAGCAAAACCTATATTTGTTTAATAAAAACATAGCCAATCACAATTTTAAAAAGACTGATACATTATGTAACATTACTCACGGATGCAAACATACTTCTACTGTTGTAAATTACTACTTATGCAAAATAATAATGAATTAACACTATGTCTAGCAACACATTAAGCTATAAACGTATTATATTTTTACCACATATCCTCTACTTACAATATGCATAAAGTAGCAAATGTTAATAAACAATACTCAGAAATATACATACTCCTAAATACAATTGGGCTATCCGTAATGGTCCGTCAATAGAATTCATTAATTACATAAAAAATAGCTAATTTAAAAACCCAAAGTGGCCCCAAAGATAGCGACTATTTATTAGTCATAATAGGGGCCTCCTAAGTCAAATATTTTACAAACTAAATTAAAAATAACTATTGCATCACATAATTGCAGTTACAAAATAAATACATCTACTCTCGATTTATCCATCTTTCGATCTATTATAAATAAGGTTGAGTAAAGTTTATTAAATTGTCGAAACATAAAAAACAGCGCCGAAATGACCAATATTCACCTGTAGGTACATAGATATACCACTTCGCCGATGCAATTTCTGCGAGTTTGTTTTCAAAACGTTGCCAGTGCGACCGAGGCATCCCGCCGAAACTACAAATTTTTACCGGCCACCCGATGTGGCAGTACGACCGAAGCATCCTAAATGCAAAAACGAAAAACGAATTCGTTTTTCGTTTTTCTTATTTCATTTTTGAAAACGAAAAACGAATTCGTTTTTCGTTTTTCTTACTTCACTTTTGAAAACGAAAAACGAAAAAGGAATTCGTTTTTCGTTTTTCGTTCGCAAATTTGAAAACGAAAAACGAAAAAGGAATTCGTTATCCGTTTTTCGTTCGCAAATTTGAAAACGAAAAACGAAAAAACGGTATATACACGGACCCTGCTGCCAACCAAGCAATTTTTTTATTTTTTTATTTTACTACTAAACCGATGTAGGGTTTTTAAGAGAAGGGAGTGATCAATCTCGCTATATATATATATATATATATATATATATATATATATATATATATATATATATATATATATATATATATATATATATATATATATATATATATATATATATATATGCCTATAAATTTGTTTTCTGAACTGAAAAAGTATGAGGACATTTCCTATGCTGAACCCTCAGGCCATGGGGTGGTCAGCGTCCCCCTTGTCCCCCACCGATCGACGCCTATGCTGTGCCTGTGTAGAACTTCCCAATCCAACATTTTGGTAAAAAAAATTGTCATCATTCAAATGGGAATAGGTTACACAAAGTACAGGAATCCGCCACTTCTGTCGTAGGCGATAAGCATCAAGCAGGCGAAGGGTGAAATGGCAACACAAATTTCATCATTTAAAATGTGCTTGATGGCTAGAACCTATTAATAATTTCAACAAAAGGTTGATAGAGCCCTGCAGGGGCTTACATTATTCCGGTAGTTATAAACTTTCCGATTGGCCTTTCTGCATTTGCGCGACAAATTAAAAATCATCAGTGTGCAGCGCAATAACAAAGCGTTTTTGGTATAAATGCCACGGGCTGTTCGATAACTCTCCTGTGATGACTACTGTGGAGAGTTGTCTAAAATTTCGTTCAATACATTAAAATATTACGTTTGTTTAAATAGCTATCACGGATTATGGCGCACTAACAGCAAAACATGTCTCAAAACTTGTTTGTTTCGTGTTAATTTGCGATAAATAACTTTGCTGAAATTCATATCGCGAGCTTATTGTCTAGCTAGTCCTATGTAGCGGCTTTTAAGAGAGATGAGTATTGAGTCAGGCTATATGCCTCGCAATTTTTCTGAACTGAAAAGTGGGGGGGACAATTCCTATGCTGTCCCCCCACCCTGAAAAGTGGGGGGACGCGTCCCCCCCGTCCCCCACCGATCGACGCCCGTGAATATAACTAGTTTGACTAATGTTATTGCTATTAGTTGTATTTGTATTAGTCTTTGTAAACAGTATATTGATATATCATGCGTTTCTGGAGTATTTGTAAAGTATATATTGATATATCATGGGTTTTTATAACTATTCTTTATAATTGTATATACATGTAAATGAATGATGTTGAGAGTACTGAAATACTACGCGTGCGTTCGTGTAGGACCTACTAATTATATGGTTCGGTAACTCCATGTAACTTTAGTTATTGTTTGTTACACCACGTATAGGTGTCAATTATATCAGTCGATTACACCCAAATAAACAGTCTCACATCGTCTGTGTGTTGAGTCTGTCGTTCAA
>OZ024858.1:46782029-46787029 GCA_964017155.1 Oasisia sp. SBJ-2009 | reverse complement strand
GTAAGCTTTCTGTACGTTCACGTGTGTCTGTGTGTGGGTCTTTTGTTTGTTCGTGGGTCTATAGGTTTGTGCTTGGGTGAACGTGAAAATAATGTTACCTGCCATTCAGACAACGTATCGCACAGTTCCCGAAATGCCGCGTACCCCAGAACTGCATTTCGAGATTTCTGTTCTGCATTAAGGATATGACAACGACATAAAGAGTCACACAATTACTGGCCGAGTAACGTAGCGTGAACAAACACAAAATTAAGCTGGACATAAAACGTAGGTATAACTGTGCAAAGAATTCTATGAGGGACCGCATTGAAAATTTCTCTAAGGAAAAAGAATATACGTTGTTTTATCGTTTAGCGGCCATTTTGGATTAATACAAATTAGCAATTCATCTTGTGAAAAAAATGATTCGATATATAGAGCAGCCTTAGAAAGCTTGTAAAAAGATTATGTAAGTCTCGAGATATTGAACAATTGTTAGAAAATGGGATTACAGCATTATAAATATTTAAGCTTAAATTGATCTTGACGTTTAATATTCGGCAGGCTCAATCTCAAAATGATACGGTGCTAAGGTGCAACTGTTCCACGTGGTGTGCTTTGATCATTCCCATAAGCGATTCCACTATTTGGAGATATTCAGGAATGCAGTTGGCTCCTATGCATTTCAATGGCGAAGACTAATTTGCATATTAAAAGGTTTATACAAAAACGCTCAAGCGTCGGATTATTGACCTAGATGTATAGGAGGTCACGAAAATGCAAAACAAAACACCGAGCAGACCGTCATGCACGGTTCACTGGCTGACACCCGGACTAAACTACCAGATCGACCGAACTACAAACGGACGAGAAAATACACGTTAAAGCGACACGATCAGTTCGTGGCTTTATAGTTTTATTGCAAAATCATGTTAATCAGTATAAGTTATAACTATTATAGCGTTCTGACCGCCAATAAATGTTTTATCAAAACAGAACTGGCTTCGTAATGTTAAACGTCGAATGTTTACAAGAAACCCGACGCTGTCACTCAAATCGCCGCGAGTGACACCCACCCTTTGACCTTTACCAACTGGAAGCTGTGCACCTGGCTGGGTGTGGCGTTAGTGGCATCAACTTGTTTTCACATGATACTGCATCGCGTGATCATGCATTTTCTTCTGGGCTTTTAGCCACGCCTACAACAGTTTCGAAAACGCCTCGTGGTCGATGTGTACACTGAGTTAAGCGCCCTTACTGCGTCTATTTTCAACCCCTAAATGGTACATGAAAATATATTTTGACTGTCTTTACGCTATAATATGTATAATTTATACAATATATATATTTATAATTTATGCCATTGCTCATAACATGATTTTGCAATAAAAAGCCACGAATGGACCATGTGGCTTTAAGAGAAGGCGACAGACGGCAGCAAGGATACGTCCCAAAACGACACAAACGTCCGACAAGCTTCTGTGCTGAATTCGGCTGCAACATAAAATGTGAACATATAAGACGAAAGAAATCCGACCGATACGCACCGAATGGCTCCGTGTTTGCTGCCCACCTGCAGAGTTCTGTGAACGCTCATAGCTTTCAATGTAACACCTCTTGCATTTGTGTTCCTTGACCATAACATGCTTCACGTGTGAGGTTATGTCAAATTTAAATAAGTGTTTCTCAACGTACCGGAAGCAGAAAGAGTCCTGCGCCACTTACTTCCTTTGAAGACTTTGTTGAGGATTAGCTTGAGCTCGCTGGCGTCCAGCACCTCGTCAGAACCGCTGAACTTGGCAAACAATTCAGCCAGAAGGCTACCGCTGTCTTTCATTTCCTGGGGGTGATTTGGGAACATCGGTGACGCCATAATCAGTATCATTTCATTGTTACGACGTGAAACATTTAGATCTATAAAAGGAATAAGTATATTATACTGTTGTGCTCGGGTTTAATAGAGTGACAGTTCCTCTCCTGTGTCTTCTTGGGTTGTCAGCTTTGGTGCAGAAAAGCAGTGGGATTTGAAGTTCGTAACTGGAACATTGTCAATGCGCTGAAACGTCATATCTGAAAGGTTTAACATATCAAAATCCGACGTTTTATGTCGGAATAATTACGTGCAATCTCACTTATTATGTTTAATGTGTTTCATTGGCATCCGATGTCCGTCGTGTTCTTGCGCTAGCCAGCAGTAAGATCATAAGCTCGTATGCCTTACTTTAAATTACCTGTTAAAGGAATAATAAATATTATGACCTACTTGAAAAGGTCCACTTCTTTCGTCAATTTCGCTGAAAAAAAAGGTAAATATTATCTCAAGTGATCACATTAATTTTCATACGGACAATGTGCCGTACAAGTGTAGAGTAGCGAGAGAGGAATTTGTGAGAAACACTCGACTACAAGTTTACTAGAAATGCAATATTGTAGCGTAACACAACAAAGCCCGCCGCCCGCCGCCCGCCGCCCGCCGCCCGCCGCCCGCCGCCCGCCGCCCGCCGCCCGCCGCCCGCCGCCCGCCGCCCGCCGCCCGCCGCCCGCCGCACGCCGCACGCCGCACGCCGCACCGCGCACGCCGCCCGCTGTCCAGTGGTACTGGGACACAATGGTTGAGCAGGAAGTCAGCTTTACAATTCGCTGACGTAGAGACACAATATGCAGCGTTATTCTATATGGAATGACAGTTAGAAAACTGTCGATGACTGAAAGAAAGCAAATTTCACAAACATAAAATCATGTGATCATCTAACACAAAATTAGTCCCATAGCACAGACCCTCGTTTTGTGATACATTATATTAAATATAAGACGATTGTTCGCCTATTTTACTTTACAATTTAACTGCAAGCGACAGTTTATGATGTTACCTTGACTTTCTGTGAACGTATTTATTGAGAAAAATTTGTAATATACAAAATATGTTTTTACATCTTTAGGGGAACAGATGAATTCTTAAGCTGCAGAATGAGATTTTCCAGAAAAGGTTTTCCTATTAGAACCGTATTAAACGCGTTAAAATTGGCATTGTTTAAAGTTGCTCCGTATAGGAGAGTAAACATGGATGTCTCGTTAGTGAAGAAAAAGTTATGTACGCACAACTCCCGTCATGCAATGCTGCAGGCGCTCACCCCAGTTCCGCTATCGTCTCGGTGACGGCGCGCAGGTAGAAGCCGGCGTCTTCGTTGGGCTCGTACGTGGCGGGGATGATACAGTAGCGGCCCGGCTTCAGACTGTAGAGATGACACACCTCCCTACACACGCACACGGGACACTCGTTGGGCGATAGCATTGTGTTGTTGGTGGTGTTGGTGGTAGCTGTGGTGGTGGTGATGTTTTGAGCCAAACAGTGCAATATAAGTCATACAGAATAGTGTGAGCCAAACAGTACAGTGTGAGTCAAAAAGTACAGTATGAGTCATATAGTACAGTGAGAGCCAAACAGTACAGTGAGAGCCAAACGGTACAGTGTGAGCCAAACAGTACAGTATGAGTCCAACAGTATAGTGTGAGTAAAACAGTATAGTGTGAGCCAAACAGTAAAGTGTGAGCCAAACAGTACAGTGAGAGCCAAACAGTACAGTATGAGTCAAACAGTATAGTGTGAGTAAAACAGTATAGTGTGAGCCAAACAGTACAGTGTGAGCCAAAAATTATAGTGTGAGTCAAACAGTATAGTGTCAGCCAAACAGTACAGTGAGAGCCAAACAGTACAGTGTGTGCCAAATAGTACAGTGTGAGTCAAATAGTACAGTATGTGCCAAATAGTACAGTGTGAGTCAAATAGTACAGTGTGTGCCAAATAGTACAGTGTGAGTTAAATAGTACAGTGTGAGCCAAACAATACAATGTGAGCCAAACAGTACAGTGTGAGCCAAACTGTACAGTGAGAGCCAAATAGTACAACGAGAGCCAAACAGTACAGTGTGAGCCAAACAGTACAGTGATAGCCAAACGATACAGTGTGAGCCAAACAGTACAGTGTGAGCCAAACGATACAGTGATAGCCAAACGATATAGTGAGAGCCAAACAGTACAGTGTGAGCCAAACAGTACAATGTGAGCCAAACAGTACAGTGTGAGCCAAACAGTTCAGTGTGAGCCAAACAGTACAATGAGAGCCAAACAGTACTGTGTGAACCAAATAGTACAGTATGAGTCAAACAGTACAGTAAGAGCCAAACAGTACATTGCGTGCCAAACAGTACAGTTTGAGCCAAACAATACAATGAGAGCCAAACAGTACAGTTTGAGCCAAACAGTATAGTATGAGCCAAACAGTACAGTGTGAGCCAAACAGTACAGTGTGTGCCAAATAGTATAGTGTGAGCCAAACAGTACAGTGTGATTCAAAAGTACAGTGTGAGCCAAACAGTACAGTAAGAGTCAAACAATACAATGTGAGTCAAATAGTGCAGTATGAGCCAAACAGTACAGTGAGAGCCAAACAGTACAGTGAGAGCCAAACAGTACAGTGAGAGCCAAACGGTACAGTGTGAGCCAAACAGTACAGTATGAGTCCAACAGTATAGTGTGAGTAAAACAGTATAGTGTGAGCCAAACAGTACAGTGTGAGCCAAACAGTACAGTGATAGCCAAACGATACAGTGTAAGCCAAACAGTACAGTGTGAGCCAAACGATACAGTGTGAGCCAAACAATACAGTGATAGCCAAACGATATAGTGAGAGCCAAACAGTACAGTGTGAGCCAAACAGTACAATGTGAGCCAAACAGTACAGTGTGAGCCAAACAGTTCAGTGTGAGCCAAACAGTACAGTGTGAGCCAAACAGTACTGTGTGAACCAAATAGTACAGTATGAGTCAAACAGTACAGTAAGAGCCAAACAGTACATTGTGTGCCAAACAGTACAGTTTGAGCCAAACAATACAATGAGAGCCAAACAGTACAGTTTGAGCCAAACAGTATAGTATGAGCCAAACAGTACAGTGTGAGCCAAACAGTACAGTGTGTGCCAAATAGTATAGTGTGAGCCAAACAGTACAGTGTGATTCAAAAGT